>CAMPDV010000050.1:600000-1091696 GCA_946699065.1 Loxodes magnus | reverse complement strand
GCTCTTTTTCTTACTTTTCTTATTCACTTTTCTTAGAAATCTTATTTAACTTCTAGATACTTTCAATTACTGATCTTCACACTCTTTTTCTTACTTTTCTTATTCACTTTTCTAGAAATCTTATTTAACTTCTAGATACTTTCAATTACTAAACTGATCTTCACAATCTTTTTCATACTTTCTTCTTCACTTTTCTTAGAAATCTTAGCAATTGAAACTTCAAGTTACTTATAATTATGTTAAACTGACCTTCACACTCTTTTTCATACTTTTCTTCTTCACTTTTCTTAGAAATCTTATATAACTTCTAGATACTTTCAATTACTGATCTTCACACTCTTTTTCTTACTTTTCTTATTCACTTTTCTTAGAAATCTTATCTAATTTCAAGTGACTTATAATTATGTTAAACTGATCTTCACAATCTTTTTCATACTTTCTTCTTCACTTTTCTTAGAAATCTTATATAACTACTAGATACTTTCAATTATAATCTTCTCACTCTTTTTTTTACTTTTCTTATTCACTTTTCTTAGAAATCTTATTTAACTTCTAGCATTTTTCAATTACTAAACTGATCTTCACACTCTTATTATTACTTTTCTTCTTCACTTTCTCTAGAAATCTTATCTAACTTCTAGCCTTTTTTAATTAGTAAACTGAGCTTCACACTCTTTTTCATACTTTTCTTATTCACTTTTCTTAGAAATCTTAGCAATTGAAACTTCAAGTTACTTATAATTATGTTAAACTGACCTTCAGACTCTTTTTCATACTTTTCTTCTTCACTTTTCTTAGAAATCTTATATAACTACTAGATACTTTCAATTATAATCTTCTCACTCTTTTTCTTACTTTTCTTATTTACTTTTCTTAGAAATCTTATCTAACTTCTAGCATTTTTCAATTACTAAACTGATCTTCACACTCTTATTATTACTTTTCTTCTTCACTTTTCTAGAAATCTTATCTAACTTCTAGCCTTTTTTAATTAGTAAACTGAGCTTCACACTCTTTTTCATACTTTTCTTATTCACTTTTCTTAGAAATCCTATTTAACTTCTAGCATTTTTTAATTATAATCTTCACACTCTTTTTCTTACTTTTATTATTCACTTTTCTTAGAAATCTTATTTTACTTTTAGCATTTTTCAATTACTAAACTGATCTTCACACTCTTATTATTACTTTTCTTTTTCACTTTTCTAGAAATCTTATTTAACTTCTACATTTTTCAATTACTAAACTGATCTTCACACTCTTTTTCATACTTTTCTTCTTCACTTTTCTAGAAATCTTATCTAACTTCTAGCCTTTTTTAATTAGTAAACTGAGCTTCACACTCTTTTTCATACTTTTCTTATTCACTTTTCTTAAAAATCTTATTTAACTTCTAGCATTTTTCAATTACTAAACTGATCTTCACACTCTTTTTCATACTTTTATTATTCACTTTTCTAGAAATCTTATTTTACTTCTAGTATTTTTCAATTACTAAACTGATCTTCACAATCTTTTTCTTACTTTTCTTATTCACTTTTCTTAGAAATCTTATTTAACTTCTAGATACTTTCAATTACTGATCTTCACACTCTTTTTCTTACTTTTCTTATTCACTTTTCTTAGAAATCTTATTTAACTTCTAGATACTTTCAATTACTGATCTTCACACTCTTTTTCTTACTTTTCTTATTCACTTTTCTTAGAAATCTTATTTAACTTCTAGATACTTTCAATTACTGATCTTCACACTCTTTTTCTTACTTTTCTTATTCACTTTTCTTAGAAATCTTATTTAACTTCTAGATACTTTCAATTACTGATCTTCACACTCTTTTTCTTACTTTTCTTATTCACTTTTCTTAGAAATCTTATTTAACTTCTAGATACTTTCAATTACTGATCTTCACACTCTTTTTCTTACTTTTCTTATTCACTTTTCTTAGAAATCTTATTTAACTTCTAGATACTTTCAATTACTGATCTTCACACTCTTTTTCTTACTTTTCTTATTCACTTTTCTTAGAAATCTTATTTAACTTCTAGATACTTTCAATTACTGATCTTCACACTCTTTTTCTTACTTTTCTTATTCACTTTTCTTAGAAATCTTATTTAACTTCTAGATACTTTCAATTACTGATCTTCACACTCTTTTTCTTACTTTTCTTATTCACTTTTCTTAGAAATCTTATTTAACTTCTAGATACTTTCAATTACTGATCTTCACACTCTTTTTCTTACTTTTCTTATTCACTTTTCTTAGAAATCTTATTTAACTTCTAGATACTTTCAATTACTGATCTTCACACTCTTTTTCTTACTTTTCTTATTCACTTTTCTTAGAAATCTTATTTAACTTCTAGATACTTTCAATTACTGATCTTCACACTCTTTTTCTTACTTTTCTTATTCACTTTTCTTAGAAATCTTATTTAACTTCTAGATACTTTCAATTACTGATCTTCACACTCTTTTTCTTACTTTTCTTATTCACTTTTCTTAGAAATCTTATTTAACTTCTAGATACTTTCAATTACTGATCTTCACACTCTTTTTCTTACTTTTCTTATTCACTTTTCTAGAAATCTTATTTAACTTCTAGATACTTTCAATTACTAAACTGATCTTCACAATCTTTTTCATACTTTCTTCTTCACTTTTCTTAGAAATCTTAGCAATTGAAACTTCAAGTTACTTATAATTATGTTAAACTGACCTTCACACTCTTTTTCATACTTTTCTTCTTCACTTTTCTTAGAAATCTTATATAACTTCTAGATACTTTCAATTACTGATCTTCACACTCTTTTTCTTACTTTTCTTATTCACTTTTCTTAGAAATCTTATATAACTACTAGATACTTTCAATTATAATCTTCTCACTCTTTTTCTTACTTTTCTTATTCACTTTTCTTAGAAATCTTATTTAACTTCTAGCATTTTTCAATTACTAAACTGATCTTCACACTCTTATTATTACTTTTCTTCTTCACTTTTCTTAGAAATCTTATCTAACTTCTAGCCTTTTTTAATTAGTAAACTGAGCTTCACACTCTTTTTCATACTTTTCTTATTCACTTTTCTTAGAAATCTTAGCAATTGAAACTTCAAGTTACTTATAATTATGTTAAACTGACCTTCAGACTCTTTTTCATACTTTTCTTCTTCACTTTTCTTAGAAATCTTATATAACTACTAGATACTTTCAATTATAATCTTCTCACTCTTTTTCTTACTTTTCTTATTTACTTTTCTTAGAAATCTTATCTAACTTCTAGCATTTTTCAATTACTAAACTGATCTTCACACTCTTATTATTACTTTTCTTCTTCACTTTTCTAGAAATCTTATCTAACTTCTAGCCTTTTTTAATTAGTAAACTGAGCTTCACACTCTTTTTCATACTTTTCTTATTCACTTTTCTTAGAAATCCTATTTAACTTCTAGCATTTTTTAATTATAATCTTCACACTCTTTTTCTTACTTTTATTATTCACTTTTCTTAGAAATCTTATTTTACTTTTAGCATTTTTCAATTACTAAACTGATCTTCACACTCTTATTATTACTTTTCTTTTTCACTTTTCTAGAAATCTTATTTAACTTCTACATTTTTCAATTACTAAACTGATCTTCACACTCTTTTTCATACTTTTCTTCTTCACTTTTCTAGAAATCTTATCTAACTTCTAGCCTTTTTTAATTAGTAAACTGAGCTTCACACTCTTTTTCATACTTTTCTTATTCACTTTTCTTAAAAATCTTATTTAACTTCTAGCATTTTTCAATTACTAAACTGATCTTCACACTCTTTTTCATACTTTTATTATTCACTTTTCTAGAAATCTTATTTTACTTCTAGTATTTTTCAATTACTAAACTGATCTTCACAATCTTTTTCTTACTTTTCTTATTCACTTTTCTTAGAAATCTTATTTAACTTCTAGATACTTTCAATTACTGATCTTCACACTCTTTTTCTTACTTTTCTTATTCACTTTTCTAGAAATCTTATTTAACTTCTAGCATTTTTCAATTACTAAACTGATCTTCACACTCTTTTTCTTACTTTTCTTCTTCACTTTTCTAGAAATCTTATTTAACTTCTAGCATTTTTCAATTACTAAACTGTTCTTCACACTCTTTTTCTTACTTTTCTTATTCACTTTTCTTGAAATCTTATTTTACTTTTAGCATTTTTAAACTATTATCTTCACACTCTTTTTCATACTTTTCTTATTCACTTTTCTAGAAATCTTATCTAACTTCTAGCATTTTTTTATTAATAAACTGAGCTTCACACTCTTTTTATACTTTTCTTCTTCACTTTTCTTAGAAATCTTAGCAATTGAAACTTCAAGTGACTTATAATTTAGTTAAACTGATCTTCACACTCTTTTTATTACTTTTCTTTTTCACTTTTCTAGAAATCTTATATAACTACTAGATACTTTCAATTATAATCTTCACACTCTTTTTCTTACTTTTCTTATTCACTTTTCTTAGAAATCTTATTTTACTTGTATTTTTCAATTACTGATCTTCACACTCTTTTTCTTACTTTTCTTATTCACTTTTCTTAGAAATCTTATTTAACTTCTAGATACTTTCAATTACTGATCTTCACACTCTTTTTCTTACTTTTCTTATTCACTTTTCTAGAAATCTTATTTAACTTCTAGTATTTTTCAATTACTAAACTGATCTTCACATTCTTTTTCATACTTTTCTTATTCACTTTTCTAGAAATCTTATCTAACTTCTAGCATTTTTTTATTAATAAACTGAGCTTCACACTCTTTTTCATACTTTTCTTATTCACTTTTCTTAGAAATCTTATTTTACTTGTATTTTTCAATTATAATCTTCACACTCTTTTTCTTACTTTTATTATTCACTTTTCTTTGAAATCTTATTTTACTTTTAGCATTTTTCAACTATAATCTTCACACTCTTTTTCATACTTTTCTTCTTCACTTTTCTAGAAATCTTATTTAACTTCTAGTATTTTTCAATTACTAAACTGATCTTCACATTCTTTTTCATACTTTTCTTATTCACTTTTCTAGAAATCTTGACTAACTTCTAGCATTTTTTTATTAATAAACTGAGCTTCACACTCTTTTTCATACTTTTCTTATTCACTTTTCTTAGAAATCTTATTTTACTTGTATTTTTCAATTATAATCTTCACACTCTTTTTCTTACTTTTATTATTCACTTTTCTTTGAAATCTTATTTTACTTTTAGCATTTTTCAACTATTATCTTCACACTCTTTTTCATACTTTTCTTCTTCACTTTTCTAGAAATCTTATTTTACTTCTAGCATTTTTCAATTACTAAACTGTTCTTCAAACCCTTTTTCATACTTTTATTATTCACTTTTCTTAGAAATCCTATTTAACTTCTAGTATTTTTCAATTACTAAACTGATCTTCACAATCTTTTTCTTACTTTTCTTATTCACTTTTCTTAGAAATCTTAGCAATTGAAACTTCAAGCTACTTATAATTTAGTTAAACTGATCTTCAGACTCTTTTTCTTACTTTTCTTATTCACTTTTCTTAAAAATCTTATTTAACTTCTAGCATTTTTCAATTACTAAACTGATCTTCACACTCTTTTTCATACTTTTCCTCTTCACTTTTCTAGAAATCTTATTTTACTTCTAGCATTTTTCAATTACTAAACTGTTCTTAAAACCCTTTTTCTTACTTTTATTATTCACTTTTCTTTGAAATCTTATTTTACTTTTAGCATTTTTCAACTATTATCTTCACACTCTTTTTCATACTTTTCTTCTTCACTTTTCTTAGAAATCCTATTTAACTTCTAGCATTTTTCAATTACTAAACTGATCTTCGCAATCTTTTTCATACTTTCTTCTTCACTTTTCTTAGAAATCTTAGCAATTGAAACTTCAAGTTACTTATAATTATGTTAAACTGACCTTCACACTCTTTTTCATACTTTTCTTCTTCACTTTTCTTAGAAATCTTATATAACTACTAGATACTTTCAATTATAATCTTCACACTCTTTTTCTTACTTTTCTTATTCACTTTTCTTAGAAATCTTATCTAATTTCAAGTGACTTATAATTATGTTAAACTGATCTTCACAATCTTTTTCATACTTTCTTCTTCACTTTTCTTAGAAATCTTAGCAATTGAAACTTCAAGTTACTTATAATTATGTTAAACTGAGCTTCACACTCCTTTTCATACTTTTCTTCTTCACTTTTCTTAGAAATCTTATATAACTACTAGATACTTTCAATTATAATCTTCTCACTCTTTTTCTTACTTTTCTTATTCACTTTTCTTAGAAATCTTATTTAACTTCTAGATACTTTCAATTACTGATCTTCACACTCTTTTTCTTACTTTTCTTATTCACTTTTCTTAGAAATCTTATTTAACTTCTAGATACTTTCAATTACTGATCTTCACACTCTTTTTCTTACTTTTCTTATTCACTTTTCTTAGAAATCTTATTTAACTTCTAGATACTTTCAATTACTGATCTTCACACTCTTTTTCTTACTTTTCTTATTCACTTTTCTTAGAAATCTTATTTAACTTCTAGATACTTTCAATTACTGATCTTCACACTCTTTTTCTTACTTTTCTTATTCACTTTTCTTAGAAATCTTATTTAACTTCTAGATACTTTCAATTACTGATCTTCACACTCTTTTTCTTACTTTTCTTATTCACTTTTCTTAGAAATCTTATTTAACTTCTAGATACTTTCAATTACTGATCTTCACACTCTTTTTCTTACTTTTCTTATTCACTTTTCTTAGAAATCTTATTTAACTTCTAGATACTTTCAATTACTGATCTTCACACTCTTTTTCTTACTTTTCTTATTCACTTTTCTTAGAAATCTTATTTAACTTCTAGATACTTTCAATTACTGATCTTCACACTCTTTTTCTTACTTTTCTTATTCACTTTTCTTAGAAATCTTATTTAACTTCTAGATACTTTCAATTACTGATCTTCACACTCTTTTTCTTACTTTTCTTATTCACTTTTCTTAGAAATCTTATTTAACTTCTAGATACTTTCAATTACTGATCTTCACACTCTTTTTCTTACTTTTCTTATTCACTTTTCTTAGAAATCTTATTTAACTTCTAGATACTTTCAATTACTGATCTTCACACTCTTTTTATTACTTTTCTTATTCACTTTTCTTAGAAATCTTATTTAACTTCTAGATACTTTCAATTATAATCTTCACACTCTTTTTCTTACTTTTCTTATTCACTTTTCTTAGAAATCTTATTTAACTTGTATTTTTCAATTATAATCTTCACACTCTTTTTCTTACTTTTATTATTCACTTTTCTTTGAAATCTTATTTTACTTTTAGCATTTTTCAACTATAATCTTCACACTCTTTTTCATACTTTTCTTCTTCACTTTTCTAGAAATCTTATTTAACTTCTAGTATTTTTCAATTACTAAACTGATCTTCACATTCTTTTTCATACTTTTCTTATTCACTTTTCTAGAAATCTTGACTAACTTCTAGCATTTTTTTATTAATAAACTGAGCTTCACACTCTTTTTCATACTTTTCTTATTCACTTTTCTTAGAAATCTTATTTTACTTGTATTTTTCAATTATAATCTTCACACTCTTTTTCTTACTTTTATTATTCACTTTTCTTTGAAATCTTATTTTACTTTTAGCATTTTTCAACTATTATCTTCACACTCTTTTTCATACTTTTCTTCTTCACTTTTCTAGAAATCTTATTTTACTTCTAGCATTTTTCAATTACTAAACTGTTCTTCAAACCCTTTTTCATACTTTTATTATTCACTTTTCTTAGAAATCCTATTTAACTTCTAGTATTTTTCAATTACTAAACTGATCTTCACAATCTTTTTCTTACTTTTCTTATTCACTTTTCTTAGAAATCTTAGCAATTGAAACTTCAAGCTACTTATAATTTAGTTAAACTGATCTTCAGACTCTTTTTCTTACTTTTCTTATTCACTTTTCTTAAAAATCTTATTTAACTTCTAGCATTTTTCAATTACTAAACTGATCTTCACACTCTTTTTCATACTTTTCCTCTTCACTTTTCTAGAAATCTTATTTTACTTCTAGCATTTTTCAATTACTAAACTGTTCTTAAAACCCTTTTTCTTACTTTTATTATTCACTTTTCTTTGAAATCTTATTTTACTTTTAGCATTTTTCAACTATTATCTTCACACTCTTTTTCATACTTTTCTTCTTCACTTTTCTTAGAAATCCTATTTAACTTCTAGCATTTTTCAATTACTAAACTGATCTTCGCAATCTTTTTCATACTTTCTTCTTCACTTTTCTTAGAAATCTTAGCAATTGAAACTTCAAGTTACTTATAATTATGTTAAACTGACCTTCACACTCTTTTTCATACTTTTCTTCTTCACTTTTCTTAGAAATCTTATATAACTACTAGATACTTTCAATTATAATCTTCACACTCTTTTTCTTACTTTTCTTATTCACTTTTCTTAGAAATCTTATCTAATTTCAAGTGACTTATAATTATGTTAAACTGATCTTCACAATCTTTTTCATACTTTCTTCTTCACTTTTCTTAGAAATCTTAGCAATTGAAACTTCAAGTTACTTATAATTATGTTAAACTGAGCTTCACACTCCTTTTCATACTTTTCTTCTTCACTTTTCTTAGAAATCTTATATAACTACTAGATACTTTCAATTATAATCTTCTCACTCTTTTTCTTACTTTTCTTATTCACTTTTCTTAGAAATCTTATTTAACTTCTAGATACTTTCAATTACTGATCTTCACACTCTTTTTCTTACTTTTCTTATTCACTTTTCTTAGAAATCTTATTTAACTTCTAGATACTTTCAATTACTGATCTTCACACTCTTTTTCTTACTTTTCTTATTCACTTTTCTTAGAAATCTTATTTAACTTCTAGATACTTTCAATTACTGATCTTCACACTCTTTTTCTTACTTTTCTTATTCACTTTTCTTAGAAATCTTATTTAACTTCTAGATACTTTCAATTACTGATCTTCACACTCTTTTTCATACTTTTCCTCTTCACTTTTCTAGAAATCTTATTTTACTTCTAGCATTTTTCAATTACTAAACTGTTCTTCAAACCCTTTTTCTTACTTTTATTATTCACTTTTCTTTGAAATCTTATTTTACTTTTAGCATTTTTCAACTATAATCTTCACACTCTTTTTCATACTTTTCTTCTTCACTTTTCTAGAAATCTTATTTAACTTCTAGTATTTTTCAATTACTAAACTGATCTTCACATTCTTTTTCATACTTTTCTTATTCACTTTTCTAGAAATCTTATCTAACTTCTAGCATTTTTTTATTAATAAACTGAGCTTCACACTCTTTTTCATACTTTTCTTATTCACTTTTCTTAGAAATCTTATTTTACTTGTATTTTTCAATTATAATCTTCACACTCTTTTTCTTACTTTTATTATTCACTTTTCTTTGAAATCTTATTTTACTTTTAGCATTTTTCAACTATAATCTTCACACTCTTTTTCATACTTTTCTTCTTCACTTTTCTAGAAATCTTATTTAACTTCTAGTATTTTTCAATTACTAAACTGATCTTCACATTCTTTTTCATACTTTTCTTATTCACTTTTCTAGAAATCTTGACTAACTTCTAGCATTTTTTTATTAATAAACTGAGCTTCACACTCTTTTTCATACTTTTCTTATTCACTTTTCTTAGAAATCTTATTTTACTTGTATTTTTCAATTATAATCTTCACACTCTTTTTCTTACTTTTATTATTCACTTTTCTTTGAAATCTTATTTTACTTTTAGCATTTTTCAACTATTATCTTCACACTCTTTTTCATACTTTTCTTCTTCACTTTTCTAGAAATCTTATTTTACTTCTAGCATTTTTCAATTACTAAACTGTTCTTCAAACCCTTTTTCATACTTTTATTATTCACTTTTCTTAGAAATCCTATTTAACTTCTAGTATTTTTCAATTACTAAACTGATCTTCACAATCTTTTTCTTACTTTTCTTATTCACTTTTCTTAGAAATCTTAGCAATTGAAACTTCAAGCTACTTATAATTTAGTTAAACTGATCTTCAGACTCTTTTTCTTACTTTTCTTATTCACTTTTCTTAAAAATCTTATTTAACTTCTAGCATTTTTCAATTACTAAACTGATCTTCACACTCTTTTTCATACTTTTCCTCTTCACTTTTCTAGAAATCTTATTTTACTTCTAGCATTTTTCAATTACTAAACTGTTCTTAAAACCCTTTTTCTTACTTTTATTATTCACTTTTCTTTGAAATCTTATTTTACTTTTAGCATTTTTCAACTATTATCTTCACACTCTTTTTCATACTTTTCTTCTTCACTTTTCTTAGAAATCCTATTTAACTTCTAGCATTTTTCAATTACTAAACTGATCTTCGCAATCTTTTTCATACTTTCTTCTTCACTTTTCTTAGAAATCTTAGCAATTGAAACTTCAAGTTACTTATAATTATGTTAAACTGACCTTCACACTCTTTTTCATACTTTTCTTCTTCACTTTTCTTAGAAATCTTATATAACTACTAGATACTTTCAATTATAATCTTCACACTCTTTTTCTTACTTTTCTTATTCACTTTTCTTAGAAATCTTATCTAATTTCAAGTGACTTATAATTATGTTAAACTGATCTTCACAATCTTTTTCATAATTTTTCTTCACTTTTCTTAGAAATCTTAGCAATTGAAACTTCAAGTTACTTATAATTATGTTAAACTGAGCTTCACACTCCTTTTCATACTTTTCTTCTTCACTTTTCTTAGAAATCTTATATAACTACTAGATACTTTCAATTATAATCTTCTCACTCTTTTTCTTACTTTTCTTATTCACTTTTCTTAGAAATCTTATTTAACTTCTAGATACTTTCAATTACTGATCTTCACACTCTTTTTCTTACTTTTCTTATTCACTTTTCTTAGAAATCTTATTTAACTTCTAGATACTTTCAATTACTGATCTTCACACTCTTTTTCTTACTTTTCTTATTCACTTTTCTTAGAAATCTTATTTAACTTGTATTTTTCAATTATAATCTTCACACTCTTTTTCTTACTTTTATTATTCACTTTTCTTTGAAATCTTATTTTACTTTTAGCATTTTTCAACTATAATCTTCACACTCTTTTTCATACTTTTCTTCTTCACTTTTCTAGAAATCTTATTTAACTTCTAGTATTTTTCAATTACTAAACTGATCTTCACATTCTTTTTCATACTTTTCTTATTCACTTTTCTAGAAATCTTATCTAACTTCTAGCATTTTTTTATTAATAAACTGAGCTTCACACTCTTTTTCATACTTTTCTTATTCACTTTTCTTAGAAATCTTATTTTACTTGTATTTTTCAATTATAATCTTCACACTCTTTTTCTTACTTTTATTATTCACTTTTCTTTGAAATCTTATTTTACTTTTAGCATTTTTCAACTATAATCTTCACACTCTTTTTCATACTTTTCTTCTTCACTTTTCTAGAAATCTTATTTAACTTCTAGTATTTTTCAATTACTAAACTGATCTTCACATTCTTTTTCATACTTTTCTTATTCACTTTTCTAGAAATCTTGACTAACTTCTAGCATTTTTTTATTAATAAACTGAGCTTCACACTCTTTTTCATACTTTTCTTATTCACTTTTCTTAGAAATCTTATTTTACTTGTATTTTTCAATTATAATCTTCACACTCTTTTTCTTACTTTTATTATTCACTTTTCTTTGAAATCTTATTTTACTTTTAGCATTTTTCAACTATTATCTTCACACTCTTTTTCATACTTTTCTTCTTCACTTTTCTTAGAAATCCTATTTAACTTCTAGCATTTTTCAATTACTAAACTGATCTTCGCAATCTTTTTCATACTTTCTTCTTCACTTTTCTTAGAAATCTTAGCAATTGAAACTTCAAGTTACTTATAATTATGTTAAACTGACCTTCACACTCTTTTTCATACTTTTCTTCTTCACTTTTCTTAGAAATCTTATATAACTACTAGATACTTTCAATTATAATCTTCACACTTTTTTTCTTACTTTTCTTATTCACTTTTCTTAGAAATCTTATCTAATTTCAAGTGACTTATAATTATGTTAAACTGATCTTCACAATCTTTTTCATACTTTCTTCTTCACTTTTCTTAGAAATCTTAGCAATTGAAACTTCAAGTTACTTATAATTATGTTAAACTGAGCTTCACACTCCTTTTCATACTTTTCTTCTTCACTTTTCTTAGAAATCTTATATAACTACTAGATACTTTCAATTATAATCTTCTCACTCTTTTTCTTACTTTTCTTATTCACTTTTCTTAGAAATCTTATTTAACTTCTAGATACTTTCAATTACTGATCTTCACACTCTTTTTCTTACTTTTCTTATTCACTTTTCTTAGAAATCTTATTTAACTTCTAGATACTTTCAATTACTGATCTTCACACTCTTTTTCTTACTTTTCTTATTCACTTTTCTTAGAAATCTTATTTAACTTCTAGATACTTTCAATTACTGATCTTCACACTCTTTTTCTTACTTTTCTTATTCACTTTTCTTAGAAATCTTATTTAACTTCTAGATACTTTCAATTACTGATCTTCACACTCTTTTTCATACTTTTCCTCTTCACTTTTCTAGAAATCTTATTTTACTTCTAGCATTTTTCAATTACTAAACTGTTCTTCAAACCCTTTTTCTTACTTTTATTATTCACTTTTCTTTGAAATCTTATTTTACTTTTAGCATTTTTCAACTATAATCTTCACACTCTTTTTCATACTTTTCTTCTTCACTTTTCTAGAAATCTTATTTAACTTCTAGTATTTTTCAATTACTAAACTGATCTTCACATTCTTTTTCATACTTTTCTTATTCACTTTTCTAGAAATCTTATCTAACTTCTAGCATTTTTTTATTAATAAACTGAGCTTCACACTCTTTTTCATACTTTTCTTATTCACTTTTCTTAGAAATCTTATTTTACTTGTATTTTTCAATTATAATCTTCACACTCTTTTTCTTACTTTTATTATTCACTTTTCTTTGAAATCTTATTTTACTTTTAGCATTTTTCAACTATAATCTTCACACTCTTTTTCATACTTTTCTTCTTCACTTTTCTAGAAATCTTATTTAACTTCTAGTATTTTTCAATTACTAAACTGATCTTCACATTCTTTTTCATACTTTTCTTATTCACTTTTCTAGAAATCTTGACTAACTTCTAGCATTTTTTTATTAATAAACTGAGCTTCACACTCTTTTTCATACTTTTCTTATTCACTTTTCTTAGAAATCTTATTTTACTTGTATTTTTCAATTATAATCTTCACACTCTTTTTCTTACTTTTATTATTCACTTTTCTTTGAAATCTTATTTTACTTTTAGCATTTTTCAACTATTATCTTCACACTCTTTTTCATACTTTTCTTCTTCACTTTTCTAGAAATCTTATTTTACTTCTAGCATTTTTCAATTACTAAACTGTTCTTCAAACCCTTTTTCATACTTTTATTATTCACTTTTCTTAGAAATCCTATTTAACTTCTAGTATTTTTCAATTACTAAACTGATCTTCACAATCTTTTTCTTACTTTTCTTATTCACTTTTCTTAGAAATCTTAGCAATTGAAACTTCAAGCTACTTATAATTTAGTTAAACTGATCTTCAGACTCTTTTTCTTACTTTTCTTATTCACTTTTCTTAAAAATCTTATTTAACTTCTAGCATTTTTCAATTACTAAACTGATCTTCACACTCTTTTTCATACTTTTCCTCTTCACTTTTCTAGAAATCTTATTTTACTTCTAGCATTTTTCAATTACTAAACTGTTCTTAAAACCCTTTTTCTTACTTTTATTATTCACTTTTCTTTGAAATCTTATTTTACTTTTAGCATTTTTCAACTATTATCTTCACACTCTTTTTCATACTTTTCTTCTTCACTTTTCTTAGAAATCCTATTTAACTTCTAGCATTTTTCAATTACTAAACTGATCTTCGCAATCTTTTTCATACTTTCTTCTTCACTTTTCTTAGAAATCTTAGCAATTGAAACTTCAAGTTACTTATAATTATGTTAAACTGACCTTCACACTCTTTTTCATACTTTTCTTCTTCACTTTTCTTAGAAATCTTATATAACTACTAGATACTTTCAATTATAATCTTCACACTCTTTTTCTTACTTTTCTTATTCACTTTTCTTAGAAATCTTATCTAATTTCAAGTGACTTATAATTATGTTAAACTGATCTTCACAATCTTTTTCATAATTTTTCTTCACTTTTCTTAGAAATCTTAGCAATTGAAACTTCAAGTTACTTATAATTATGTTAAACTGAGCTTCACACTCCTTTTCATACTTTTCTTCTTCACTTTTCTTAGAAATCTTATATAACTACTAGATACTTTCAATTATAATCTTCTCACTCTTTTTCTTACTTTTCTTATTCACTTTTCTTAGAAATCTTATTTAACTTCTAGATACTTTCAATTACTGATCTTCACACTCTTTTTCTTACTTTTCTTATTCACTTTTCTTAGAAATCTTATTTAACTTCTAGATACTTTCAATTACTGATCTTCACACTCTTTTTCTTACTTTTCTTATTCACTTTTCTTAGAAATCTTATTTAACTTGTATTTTTCAATTATAATCTTCACACTCTTTTTCTTACTTTTATTATTCACTTTTCTTTGAAATCTTATTTTACTTTTAGCATTTTTCAACTATAATCTTCACACTCTTTTTCATACTTTTCTTCTTCACTTTTCTAGAAATCTTATTTAACTTCTAGTATTTTTCAATTACTAAACTGATCTTCACATTCTTTTTCATACTTTTCTTATTCACTTTTCTAGAAATCTTATCTAACTTCTAGCATTTTTTTATTAATAAACTGAGCTTCACACTCTTTTTCATACTTTTCTTATTCACTTTTCTTAGAAATCTTATTTTACTTGTATTTTTCAATTATAATCTTCACACTCTTTTTCTTACTTTTATTATTCACTTTTCTTTGAAATCTTATTTTACTTTTAGCATTTTTCAACTATAATCTTCACACTCTTTTTCATACTTTTCTTCTTCACTTTTCTAGAAATCTTATTTAACTTCTAGTATTTTTCAATTACTAAACTGATCTTCACATTCTTTTTCATACTTTTCTTATTCACTTTTCTAGAAATCTTGACTAACTTCTAGCATTTTTTTATTAATAAACTGAGCTTCACACTCTTTTTCATACTTTTCTTATTCACTTTTCTTAGAAATCTTATTTTACTTGTATTTTTCAATTATAATCTTCACACTCTTTTTCTTACTTTTATTATTCACTTTTCTTTGAAATCTTATTTTACTTTTAGCATTTTTCAACTATTATCTTCACACTCTTTTTCATACTTTTCTTCTTCACTTTTCTAGAAATCTTATTTTACTTCTAGCATTTTTCAATTACTAAACTGTTCTTCAAACCCTTTTTCATACTTTTATTATTCACTTTTCTTAGAAATCCTATTTAACTTCTAGTATTTTTCAATTACTAAACTGATCTTCACAATCTTTTTCTTACTTTTCTTATTCACTTTTCTTAGAAATCTTAGCAATTGAAACTTCAAGCTACTTATAATTTAGTTAAACTGATCTTCAGACTCTTTTTCTTACTTTTCTTATTCACTTTTCTTAAAAATCTTATTTAACTTCTAGCATTTTTCAATTACTAAACTGATCTTCACACTCTTTTTCATACTTTTCCTCTTCACTTTTCTAGAAATCTTATTTTACTTCTAGCATTTTTCAATTACTAAACTGTTCTTAAAACCCTTTTTCTTACTTTTATTATTCACTTTTCTTTGAAATCTTATTTTACTTTTAGCATTTTTCAACTATTATCTTCACACTCTTTTTCATACTTTTCTTCTTCACTTTTCTTAGAAATCCTATTTAACTTCTAGCATTTTTCAATTACTAAACTGATCTTCGCAATCTTTTTCATACTTTCTTCTTCACTTTTCTTAGAAATCTTAGCAATTGAAACTTCAAGTTACTTATAATTATGTTAAACTGACCTTCACACTCTTTTTCATACTTTTCTTCTTCACTTTTCTTAGAAATATTATATAACTACTAGATACTTTCAATTATAATCTTCACACTCTTTTTCTTACTTTTCTTATTCACTTTTCTTAGAAATCTTATCTAATTTCAAGTGACTTATAATTATGTTAAACTGATCTTCACAATCTTTTTCATACTTTTTTCTTCACTTTTCTTAGAAATCTTAGCAATTGAAACTTCAAGTTACTTATAATTATGTTAAACTGAGCTTCACACTCCTTTTCATACTTTTCTTCTTCACTTTTCTTAGAAATCTTATATAACTACTAGATACTTTCAATTATAATCTTCTCACTCTTTTTCTTACTTTTCTTATTCACTTTTCTTAGAAATCTTATTTAACTTCTAGATACTTTCAATTACTGATCTTCACACTCTTTTTCTTACTTTTCTTATTCACTTTTCTTAGAAATCTTATTTAACTTCTAGATACTTTCAATTACTGATCTTCACACTCTTTTTCATACTTTTCCTCTTCACTTTTCTAGAAATCTTATTTTACTTCTAGCATTTTTCAATTACTAAACTGTTCTTCAAACCCTTTTTCTTACTTTTATTATTCACTTTTCTTTGAAATCTTATTTTACTTTTAGCATTTTTCAACTATTATCTTCACACTCTTTTTCATACTTTTCTTCTTCACTTTTCTTAGAAATCCTATTTAACTTCTAGCATTTTTCAATTACTAAACTGATCTTCGCAATCTTTTTCATACTTTCTTCTTCACTTTTCTTAGAAATCTTAGCAATTGAAACTTCAAGTTACTTATAATTATGTTAAACTGACCTTCACACTCTTTTTCATACTTTTCTTCTTCACTTTTCTTAGAAATCTTATATAACTACTAGATACTTTCAATTATAATCTTCACACTCTTTTTCTTACTTTTCTTATTCACTTTTCTTAGAAATCTTATCTAATTTCAAGTGACTTATAATTATGTTAAACTGATCTTCACAATCTTTTTCATACTTTTTTCTTCACTTTTCTTAGAAATCTTAGCAATTGAAACTTCAAGTTACTTATAATTATGTTAAACTGAGCTTCACACTCCTTTTCATACTTTTCTTCTTCACTTTTCTTAGAAATCTTATATAACTACTAGATACTTTCAATTATAATCTTCTCACTCTTTTTCTTACTTTTCTTATTCACTTTTCTTAGAAATCTTATTTAACTTCTAGATACTTTCAATTACTGATCTTCACACTCTTTTTCTTACTTTTCTTATTCACTTTTCTTAGAAATCTTATTTAACTTCTAGATACTTTCAATTACTGATCTTCACACTCTTTTTCTTACTTTTCTTATTCACTTTTCTTAGAAATCTTATTTAACTTCTAGATACTTTCAATTACTGATCTTCACACTCTTTTTCTTACTTTTCTTATTCACTTTTCTTAGAAATCTTTATAACTTCTAGATACTTTCAATTACTGATCTTCACACTCTTTTTCTTACTTTTCTTATTCACTTTTCTTAGAAATCTTATTTAACTTCTAGATACTTTCAATTACTGATCTTCACACTCTTTTTCTTACTTTTCTTATTCACTTTTCTTAGAAATCTTATTTAACTTCTAGATACTTTCAATTACTGATCTTCACACTCTTTTTCTTACTTTTCTTATTCACTTTTCTTAGAAATCTTATTTAACTTCTAGATACTTTCAATTACTAATCTTCACACTCTTTTTCTTACTTTTCTTATTCACTTTTCTTAGAAATCTTATTTAACTTCTAGATACTTTCAATTACTGATCTTCACACTCTTTTTCTTACTTTTCTTATTCACTTTTCTTAGAAATCTTATTTAACTTCTAGATACTTTCAATTACTGATCTTCACACTCTTTTTCTTACTTTTCTTATTCACTTTTCTTAGAAATTCTATTTAACTTCTAGATACTTTCAATTACTGATCTTCACACTCTTTTTCTTACTTTTCTTATTCACTTTTCTTAGAAATCTTATTTAACTTCTAGATACTTTCAATTACTGATCTTCACACTCTTTTTCTTACTTTTCTTATTCACTTTTCTTAGAAATCTTATTTAACTTCTAGATACTTTCAATTACTAATCTTCACACTCTTTTTCTTACTTTTCTTATTCACTTTTCTTAGAAATCTTATTTAACTTCTAGATACTTTCAATTACTGATCTTCACACTCTTTTTCTTACTTTTCTTATTCACTTTTCTTAGAAATCTTATTTAACTTCTAGATACTTTCAATTACTGATCTTCACACTCTTTTTCTTACTTTTCTTATTCACTTTTCTTAGAAATCTTATTTAACTTCTAGATACTTTCAATTACTGATCTTCACACTCTTTTTCTTACTTTTCTTATTCACTTTTCTTAGAAATCTTATTTAACTTCTAGATACTTTCAATTACTGATCTTCACACTCTTTTTCTTACTTTTCTTATTCACTTTTCTTAGAAATCTTATTTAACTTCTAGATACTTTCAATTACTGATCTTCACACTCTTTTTCTTACTTTTCTTATTCACTTTTCTTAGAAATCTTATTTAACTTCTAGATACTTTCAATTACTGATCTTCACACTCTTTTTCTTACTTTTCTTATTCACTTTTCTTAGAAATCTTATTTAACTTCTAGATACTTTCAATTACTGATCTTCACACTCTTTTTCTTACTTTTCTTATTCACTTTTCTTAGAAATCTTATTTAACTTCTAGATACTTTCAATTACTGATCTTCACACTCTTTTTCTTACTTTTCTTATTCACTTTTCTTAGAAATCTTATTTAACTTCTAGATACTTTCAATTACTGATCTTCACACTCTTTTTCTTACTTTTCTTATTCACTTTTCTTAGAAATCTTATTTAACTTCTAGATACTTTCAATTACTAATCTTCACACTCTTTTTCTTACTTTTCTTATTCACTTTTCTTAGAAATCTTATTTAACTTCTAGATACTTTCAATTACTGATCTTCACACTCTTTTTCTTACTTTTCTTATTCACTTTTCTTAGAAATCTTATTTAACTTCTAGATACTTTCAATTACTGATCTTCACACTCTTTTTCTTACTTTTCTTATTCACTTTTCTTAGAAATCTTATTTAACTTCTAGATACTTTCAATTACTGATCTTCACACTCTTTTTCTTACTTTTCTTATTCACTTTTCTTAGAAATCTTATTTAACTTCTAGATACTTTCAATTACTGATCTTCACACTCTTTTTCTTACTTTTCTTATTCACTTTTCTTAGAAATCTTATTTAACTTCTAGATACTTTCAATTACTGATCTTCACACTCTTTTTCTTACTTTTCTTATTCACTTTTCTTAGAAATCTTATTTAACTTCTAGATACTTTCAATTACTGATCTTCACACTCTTTTTCTTACTTTTCTTATTCACTTTTCTTAGAAATCTTATTTAACTTCTAGATACTTTCAATTACTGATCTTCACACTCTTTTTCTTACTTTTCTTATTCACTTTTCTAGAAATCTTATTTAACTTCTAGATACTTTCAATTACTAAACTGATCTTCACAATCTTTTTCATACTTTCTTCTTCACTTTTCTTAGAAATCTTAGCAATTGAAACTTCAAGTTACTTATAATTATGTTAAACTGACCTTCACACTCTTTTTCATACTTTTCTTCTTCACTTTTCTTAGAAATCTTATATAACTTCTAGATACTTTCAATTACTGATCTTCACACTCTTTTTCTTACTTTTCTTATTCACTTTTCTTAGAAATCTTATCTAATTTCAAGTGACTTATAATTATGTTAAACTGATCTTCACAATCTTTTTCATACTTTCTTCTTCACTTTTCTTAGAAATCTTATATAACTACTAGATACTTTCAATTATAATCTTCTCACTCTTTTTCTTACTTTTCTTATTCACTTTTCTTAGAAATCTTATTTAACTTCTAGCATTTTTCAATTACTAAACTGATCTTCACACTCTTATTATTACTTTTCTTCTTCACTTTTCTAGAAATCTTATCTAACTTCTAGCCTTTTTTAATTAGTAAACTGAGCTTCACACTCTTTTTCATACTTTTCTTATTCACTTTTCTTAGAAATCCTATTTAACTTCTAGCATTTTTTAATTATAATCTTCACACTCTTTTTCTTACTTTTATTATTCACTTTTCTTTGAAATCTTATTTTACTTTTAGCATTTTTCAACTATTATCTTTACACTCTTTTTCATACTTTTCTTCTTCACTTTTCTAGAAATCTTATTTTACTTCTAGCATTTTTCAATTACTAAACTGTTCTTCAAACCCTTTTTCATACTTTTATTATTCACTTTTCTTAGAAATCCTATTTAACTTCTAGTATTTTTCAATTACTAAACTGATCTTCACAATCTTTTTCTTACTTTTCTTATTCACTTTTCTTAGAAATCTTAGCAATTGAAACTTCAAGCTACTTATAATTTAGTTAAACTGATCTTCAGACTCTTTTTCTTACTTTTCTTATTCACTTTTCTTAAAAATCTTATTTAACTTCTAGCATTTTTCAATTACTAAACTGATCTTCACACTCTTTTTCATACTTTTCTTCTTCACTTTTCTAGAAATCTTATTTTACTTCTAGCATTTTTCAATTACTAAACTGTTCTTAAAACCCTTTTTCTTACTTTTATTATTCACTTTTCTTTGAAATCTTATTTTACTTTTAGCATTTTTCAACTATTATCTTCACACTCTTTTTCATACTTTTCTTCTTCACTTTTCTTAGAAATCCTATTTAACTTCTAGCATTTTTCAATTACTAAACTGATCTTCGCAATCTTTTTCATACTTTCTTCTTCTCTTTTCTTAGAAATCTTAGCAATTGAAACTTCAAGTTACTTATAATTATGTTAAACTGACCTTCACACTCTTTTTCATACTTTTCTTCTTCACTTTTCTTAGAAATCTTATATAACTACTAGATACTTTCAATTATAATCTTCACACTCTTTTTCTTACTTTTCTTATTCACTTTTCTTAGAAATCTTATCTAATTTCAAGTGACTTATAATTATGTTAAACTGATCTTCACAATCTTTTTCATACTTTCTTCTTCACTTTTCTTAGAAATCTTAGCAATTGAAACTTCAAGTTACTTATAATTATGTTAAACTGAGCTTCACACTCCTTTTCATACTTTTCTTCTTCACTTTTCTTAGAAATCTTATATAACTACTAGATACTTTCAATTATAATCTTCTCACTCTTTTTCTTACTTTTCTTATTCACTTTTCTTAGAAATCTTATTTAACTTCTAGCATTTTTCAATTACTAAACTGATCTTCACACTCTTATTATTACTTTTCTTCTTCACTTTTCTAGAAATCTTATCTAACTTCTAGCCTTTTTTAATTAGTAAACTGATCTTCACACTCTTTTTCATACTTTTCTTATTCACTTTTCTTAGAAATCTTATTTAACTTCTAGATACTTTCAATTACTGATCTTCACACTCTTTTTCTTACTTTTCTTATTCACTTTTCTTAGAAATCTTTATAACTTCTAGATACTTTCAATTACTGATCTTCACACTCTTTTTCTTACTTTTCTTATTCACTTTTCTTAGAAATCTTATTTAACTTCTAGATACTTTCAATTACTGATCTTCACACTCTTTTTCTTACTTTTCTTATTCACTTTTCTTAGAAATCTTATTTAACTTCTAGATACTTTCAATTACTGATCTTCACACTCTTTTTCTTACTTTTCTTATTCACTTTTCTTAGAAATCTTATTTAACTTCTAGATACTTTCAATTACTGATCTTCACACTCTTTTTCTTACTTTTCTTATTCACTTTTCTTAGAAATCTTATTTAACTTCTAGATACTTTCAATTACTGATCTTCACACTCTTTTTCTTACTTTTCTTATTCACTTTTCTTAGAAATCTTATTTAACTTCTAGATACTTTCAATTACTGATCTTCACACTCTTTTTCTTACTTTTCTTATTCACTTTTCTTAGAAATCTTATTTAACTTCTAGATACTTTCAATTACTGATCTTCACACTCTTTTTCTTACTTTTCTTATTCACTTTTCTTAGAAATCTTATTTAAAGATACTTTCAATTACTGATCTTCACACTCTTTTTCTTACTTTTCTTATTCACTTTTCTTAGAAATCTTATTTAACTTCTAGATACTTTCAATTACTAATCTTCACACTCTTTTTCTTACTTTTCTTATTCACTTTTCTTAGAAATCTTATTTAACTTCTAGATACTTTCAATTACTGATCTTCACACTCTTTTTCTTACTTTTCTTATTCACTTTTCTTAGAAATCTTATTTAACTTCTAGATACTTTCAATTACTGATCTTCACACTCTTTTTCTTACTTTTCTTATTCACTTTTCTTAGAAATCTTATTTAACTTCTAGATACTTTCAATTACTAATCTTCACACTCTTTTTCTTACTTTTCTTATTCACTTTTCTTAGAAATCTTTATAACTTCTAGATACTTTCAATTACTGATCTTCACACTCTTTTTCTTACTTTTCTTATTCACTTTTCTTAGAAATCTTATTTAACTTCTAGATACTTTCAATTACTGATCTTCACACTCTTTTTCTTACTTTTCTTATTCACTTTTCTTAGAAATCTTATTTAACTTCTAGATACTTTCAATTACTGATCTTCACACTCTTTTTCTTACTTTTCTTATTCACTTTTCTTAGAAATCTTATTTAACTTCTAGATACTTTCAATTACTGATCTTCACACTCTTTTTCTTACTTTTCTTATTCACTTTTCTTAGAAATCTTATTTAACTTCTAGATACTTTCAATTACTGATCTTCACACTCTTTTTCTTACTTTTCTTATTCACTTTTCTTAGAAATCTTATTTAACTTCTAGATACTTTCAATTACTGATCTTCACACTCTTTTTCTTACTTTTCTTATTCACTTTTCTTAGAAATCTTATTTAACTTCTAGATACTTTCAATTACTGATCTTCACACTCTTTTTCTTACTTTTCTTATTCACTTTTCTTAGAAATCTTATTTAACTTCTAGATACTTTCAATTACTGATCTTCACACTCTTTTTCTTACTTTTCTTATTCACTTTTCTTAGAAATCTTATTTAACTTCTAGATACTTTCAATTACTAATCTTCACACTCTTTTTCTTACTTTTCTTATTCACTTTTCTTAGAAATCTTATTTAACTTCTAGATACTTTCAATTACTGATCTTCACACTCTTTTTCTTACTTTTCTTATTCACTTTTCTTAGAAATCTTATTTAACTTCTAGATACTTTCAATTACTGATCTTCACACTCTTTTTCTTACTTTTCTTATTCACTTTTCTTAGAAATCTTATTTAACTTCTAGATACTTTCAATTACTGATCTTCACACTCTTTTTCTTACTTTTCTTATTCACTTTTCTTAGAAATCTTATTTAACTTCTAGATACTTTCAATTACTGATCTTCACACTCTTTTTCTTACTTTTCTTATTCACTTTTCTAGAAATCTTATTTAACTTCTAGATACTTTCAATTACTAAACTGATCTTCACAATCTTTTTCATACTTTCTTCTTCACTTTTCTTAGAAATCTTAGCAATTGAAACTTCAAGTTACTTATAATTATGTTAAACTGACCTTCACACTCTTTTTCATACTTTTCTTCTTCACTTTTCTTAGAAATCTTATATAACTTCTAGATACTTTCAATTACTGATCTTCACACTCTTTTTCTTACTTTTCTTATTCACTTTTCTTAGAAATCTTATCTAATTTCAAGTGACTTATAATTATGTTAAACTGATCTTCACAATCTTTTTCATACTTTCTTCTTCACTTTTCTTAGAAATCTTATATAACTACTAGATACTTTCAATTATAATCTTCTCACTCTTTTTCTTACTTTTCTTATTCACTTTTCTTAGAAATCTTATTTAACTTCTAGCATTTTTCAATTACTAAACTGATCTTCACACTCTTATTATTACTTTTCTTCTTCACTTTTCTAGAAATCTTATCTAACTTCTAGCCTTTTTTAATTAGTAAACTGAGCTTCACACTCTTTTTCATACTTTTCTTATTCACTTTTCTTAGAAATCCTATTTAACTTCTAGCATTTTTTAATTATAATCTTCACACTCTTTTTCTTACTTTTATTATTCACTTTTCTTTGAAATCTTATTTTACTTTTAGCATTTTTCAACTATTATCTTCACACTCTTTTTCATACTTTTCTTCTTCACTTTTCTAGAAATCTTATTTTACTTCTAGCATTTTTCAATTACTAAACTGTTCTTCAAACCCTTTTTCATACTTTTATTATTCACTTTTCTTAGAAATCCTATTTAACTTCTAGTATTTTTCAATTACTAAACTGATCTTCACAATCTTTTTCTTACTTTTCTTATTCACTTTTCTTAGAAATCTTAGCAATTGAAACTTCAAGCTACTTATAATTTAGTTAAACTGATCTTCAGACTCTTTTTCTTACTTTTCTTATTCACTTTTCTTAAAAATCTTATTTAACTTCTAGCATTTTTCAATTACTAAACTGATCTTCACACTCTTTTTCATACTTTTCCTCTTCACTTTTCTAGAAATCTTATTTTACTTCTAGCATTTTTCAATTACTAAACTGTTCTTCAAACCCTTTTTCTTACTTTTATTATTCACTTTTCTTTGAAATCTTATTTTACTTTTAGCATTTTTCAACTATTATCTTCACACTCTTTTTCATACTTTTCTTCTTCACTTTTCTTAGAAATCCTATTTAACTTCTAGCATTTTTCAATTACTAAACTGATCTTCGCAATCTTTTTCATACTTTCTTCTTCTCTTTTCTTAGAAATCTTAGCAATTGAAACTTCAAGTTACTTATAATTATGTTAAACTGACCTTCACACTCTTTTTCATACTTTTCTTCTTCACTTTTCTTAGAAATCTTATATAACTACTAGATACTTTCAATTATAATCTTCACACTCTTTTTCTTACTTTTCTTATTCACTTTTCTTAGAAATCTTATCTAATTTCAAGTGACTTATAATTATGTTAAACTGATCTTCACAATCTTTTTCATACTTTCTTCTTCACTTTTCTTAGAAATCTTAGCAATTGAAACTTCAAGTTACTTATAATTATGTTAAACTGAGCTTCACACTCCTTTTCATACTTTTCTTCTTCACTTTTCTTAGAAATCTTATATAACTACTAGATACTTTCAATTATAATCTTCTCACTCTTTTTCTTACTTTTCTTATTCACTTTTCTTAGAAATCTTATTTAACTTCTAGCATTTTTCAATTACTAAACTGATCTTCACACTCTTATTATTACTTTTCTTCTTCACTTTTCTTAGAAATCTTATTTAACTTCTAGATACTTTCAATTACTGATCTTCACACTCTTTTTCTTACTTTTCTTATTCACTTTTCTTAGAAATCTTATTTAACTTGTATTTTTCAATTATAATCTTCACACTCTTTTTCTTACTTTTATTATTCACTTTTCTTTGAAATCTTATTTTACTTTTAGCATTTTTCAACTATAATCTTCACACTCTTTTTCATACTTTTCTTCTTCACTTTTCTAGAAATCTTATTTAACTTCTAGTATTTTTCAATTACTAAACTGATCTTCACATTCTTTTTCATACTTTTCTTATTCACTTTTCTAGAAATCTTATCTAACTTCTAGCATTTTTTTATTAATAAACTGAGCTTCACACTCTTTTTCATACTTTTCTTATTCACTTTTCTTAGAAATCTTATTTTACTTGTATTTTTCAATTATAATCTTCACACTCTTTTTCTTACTTTTATTATTCACTTTTCTTTGAAATCTTATTTTACTTTTAGCATTTTTCAACTATAATCTTCACACTCTTTTTCATACTTTTCTTCTTCACTTTTCTAGAAATCTTATTTAACTTCTAGTATTTTTCAATTACTAAACTGATCTTCACATTCTTTTTCATACTTTTCTTATTCACTTTTCTAGAAATCTTGACTAACTTCTAGCATTTTTTTATTAATAAACTGAGCTTCACACTCTTTTTCATACTTTTCTTATTCACTTTTCTTAGAAATCTTATTTTACTTGTATTTTTCAATTATAATCTTCACACTCTTTTTCTTACTTTTATTATTCACTTTTCTTTGAAATCTTATTTTACTTTTAGCATTTTTCAACTATTATCTTCACACTCTTTTTCATACTTTTCTTCTTCACTTTTCTAGAAATCTTATTTTACTTCTAGCATTTTTCAATTACTAAACTGTTCTTCAAACCCTTTTTCATACTTTTATTATTCACTTTTCTTAGAAATCCTATTTAACTTCTAGTATTTTTCAATTACTAAACTGATCTTCACAATCTTTTTCTTACTTTTCTTATTCACTTTTCTTAGAAATCTTAGCAATTGAAACTTCAAGCTACTTATAATTTAGTTAAACTGATCTTCAGACTCTTTTTCTTACTTTTCTTATTCACTTTTCTTAAAAATCTTATTTAACTTCTAGCATTTTTCAATTACTAAACTGATCTTCACACTCTTTTTCATACTTTTCCTCTTCACTTTTCTAGAAATCTTATTTTACTTCTAGCATTTTTCAATTACTAAACTGTTCTTAAAACCCTTTTTCTTACTTTTATTATTCACTTTTCTTTGAAATCTTATTTTACTTTTAGCATTTTTCAACTATTATCTTCACACTCTTTTTCATACTTTTCTTCTTCACTTTTCTTAGAAATCCTATTTAACTTCTAGCATTTTTCAATTACTAAACTGATCTTCGCAATCTTTTTCATACTTTCTTCTTCACTTTTCTTAGAAATCTTAGCAATTGAAACTTCAAGTTACTTATAATTATGTTAAACTGACCTTCACACTCTTTTTCATACTTTTCTTCTTCACTTTTCTTAGAAATCTTATATAACTACTAGATACTTTCAATTATAATCTTCACACTCTTTTTCTTACTTTTCTTATTCACTTTTCTTAGAAATCTTATCTAATTTCAAGTGACTTATAATTATGTTAAACTGATCTTCACAATCTTTTTCATAATTTTTCTTCACTTTTCTTAGAAATCTTAGCAATTGAAACTTCAAGTTACTTATAATTATGTTAAACTGAGCTTCACACTCCTTTTCATACTTTTCTTCTTCACTTTTCTTAGAAATCTTATATAACTACTAGATACTTTCAATTATAATCTTCTCACTCTTTTTCTTACTTTTCTTATTCACTTTTCTTAGAAATCTTATTTAACTTCTAGATACTTTCAATTACTGATCTTCACACTCTTTTTCTTACTTTTCTTATTCACTTTTCTTAGAAATCTTATTTAACTTCTAGATACTTTCAATTACTGATCTTCACACTCTTTTTCTTACTTTTCTTATTCACTTTTCTTAGAAATCTTATTTAACTTGTATTTTTCAATTATAATCTTCACACTCTTTTTCTTACTTTTATTATTCACTTTTCTTTGAAATCTTATTTTACTTTTAGCATTTTTCAACTATAATCTTCACACTCTTTTTCATACTTTTCTTCTTCACTTTTCTAGAAATCTTATTTAACTTCTAGTATTTTTCAATTACTAAACTGATCTTCACATTCTTTTTCATACTTTTCTTATTCACTTTTCTAGAAATCTTATCTAACTTCTAGCATTTTTTTATTAATAAACTGAGCTTCACACTCTTTTTCATACTTTTCTTATTCACTTTTCTTAGAAATCTTATTTTACTTGTATTTTTCAATTATAATCTTCACACTCTTTTTCTTACTTTTATTATTCACTTTTCTTTGAAATCTTATTTTACTTTTAGCATTTTTCAACTATAATCTTCACACTCTTTTTCATACTTTTCTTCTTCACTTTTCTAGAAATCTTATTTAACTTCTAGTATTTTTCAATTACTAAACTGATCTTCACATTCTTTTTCATACTTTTCTTATTCACTTTTCTAGAAATCTTGACTAACTTCTAGCATTTTTTTATTAATAAACTGAGCTTCACACTCTTTTTCATACTTTTCTTATTCACTTTTCTTAGAAATCTTATTTTACTTGTATTTTTCAATTATAATCTTCACACTCTTTTTCTTACTTTTATTATTCACTTTTCTTTGAAATCTTATTTTACTTTTAGCATTTTTCAACTATTATCTTCACACTCTTTTTCATACTTTTCTTCTTCACTTTTCTAGAAATCTTATTTTACTTCTAGCATTTTTCAATTACTAAACTGTTCTTCAAACCCTTTTTCATACTTTTATTATTCACTTTTCTTAGAAATCCTATTTAACTTCTAGTATTTTTCAATTACTAAACTGATCTTCACAATCTTTTTCTTACTTTTCTTATTCACTTTTCTTAGAAATCTTAGCAATTGAAACTTCAAGCTACTTATAATTTAGTTAAACTGATCTTCAGACTCTTTTTCTTACTTTTCTTATTCACTTTTCTTAAAAATCTTATTTAACTTCTAGCATTTTTCAATTACTAAACTGATCTTCACACTCTTTTTCATACTTTTCCTCTTCACTTTTCTAGAAATCTTATTTTACTTCTAGCATTTTTCAATTACTAAACTGTTCTTAAAACCCTTTTTCTTACTTTTATTATTCACTTTTCTTTGAAATCTTATTTTACTTTTAGCATTTTTCAACTATTATCTTCACACTCTTTTTCATACTTTTCTTCTTCACTTTTCTTAGAAATCCTATTTAACTTCTAGCATTTTTCAATTACTAAACTGATCTTCGCAATCTTTTTCATACTTTCTTCTTCACTTTTCTTAGAAATCTTAGCAATTGAAACTTCAAGTTACTTATAATTATGTTAAACTGACCTTCACACTCTTTTTCATACTTTTCTTCTTCACTTTTCTTAGAAATATTATATAACTACTAGATACTTTCAATTATAATCTTCACACTCTTTTTCTTACTTTTCTTATTCACTTTTCTTAGAAATCTTATCTAATTTCAAGTGACTTATAATTATGTTAAACTGATCTTCACAATCTTTTTCATACTTTTTTCTTCACTTTTCTTAGAAATCTTAGCAATTGAAACTTCAAGTTACTTATAATTATGTTAAACTGAGCTTCACACTCCTTTTCATACTTTTCTTCTTCACTTTTCTTAGAAATCTTATATAACTACTAGATACTTTCAATTATAATCTTCTCACTCTTTTTCTTACTTTTCTTATTCACTTTTCTTAGAAATCTTATTTAACTTCTAGATACTTTCAATTACTGATCTTCACACTCTTTTTCTTACTTTTCTTATTCACTTTTCTTAGAAATCTTATTTAACTTCTAGATACTTTCAATTACTGATCTTCACACTCTTTTTCATACTTTTCCTCTTCACTTTTCTAGAAATCTTATTTTACTTCTAGCATTTTTCAATTACTAAACTGTTCTTCAAACCCTTTTTCTTACTTTTATTATTCACTTTTCTTTGAAATCTTATTTTACTTTTAGCATTTTTCAACTATTATCTTCACACTCTTTTTCATACTTTTCTTCTTCACTTTTCTTAGAAATCCTATTTAACTTCTAGCATTTTTCAATTACTAAACTGATCTTCGCAATCTTTTTCATACTTTCTTCTTCACTTTTCTTAGAAATCTTAGCAATTGAAACTTCAAGTTACTTATAATTATGTTAAACTGACCTTCACACTCTTTTTCATACTTTTCTTCTTCACTTTTCTTAGAAATCTTATATAACTACTAGATACTTTCAATTATAATCTTCACACTCTTTTTCTTACTTTTCTTATTCACTTTTCTTAGAAATCTTATCTAATTTCAAGTGACTTATAATTATGTTAAACTGATCTTCACAATCTTTTTCATACTTTTTTCTTCACTTTTCTTAGAAATCTTAGCAATTGAAACTTCAAGTTACTTATAATTATGTTAAACTGAGCTTCACACTCCTTTTCATACTTTTCTTCTTCACTTTTCTTAGAAATCTTATATAACTACTAGATACTTTCAATTATAATCTTCTCACTCTTTTTCTTACTTTTCTTATTCACTTTTCTTAGAAATCTTATTTAACTTCTAGATACTTTCAATTACTGATCTTCACACTCTTTTTCTTACTTTTCTTATTCACTTTTCTTAGAAATCTTATTTAACTTCTAGATACTTTCAATTACTGATCTTCACACTCTTTTTCTTACTTTTCTTATTCACTTTTCTTAGAAATCTTATTTAACTTCTAGATACTTTCAATTACTGATCTTCACACTCTTTTTCTTACTTTTCTTATTCACTTTCTTAGAAATCTTTATAACTTCTAGATACTTTCAATTACTGATCTTCACACTCTTTTTCTTACTTTTCTTATTCACTTTTCTTAGAAATCTTATTTAACTTCTAGATACTTTCAATTACTGATCTTCACACTCTTTTTCTTACTTTTCTTATTCACTTTTCTTAGAAATCTTATTTAACTTCTAGATACTTTCAATTACTGATCTTCACACTCTTTTTCTTACTTTTCTTATTCACTTTTCTTAGAAATCTTATTTAACTTCTAGATACTTTCAATTACTAATCTTCACACTCTTTTTCTTACTTTTCTTATTCACTTTTCTTAGAAATCTTATTTAACTTCTAGATACTTTCAATTACTGATCTTCACACTCTTTTTCTTACTTTTCTTATTCACTTTTCTTAGAAATCTTATTTAACTTCTAGATACTTTCAATTACTGATCTTCACACTCTTTTTCTTACTTTTCTTATTCACTTTTCTTAGAAATTCTATTTAACTTCTAGATACTTTCAATTACTGATCTTCACACTCTTTTTCTTACTTTTCTTATTCACTTTTCTTAGAAATCTTATTTAACTTCTAGATACTTTCAATTACTGATCTTCACACTCTTTTTCTTACTTTTCTTATTCACTTTTCTTAGAAATCTTATTTAACTTCTAGATACTTTCAATTACTAATCTTCACACTCTTTTTCTTACTTTTCTTATTCACTTTTCTTAGAAATCTTATTTAACTTCTAGATACTTTCAATTACTGATCTTCACACTCTTTTTCTTACTTTTCTTATTCACTTTTCTTAGAAATCTTATTTAACTTCTAGATACTTTCAATTACTGATCTTCACACTCTTTTCTTACTTTTCTTATTCACTTTTCTTAGAAATCTTATTTAACTTCTAGATACTTTCAATTACTGATCTTCACACTCTTTTTTCTTATTTCTTATTCACTTTTCTTAGAAATCTTATTTAACTTCTAGATACTTTCAATTACTGATCTTCACACTCTTTTTCTTACTTTTCTTATTCACTTTTCTTAGAAATCTTATTTAACTTCTAGATACTTTCAATTACTGATCTTCACACTCTTTTTCTTACTTTTCTTATTCACTTTTCTTAGAAATCTTATTTAACTTCTAGATACTTTCAATTACTGATCTTCACACTCTTTTTCTTACTTTTCTTATTCACTTTTCTTAGAAATCTTATTTAACTTCTAGATACTTTCAATTACTGATCTTCACACTCTTTTCTTACTTTTCTTATTCACTTTTCTTAGAAATCTTATTTAACTTCTAGATACTTTCAATTACTGATCTTCACACTCTTTTTCTTACTTTTCTTATTCACTTTTCTTAGAAATCTTATTTAACTTCTAGATACTTTCAATTACTGATCTTCACACTCTTTTTCTTACTTTTCTTATTCACTTTTCTTAGAAATCTTATTTAACTTCTAGATACTTTCAATTACTAATCTTCACACTCTTTTTCTTACTTTTCTTATTCACTTTTCTTAGAAATCTTATTTAACTTCTAGATACTTTCAATTACTGATCTTCACACTCTTTTTCTTACTTTTCTTATTCACTTTTCTTAGAAATCTTATTTAACTTCTAGATACTTTCAATTACTGATCTTCACACTCTTTTTCTTACTTTTCTTATTCACTTTTCTTAGAAATCTTATTTAACTTCTAGATACTTTCAATTACTGATCTTCACACTCTTTTTCTTACTTTTCTTATTCACTTTTCTTAGAAATCTTATTTAACTTCTAGATACTTTCAATTACTGATCTTCACACTCTTTTTCTTACTTTTCTTATTCACTTTTCTTAGAAATCTTATTTAACTTCTAGATACTTTCAATTACTGATCTTCACACTCTTTTTCTTACTTTTCTTATTCACTTTTCTTAGAAATCTTATTTAACTTCTAGATACTTTCAATTACTGATCTTCACACTCTTTTTCTTACTTTTCTTATTCACTTTTCTTAGAAATCTTATTTAACTTCTAGATACTTTCAATTACTGATCTTCACACTCTTTTTCTTACTTTTCTTATTCACTTTTCTAGAAATCTTATTTAACTTCTAGATACTTTCAATTACTAAACTGATCTTCACAATCTTTTTCATACTTTCTTCTTCACTTTTCTTAGAAATCTTAGCAATTGAAACTTCAAGTTACTTATAATTATGTTAAACTGACCTTCACACTCTTTTTCATACTTTTCTTCTTCACTTTTCTTAGAAATCTTATATAACTTCTAGATACTTTCAATTACTGATCTTCACACTCTTTTTCTTACTTTTCTTATTCACTTTTCTTAGAAATCTTATCTAATTTCAAGTGACTTATAATTATGTTAAACTGATCTTCACAATCTTTTTCATACTTTCTTCTTCACTTTTCTTAGAAATCTTATATAACTACTAGATACTTTCAATTATAATCTTCTCACTCTTTTTCTTACTTTTCTTATTCACTTTTCTTAGAAATCTTATTTAACTTCTAGCATTTTTCAATTACTAAACTGATCTTCACACTCTTATTATTACTTTTCTTCTTCACTTTTCTAGAAATCTTATCTAACTTCTAGCCTTTTTTAATTAGTAAACTGAGCTTCACACTCTTTTTCATACTTTTCTTATTCACTTTTCTTAGAAATCCTATTTAACTTCTAGCATTTTTTAATTATAATCTTCACACTCTTTTTCTTACTTTTATTATTCACTTTTCTTTGAAATCTTATTTTACTTTTAGCATTTTTCAACTATTATCTTTACACTCTTTTTCATACTTTTTCTTCTTCACTTTTCTAGAAATCTTATTTTACTTCTAGCATTTTTCAATTACTAAACTGTTCTTCAAACCCTTTTTCATACTTTTATTATTCACTTTTCTTAGAAATCCTATTTAACTTCTAGTATTTTTCAATTACTAAACTGATCTTCACAATCTTTTTCTTACTTTTCTTATTCACTTTTCTTAGAAATCTTAGCAATTGAAACTTCAAGCTACTTATAATTTAGTTAAACTGATCTTCAGACTCTTTTTCTTACTTTTCTTATTCACTTTTCTTAAAAATCTTATTTAACTTCTAGCATTTTTCAATTACTAAACTGATCTTCACACTCTTTTTCATACTTTTCCTCTCACTTTTCTAGAAATCTTATTTTACTTCTAGCATTTTTCAATTACTAAACTGTTCTTAAAACCCCTTTTTCTTACTTTTATTATTCACTTTTCTTTGAAATCTTATTTTACTTTTAGCATTTTTCAACTATTATCTTCACACTCTTTTTCATACTTTTCTTCTTCACTTTTCTTAGAAATCCTATTTAACTTCTAGCATTTTTCAATTACTAAACTGATCTTCGCAATCTTTTTCATACTTTCTTCTTCTCTTTTCTTAGAAATCTTAGCAATTGAAACTTCAAGTTACTTATAATTATGTTAAACTGACCTTCACACTCTTTTTCATACTTTTCTTCTTCACTTTTCTTAGAAATCTTATATAACTACTAGATACTTTCAATTATAATCTTCACACTCTTTTTCTTACTTTTCTTATTCACTTTTCTTAGAAATCTTATCTAATTTCAAGTGACTTATAATTATGTTAAACTGATCTTCACAATCTTTTTCATACTTTCTTCTTCACTTTTCTTAGAAATCTTAGCAATTGAAACTTCAAGTTACTTATAATTATGTTAAACTGAGCTTCACACTCCTTTTCATACTTTTCTTCTTCACTTTTCTTAGAAATCTTATATAACTACTAGATACTTTCAATTATAATCTTCTCACTCTTTTTCTTACTTTTCTTATTCACTTTTCTTAGAAATCTTATTTAACTTCTAGCATTTTTTCAATTACTAAACTGATCTTCACACTCTTATTATTACTTTTCTTCTTCACTTTTCTAGAAATCTTATCTAACTTCTAGCCTTTTTTAATTAGTAAACTGATCTTCACACTCTTTTTCATACTTTTCTTATTCACTTTTCTTAGAAATCTTATTTAACTTCTAGATACTTTCAATTACTGATCTTCACACTCTTTTTCTTACTTTTCTTATTCACTTTTCTTAGAAATCTTTATAACTTCTAGATACTTTCAATTACTGATCTTCACACTCTTTTTCTTACTTTTCTTATTCACTTTTCTTAGAAATCTTATTTAACTTCTAGATACTTTCAATACTGATCTTCACACTCTTTTTCTTACTTTTCTTATTCACTTTTCTTAGAAATCTTATTTAACTTCTAGATACTTTCAATTACTGATCTTCACACTCTTTTTCTTACTTTTCTTATTCACTTTTCTTAGAAATCTTATTTAACTTCTAGATACTTTCAATTACTGATCTTCACACTCTTTTTCTTACTTTTCTTATTCACTTTTCTTAGAAATCTTATTTAACTTCTAGATACTTTCAATTACTGATCTTCACACTCTTTTTCTTACTTTTCTTATTCACTTTTCTTAGAAATCTTATTTTAACTTCTAGATACTTTCAATTACTGATCTTCACACTCTTTTTCTTACTTTTCTTATTCACTTTCTTAGAAATCTTATTTAACTTCTAGATACTTTCAATTACTGATCTTCACACTCTTTTTCTTACTTTTCTTATTCACTTTTCTTAGAAATCTTATTTAAAGATACTTTCAATTACTGATCTTCACACTCTTTTTCTTACTTTTCTTATTCACTTTTCTTAGAAATCTTATTTAACTTCTAGATACTTTCAATTACTAATCTTCACACTCTTTTTCTTACTTTTCTTATTCACTTTTCTTAGAAATCTTATTTAACTTCTAGATACTTTCAATTACTGATCTTCACACTCTTTTTCTTACTTTTCTTATTCACTTTTCTTAGAAATCTTATTTAACTTCTAGATACTTTCAATTACTGATCTTCACACTCTTTTTCTTACTTTTCTTATTCACTTTTCTTAGAAATCTTATTTAACTTCTAGATACTTTCAATTACTAATCTTCACACTCTTTTTCTTACTTTTTCTTATTCACTTTTCTTAGAAATCTTTATAACTTCTAGATACTTTCAATTACTGATCTTCACACTCTTTTTCTTACTTTTCTTATTCACTTTTCTTAGAAATCTTATTTAACTTCTAGATACTTTCAATTACTGATCTTCACACCTCTTTTTCTTACTTTTCTTATTCACTTTTCTTAGAAATCTTATTTAACTTCTAGATACTTTCAATTACTGATCTTCACACTCTTTTTCTTACTTTTCTTATTCACTTTTCTTAGAAATCTTATTTAACTTCTAGATACTTTCAATTACTGATCTTCACACTCTTTTTCTTACTTTTCTTATTCACTTTTCTTAGAAATCTTATTTAACTTCTAGATACTTTCAATTACTGATCTTCACACTCTTTTTCTTACTTTTCTTATTCACTTTTTCTTAGAAATCTTATTTAACTTCTAGATACTTTCAATTACTGATCTTCACACTCTTTTTCTTACTTTTCTTATTCACTTTTCTTAGAAATCTTATTTAACTTCTAGATACTTTCAATTACTGATCTTCACACTCTTTTCTTACTTTTCTTATTCACTTTTCTTAGAAATCTTATTTAACTTCTAGATACTTCAATTACTGATCTTCACACTCTTTTTCTTACTTTTCTTATTCACTTTTCTTAGAAATCTTATTTAACTTCTAGATACTTCAATTACGAATCTTCACACTCTTTTTCTTACTTTTCTTATTCACTTTTCTTAGAAATCTTATTTAACTTCTAGATACTTTCAATTACTGATCTTCACACTCTTTTTTCTTACTTTTCTTATTCACTTTTCTTAGAAATCTTATTTAACTTCTAGATACTTTCAAATTACTGATCTTCACACTCTTTTTCTTACTTTTTCTTATTCACTTTTCTTAGAAATCTATTTAACTTCTAGATACTTTCAATTACTGATCTTCACCACTCTTTTTCTTACTTTTCTTATTCACTTTTCTTAGAAAATCTTATTTAACTTCTAGATACTTTCAATTACTGATCTTCACACTCTTTTTCTTACTTTTCTTATTCACTTTTCTAGAAATCTTATTTAACTTCTAGATACTTTCAATTACTAAACTGATCTTCACAATCTTTTTCATACTTTCTTCTTCACTTTTCTTAGAAATCTTAGCAATTGAAACTTCAAGTTACTTATAATTATGTTAAACTGACCTTCACACTCTTTTTCATACTTTTCTTCTTCACTTTTCTTAGAAATCTTATATAACTTCTAGATACTTTCAATTACTGATCTTCACACTCTTTTTCTTACTTTTCTTATTCACTTTTCTTAGAAATCTTATCTAATTTCAAGTGACTTATAATTATGTTAAACTGATCTTCACAATCTTTTTCATACTTTCTTCTTCACTTTTCTTAGAAATCTTATATAACTACTAGATACTTTCAATTATAATCTTCTCACTCTTTTTCTTACTTTTCTTATTCACTTTTCTTAGAAATCTTATTTAAACTTCTAGCATTTTTCAATTACTAAACTGATCTTCACACTCTTATTATTACTTTTCTTCTTCACTTTTCTAGAAATCTTATCTAACTTCTAGCCTTTTTTAATTAGTAAACTGAGCTTCACACTCTTTTTCATACTTTTCTTATTCACTTTTCTTAGAAATCCTATTTAACTTCTAGCATTTTTTAATTATAATCTTCACACTCTTTTTCTTACTTTTATTATTCACTTTTCTTTGAAATCTTATTTTACTTTTAGCATTTTTCAACTATTATCTTCACACTCTTTTTCATACTTTTCTTCTTCACTTTTCTAGAAATCTTATTTTACTTCTAGCATTTTTCAATTACTAAACTGTTCTTCAAACCCTTTTTCATACTTTTATTATTCACTTTTCTTAGAAATCCTATTTAACTTCTAGTATTTTTCAATTACTAAACTGATCTTCACAATCTTTTTCTTACTTTTCTTATTCACTTTTCTTAGAAATCTTAGCAATTGAAACTTCAAGCTACTTATAATTTAGTTAAACTGATCTTCAGACTCTTTTTCTTACTTTTCTTATTCACTTTTCTTAAAAATCTTATTTAACTTCTAGCATTTTTCAATTACTAAACTGATCTTCACACTCTTTTTCATACTTTTTCCTCTTCACTTTTCTAGAAATCTTATTTTACTTCTAGCATTTTTCAATTACTAAACCTGTTCTTCAAACCCTTTTTCTTACTTTTATTATTCACTTTTCTTTGAAATCTTATTTTTACTTTTAGCATTTTTCAACTATTATCTTCACACTCTTTTTCATACTTTTCTTCTTCACTTTTCTTAGAAATCCTATTTAACTTCTAGCATTTTTCAATTACTAAACTGATCTTCGCAATCTTTTTCATACTTTCTTCTTCTCTTTTCTTAGAAATCTTAGCAATTGAAACTTCAAGTTACTTATAATTATGTTAAACTGACCTTCACACTCTTTTTCATACTTTTCTTCTTCACTTTTCTTAGAAATCTTATATAACTACTAGATACTTTCAATTATAATCTTCACACTCTTTTTCTTACTTTTCCTTATTCACTTTCTTAGAAATCTTATCTAATTTCAAGTGACTTATAATTATGTTAAACTGATCTTCACAATCTTTTTCATACTTTCTTCTTCACTTTTCTTAGAAATCTTAGCAATTGAAACTTCAAAGTTACTTATAATTATGTTAAACTGAGCTTCACACTCCTTTTCATACTTTTCTTCTTCACTTTTCTTAGAAATCTTATATAACTACTAGATACTTTCAATTATAATCTTCTCACTCTTTTTCTTACTTTTCTTATTCACTTTTCTTAGAAATCTTATTTAACTTCTAGCATTTTTCAATTACTAAACTGATCTTCACACTCTTATTATTACTTTTCTTCTTCACTTTTCTTAGAAATCTTATTTAACTTCTAGATACTTTCAATTACTGATCTTCACACTCTTTTTCTTACTTTTCTTATTCACTTTTCTTAGAAATCTTATTTAACTTGTATTTTTCAATTATAATCTTCACACTCTTTTTCTTACTTTTATTATTCACTTTTCTTTGAAATCTTATTTTACTTTTAGCATTTTTCAACTATAATCTTCACACTCTTTTTCATACTTTTCTTCTTCACTTTTCTAGAAATCTTATTTAACTTCTAGTATTTTTCAATTACTAAACTGATCTTCACATTCTTTTTCATACTTTTCTTATTCACTTTTCTAGAAATCTTATCTAACTTCTAGCATTTTTTTATTAATAAACTGAGCTTCACACTCTTTTTCATACTTTTCTTATTCACTTTTCTTAGAAATCTTATTTTACTTGTATTTTTCAATTATAATCTTCACACTCTTTTTCTTACTTTTATTATTCACTTTTCTTTGAAATCTTATTTTACTTTTAGCATTTTTCAACTATAATCTTCACACTCTTTTTCATACTTTTCTTCTTCACTTTTCTAGAAATCTTATTTAACTTCTAGTATTTTTCAATTACTAAACTGATCTTCACATTCTTTTTCATACTTTTCTTATTCACTTTTCTAGAAATCTTGACTAACTTCTAGCATTTTTTTATTAATAAACTGAGCTTCACACTCTTTTTCATACTTTTCTTATTCACTTTTCTTAGAAATCTTATTTTACTTGTATTTTTCAATTATAATCTTCACACTCTTTTTCTTACTTTTATTATTCACTTTTCTTTGAAATCTTATTTTACTTTTAGCATTTTTCAACTATTATCTTCACACTCTTTTTCATACTTTTCTTCTTCACTTTTCTAGAAATCTTATTTTACTTCTAGCATTTTTCAATTACTAAACTGTTCTTCAAACCCTTTTTCATACTTTTATTATTCACTTTTCTTAGAAATCCTATTTAACTTCTAGTATTTTTCAATTACTAAACTGATCTTCACAATCTTTTTCTTACTTTTCTTATTCACTTTTCTTAGAAATCTTAGCAATTGAAACTTCAAGCTACTTATAATTTAGTTAAACTGATCTTCAGACTCTTTTTCTTACTTTTCTTATTCACTTTTCTTAAAAATCTTATTTAACTTCTAGCATTTTTCAATTACTAAACTGATCTTCACACTCTTTTTCATACTTTTCCTCTTCACTTTTTCTAGAAATCTTATTTTACTTCTAGCATTTTTCAATTACTAAACTGTTCTTAAAACCCTTTTTTCTTACTTTTATTATTCACTTTTCTTTGAAATCTTATTTTACTTTTAGCATTTTTCAACTATTATCTTCACACTCTTTTTCATACTTTTCTTCTTCACTTTTCTTAGAAATCCTATTTAACTTCTAGCATTTTTCAATTACTAAACTGATCTTCGCAATCTTTTTCATACTTTCTTCTTCACTTTTCTTAGAAATCTTAGCAATTGAAACTTCAAGTTACTTATAATTATGTTAAACTGACCTTCACACTCTTTTTCATACTTTTCTTCTTCACTTTTCTTAGAAATCTTATATAACTACTAGATACTTTCAATTATAATCTTCACACTCTTTTTCTTACTTTTCTTATTCACTTTTCTTAGAAATCTTATCTAATTTCAAGTGACTTATAATTATGTTAAACTGATCTTCACAATCTTTTTCATAATTTTTCTTCACTTTTCTTAGAAATCTTAGCAATTGAAACTTCAAGTTACTTATAATTATGTTAAACTGAGCTTCACACTCCTTTTCATACTTTTCTTCTTCACTTTTCTTAGAAATCTTATATAACTACTAGATACTTTCAATTATAATCTTCTCACTCTTTTTCTTACTTTTCTTATTCACTTTTCTTAGAAATCTTATTTAACTTCTAGATACTTTCAATTACTGATCTTCACACTCTTTTTCTTACTTTTCTTATTCACTTTTCTTAGAAATCTTATTTAACTTCTAGATACTTTCAATTACTGATCTTCACACTCTTTTTCTTACTTTTCTTATTCACTTTTCTTAGAAATCTTATTTAACTTGTATTTTTCAATTATAATCTTCACACTCTTTTTCTTACTTTTATTATTCACTTTTCTTTGAAATCTTATTTTACTTTTAGCATTTTTCAACTATAATCTTCACACTCTTTTTCATACTTTTCTTCTTCACTTTTCTAGAAATCTTATTTAACTTCTAGTATTTTTCAATTACTAAACTGATCTTCACATTCTTTTTCATACTTTTCTTATTCACTTTTCTAGAAATCTTATCTAACTTCTAGCATTTTTTTATTAATAAACTGAGCTTCACACTCTTTTTCATACTTTTCTTATTCACTTTTCTTAGAAATCTTATTTTACTTGTATTTTTCAATTATAATCTTCACACTCTTTTTCTTACTTTTATTATTCACTTTTCTTTGAAATCTTATTTTACTTTTAGCATTTTTCAACTATAATCTTCACACTCTTTTTCATACTTTTCTTCTTCACTTTTCTAGAAATCTTATTTAACTTCTAGTATTTTTCAATTACTAAACTGATCTTCACATTCTTTTTCATACTTTTCTTATTCACTTTTCTAGAAATCTTGACTAACTTCTAGCATTTTTTTATTAATAAACTGAGCTTCACACTCTTTTTCATACTTTTCTTATTCACTTTTCTTAGAAATCTTATTTTACTTGTATTTTTCAATTATAATCTTCACACTCTTTTTCTTACTTTTATTATTCACTTTTCTTTGAAATCTTATTTTACTTTTAGCATTTTTCAACTATTATCTTCACACTCTTTTTCATACTTTTCTTCTTCACTTTTCTAGAAATCTTATTTTACTTCTAGCATTTTTCAATTACTAAACTGTTCTTCAAACCCTTTTTCATACTTTTATTATTCACTTTTCTTAGAAATCCTATTTAACTTCTAGTATTTTTCAATTACTAAACTGATCTTCACAATCTTTTTCTTACTTTTCTTATTCACTTTTCTTAGAAATCTTAGCAATTGAAACTTCAAGCTACTTATAATTTAGTTAAACTGATCTTCAGACTCTTTTTCTTACTTTTCTTATTCACTTTTCTTAAAAATCTTATTTAACTTCTAGCATTTTTCAATTACTAAACTGATCTTCACACTCTTTTTCATACTTTTCCTCTTCACTTTTCTAGAAATCTTATTTTACTTCTAGCATTTTTCAATTACTAAACTGTTCTTAAAACCCTTTTTCTTACTTTTATTATTCACTTTTCTTTGAAATCTTATTTTACTTTTAGCATTTTTCAACTATTATCTTCACACTCTTTTTCATACTTTTCTTCTTCACTTTTCTTAGAAATCCTATTTAACTTCTAGCATTTTTCAATTACTAAACTGATCTTCGCAATCTTTTTCATACTTTCTTCTTCACTTTTCTTAGAAATCTTAGCAATTGAAACTTCAAGTTACTTATAATTATGTTAAACTGACCTTCACACTCTTTTTCATACTTTTCTTCTTCACTTTTCTTAGAAATATTATATAACTACTAGATACTTTCAATTATAATCTTCACACTCTTTTTCTTACTTTTCTTATTCACTTTTCTTAGAAATCTTATCTAATTTCAAGTGACTTATAATTATGTTAAACTGATCTTCACAATCTTTTTCATACTTTTTTCTTCACTTTTCTTAGAAATCTTAGCAATTGAAACTTCAAGTTACTTATAATTATGTTAAACTGAGCTTCACACTCCTTTTCATACTTTTCTTCTTCACTTTTCTTAGAAATCTTATATAACTACTAGATACTTTCAATTATAATCTTCTCACTCTTTTTCTTACTTTTCTTATTCACTTTTCTTAGAAATCTTATTTAACTTCTAGATACTTTCAATTACTGATCTTCACACTCTTTTTCTTACTTTTCTTATTCACTTTTCTTAGAAATCTTATTTAACTTCTAGATACTTTCAATTACTGATCTTCACACTCTTTTTCATACTTTTCCTCTTCACTTTTCTAGAAATCTTATTTTACTTCTAGCATTTTTCAATTACTAAACTGTTCTTCAAACCCTTTTTCTTACTTTTATTATTCACTTTTCTTTGAAATCTTATTTTACTTTTAGCATTTTTCAACTATTATCTTCACACTCTTTTTCATACTTTTCTTCTTCACTTTTCTTAGAAATCCTATTTAACTTCTAGCATTTTTCAATTACTAAACTGATCTTCGCAATCTTTTTCATACTTTCTTCTTCACTTTTCTTAGAAATCTTAGCAATTGAAACTTCAAGTTACTTATAATTATGTTAAACTGACCTTCACACTCTTTTTCATACTTTTCTTCTTCACTTTTCTTAGAAATCTTATATAACTACTAGATACTTTCAATTATAATCTTCACACTCTTTTTCTTACTTTTCTTATTCACTTTTCTTAGAAATCTTATCTAATTTCAAGTGACTTATAATTATGTTAAACTGATCTTCACAATCTTTTTCATACTTTTTTCTTCACTTTTCTTAGAAATCTTAGCAATTGAAACTTCAAGTTACTTATAATTATGTTAAACTGAGCTTCACACTCCTTTTCATACTTTTCTTCTTCACTTTTCTTAGAAATCTTATATAACTACTAGATACTTTCAATTATAATCTTCTCACTCTTTTTCTTACTTTTCTTATTCACTTTTCTTAGAAATCTTATTTAACTTCTAGATACTTTCAATTACTGATCTTCACACTCTTTTTCTTACTTTTCTTATTCACTTTTCTTAGAAATCTTATTTAACTTCTAGATACTTTCAATTACTGATCTTCACACTCTTTTTCTTACTTTTCTTATTCACTTTTCTTAGAAATCTTATTTAACTTCTAGATACTTTCAATTACTGATCTTCACACTCTTTTTCTTACTTTTCTTATTCACTTTTCTTAGAAATCTTTATAACTTCTAGATACTTTCAATTACTGATCTTCACACTCTTTTTCTTACTTTTCTTATTCACTTTTCTTAGAAATCTTATTTAACTTCTAGATTCTTTCAATTACTGATCTTCACACTCTTTTTCTTACTTTTCTTATTCACTTTTCTTAGAAATCTTATTTAACTTCTAGATACTTTCAATTACTGATCTTCACACTCTTTTTCTTACTTTTCTTATTCACTTTTCTTAGAAATCTTATTTAACTTCTAGATACTTTCAATTACTGATCTTCACACTCTTTTTCTTACTTTTCTTATTCACTTTTCTTAGAAATCTTATTTAACTTCTAGATACTTTCAATTACTAATCTTCACACTCTTTTTCTTACTTTTCTTATTCACTTTTCTTAGAAATCTTATTTAACTTCTAGATACTTTCAATTACTGATCTTCACACTCTTTTTCTTACTTTTCTTATTCACTTTTCTTAGAAATCTTATTTAACTTCTAGATACTTTCAATTACTGATCTTCACACTCTTTTTCTTACTTTTCTTATTCACTTTTCTTAGAAATCTTATTTAACTTCTAGATACTTTCAATTACTGATCTTCACACTCTTTTTCTTACTTTTCTTATTCACTTTTCTTAGAAATCTTATTTAACTTCTAGATACTTTCAATTACTAATCTTCACACTCTTTTTCTTACTTTTCTTATTCACTTTTCTTAGAAATCTTATTTAACTTCTAGATACTTTCAATTACTGATCTTCACACTCTTTTTCTTACTTTTCTTATTCACTTTTCTTAGAAATCTTATTTAACTTCTAGATACTTTCAATTACTGATCTTCACACTCTTTTTCTTACTTTTCTTATTCACTTTTCTTAGAAATCTTATTTAACTTCTAGATACTTTCAATTACTGATCTTCACACTCTTTTTCTTACTTTTCTTATTCACTTTTCTTAGAAATCTTATTTAACTTCTAGATACTTTCAATTACTGATCTTCACACTCTTTTTCTTACTTTTCTTATTCACTTTTCTTAGAAATCTTATTTAACTTCTAGATACTTTCAATTACTGATCTTCACACTCTTTTTCTTACTTTTCTTATTCACTTTTCTTAGAAATCTTATTTAACTTCTAGATACTTTCAATTACTGATCTTCACACTCTTTTTCTTACTTTTCTTATTCACTTTTCTTAGAAATCTTATTTAACTTCTAGATACTTTCAATTACTGATCTTCACACTCTTTTTCTTACTTTTCTTATTCACTTTTCTTAGAAATCTTATTTAACTTCTAGATACTTTCAATTACTGATCTTCACACTCTTTTTCTTACTTTTCTTATTCACTTTTCTTAGAAATCTTATTTAACTTCTAGATACTTTCAATTACTGATCTTCACACTCTTTTTCTTACTTTTCTTATTCACTTTTCTTAGAAATCTTATTTAACTTCTAGATACTTTCAATTACTGATCTTCACACTCTTTTTCTTACTTTTCTTATTCACTTTTCTTAGAAATCTTATTTAACTTCTAGATACTTTCAATTACTGATCTTCACACTCTTTTTCTTACTTTTCTTATTCACTTTTCTTAGAAATCTTATTTAACTTCTAGATACTTTCAATTACTGATCTTCACACTCTTTTTCTTACTTTTCTTATTCACTTTTCTTAGAAATCTTATTTAACTTCTAGATACTTTCAATTACTAATCTTCACACTCTTTTTCTTACTTTTCTTATTCACTTTTCTTAGAAATCTTTATAACTTCTAGATACTTTCAATTACTGATCTTCACACTCTTTTTCTTACTTTTCTTATTCACTTTTCTTAGAAATCTTATTTAACTTCTAGATACTTTCAATTACTGATCTTCACACTCTTTTTCTTACTTTTCTTATTCACTTTTCTTAGAAATCTTATTTAACTTCTAGATACTTTCAATTACTGATCTTCACACTCTTTTTCTTACTTTTCTTATTCACTTTTCTTAGAAATCTTATTTAACTTCTAGATACTTTCAATTACTGATCTTCACACTCTTTTTCTTACTTTTCTTATTCACTTTTCTTAGAAATCTTATTTAACTTCTAGATACTTTCAATTACTAATCTTCACACTCTTTTTCTTACTTTTCTTATTCACTTTTCTTAGAAATCTTATTTAACTTCTAGATACTTTCAATTACTGATCTTCACACTCTTTTTCTTACTTTTCTTATTCACTTTTCTTAGAAATCTTATTTAACTTCTAGATACTTTCAATTACTGATCTTCACACTCTTTTTCTTACTTTTCTTATTCACTTTTCTTAGAAATCTTATTTAACTTCTAGATACTTTCAATTACTGATCTTCACACTCTTTTTCTTACTTTTCTTATTCACTTTTCTTAGAAATCTTATTTAACTTCTAGATACTTTCAATTACTAATCTTCACACTCTTTTTCTTACTTTTCTTATTCACTTTTCTTAGAAATCTTATTTAACTTCTAGATACTTTCAATTACTAATCTTCACACTCTTTTTCTTACTTTTCTTATTCACTTTTCTTAGAAATCTTATTTAACTTCTAGATACTTTCAATTACTGATCTTCACACTCTTTTTCTTACTTTTCTTATTCACTTTTCTTAGAAATCTTATTTAACTTCTAGATACTTTCAATTACTGATCTTCACACTCTTTTTCTTACTTTTCTTATTCACTTTTCTTAGAAATCTTATTTAACTTCTAGATACTTTCAATTACTGATCTTCACACTCTTTTTCTTACTTTTCTTATTCACTTTTCTTAGAAATCTTATTTAACTTCTAGATACTTTCAATTACTGATCTTCACACTCTTTTTCTTACTTTTCTTATTCACTTTTCTTAGAAATCTTATTTAACTTCTAGATACTTTCAATTACTGATCTTCACACTCTTTTTCTTACTTTTCTTATTCACTTTTCTTAGAAATCTTATTTAACTTCTAGATACTTTCAATTACTGATCTTCACACTCTTTTTCTTACTTTTCTTATTCACTTTTCTTAGAAATCTTATTTAACTTCTAGATACTTTCAATTACTGATCTTCACACTCTTTTTCTTACTTTTCTTATTCACTTTTCTTAGAAATCTTATTTAACTTCTAGATACTTTCAATTACTGATCTTCACACTCTTTTTCTTACTTTTCTTATTCACTTTTCTTAGAAATCTTATTTAACTTCTAGATACTTTCAATTACTGATCTTCACACTCTTTTTCTTACTTTTCTTATTCACTTTTCTTAGAAATCTTATTTAACTTCTAGATACTTTCAATTACTGATCTTCACACTCTTTTTCTTACTTTTCTTATTCACTTTTCTTAGAAATCTTATTTAACTTCTAGATACTTTCAATTACTGATCTTCACACTCTTTTTCTTACTTTTCTTATTCACTTTTCTTAGAAATCTTATTTAACTTCTAGATACTTTCAATTACTGATCTTCACACTCTTTTTCTTACTTTTCTTATTCACTTTTCTTAGAAATCTTATTTAACTTCTAGATACTTTCAATTACTGATCTTCACACTCTTTTTCTTACTTTTCTTATTCACTTTTCTTAGAAATCTTATTTAACTTCTAGATACTTTCAATTACTGATCTTCACACTCTTTTTCTTACTTTTCTTATTCACTTTTCTTAGAAATCTTATTTAACTTCTAGATACTTTCAATTACTGATCTTCACACTCTTTTTCTTACTTTTCTTATTCACTTTTCTTAGAAATCTTATTTAACTTCTAGATACTTTCAATTACTGATCTTCACACTCTTTTTCTTACTTTTCTTATTCACTTTTCTTAGAAATCTTATTTAACTTCTAGATACTTTCAATTACTGATCTTCACACTCTTTTTCTTACTTTTCTTATTCACTTTTCTAGAAATCTTATTTAACTTCTAGATACTTTCAATTACTAAACTGATCTTCACAATCTTTTTCATACTTTCTTCTTCACTTTTCTTAGAAATCTTAGCAATTGAAACTTCAAGTTACTTATAATTATGTTAAACTGACCTTCACACTCTTTTTCATACTTTTCTTCTTCACTTTTCTTAGAAATCTTATATAACTTCTAGATACTTTCAATTACTGATCTTCACACTCTATTTCTTACTTTTCTTATTCACTTTTCTTAGAAATCTTATCTAATTTCAAGTGACTTATAATTATGTTAAACTGATCTTCACAATCTTTTTCATACTTTCTTCTTCACTTTTCTTAGAAATCTTATATAACTACTAGATACTTTCAATTATAATCTTCTCACTCTTTTTCTTACTTTTCTTATTCACTTTTCTTAGAAATCTTATTTAACTTCTAGCATTTTTCAATTACTAAACTGATCTTCACACTCTTATTATTACTTTTCTTCTTCACTTTTCTAGAAATCTTATCTAACTTCTAGCCTTTTTTAATTAGTAAACTGAGCTTCACACTCTTTTTCATACTTTTCTTATTCACTTTTCTTAGAAATCCTATTTAACTTCTAGCATTTTTTAATTATAATCTTCACACTCTTTTTCTTACTTTTATTATTCACTTTTCTTTGAAATCTTATTTTACTTTTAGCATTTTTCAACTATTATCTTCACACTCTTTTTCATACTTTTCTTCTTCACTTTTCTAGAAATCTTATTTTACTTCTAGCATTTTTCAATTACTAAACTGTTCTTCAAACCCTTTTTCATACTTTTATTATTCACTTTTCTTAGAAATCCTATTTAACTTCTAGTATTTTTCAATTACTAAACTGATCTTCACAATCTTTTTCTTACTTTTCTTATTCACTTTTCTTAGAAATCTTAGCAATTGAAACTTCAAGCTACTTATAATTTAGTTAAACTGATCTTCAGACTCTTTTTCTTACTTTTCTTATTCACTTTTCTTAAAAATCTTATTTAACTTCTAGCATTTTTCAATTACTAAACTGATCTTCACACTCTTTTTCATACTTTTCCTCTTCACTTTTCTAGAAATCTTATTTTACTTCTAGCATTTTTCAATTACTAAACTGTTCTTCAAACCCTTTTTCTTACTTTTATTATTCACTTTTCTTTGAAATCTTATTTTACTTTTAGCATTTTTCAACTATTATCTTCACACTCTTTTTCATACTTTTCTTCTTCACTTTTCTTAGAAATCCTATTTAACTTCTAGCATTTTTCAATTACTAAACTGATCTTCGCAATCTTTTTCATACTTTCTTCTTCTCTTTTCTTAGAAATCTTAGCAATTGAAACTTCAAGTTACTTATAATTATGTTAAACTGACCTTCACACTCTTTTTCATACTTTTCTTCTTCACTTTTCTTAGAAATCTTATATAACTACTAGATACTTTCAATTATAATCTTCACACTCTTTTTCTTACTTTTCTTATTCACTTTTCTTAGAAATCTTATCTAATTTCAAGTGACTTATAATTATGTTAAACTGATCTTCACAATCTTTTTCATACTTTCTTCTTCACTTTTCTTAGAAATCTTAGCAATTGAAACTTCAAGTTACTTATAATTATGTTAAACTGAGCTTCACACTCCTTTTCATACTTTTCTTCTTCACTTTTCTTAGAAATCTTATATAACTACTAGATACTTTCAATTATAATCTTCTCACTCTTTTTCTTACTTTTCTTATTCACTTTTCTTAGAAATCTTATTTAACTTCTAGCATTTTTCAATTACTAAACTGATCTTCACACTCTTATTATTACTTTTCTTCTTCACTTTTCTAGAAATCTTATCTAACTTCTAGCCTTTTTTAATTAGTAAACTGAGCTTCACACTCTTTTTCATACTTTTCTTATTCACTTTTCTTAGAAATCTTATTTAACTTCTAGATACTTTCAATTACTGATCTTCACACTCTTTTTCTTACTTTTCTTATTCACTTTTCTTAGAAATCTTTATAACTTCTAGATACTTTCAATTACTGATCTTCACACTCTTTTTCTTACTTTTCTTATTCACTTTTCTTAGAAATCTTATTTAACTTCTAGATACTTTCAATTACTGATCTTCACACTCTTTTTCTTACTTTTCTTATTCACTTTTCTTAGAAATCTTTATAACTTCTAGATACTTTCAATTACTGATCTTCACACTCTTTTTCTTACTTTTCTTATTCACTTTTCTTAGAAATCTTATTTAACTTCTAGATACTTTCAATTACTGATCTTCACACTCTTTTTCTTACTTTTCTTATTCACTTTTCTTAGAAATCTTATTTAACTTCTAGATACTTTCAATTACTGATCTTCACACTCTTTTTCTTACTTTTCTTATTCACTTTTCTTAGAAATCTTATTTAACTTCTAGATACTTTCAATTACTGATCTTCACACTCTTTTTCTTACTTTTCTTATTCACTTTTCTTAGAAATCTTATTTAACTTCTAGATACTTTCAATTACTGATCTTCACACTCTTTTTCTTACTTTTCTTATTCACTTTTCTTAGAAATCTTATTTAAAGATACTTTCAATTACTGATCTTCACACTCTTTTTCTTACTTTTCTTATTCACTTTTCTTAGAAATCTTATTTAACTTCTAGATACTTTCAATTACTAATCTTCACACTCTTTTTCTTACTTTTCTTATTCACTTTTCTTAGAAATCTTATTTAACTTCTAGATACTTTCAATTACTGATCTTCACACTCTTTTTCTTACTTTTCTTATTCACTTTTCTTAGAAATCTTATTTAACTTCTAGATACTTTCAATTACTGATCTTCACACTCTTTTTCTTACTTTTCTTATTCACTTTTCTTAGAAATCTTATTTAACTTCTAGATACTTTCAATTACTGATCTTCACACTCTTTTTCTTACTTTTCTTATTCACTTTTCTTAGAAATCTTATTTAACTTCTAGATACTTTCAATTACTGATCTTCACACTCTTTTTCTTACTTTTCTTATTCACTTTTCTTAGAAATCTTATTTAACTTCTAGATACTTTCAATTACTGATCTTCACACTCTTTTTCTTACTTTTCTTATTCACTTTTCTTAGAAATCTTATTTAACTTCTAGATACTTTCAATTACTGATCTTCACACTCTTTTTCTTACTTTTCTTATTCACTTTTCTTAGAAATCTTATTTAACTTCTAGATACTTTCAATTACTGATCTTCACACTCTTTTTCTTACTTTTCTTATTCACTTTTCTTAGAAATCTTATTTAACTTCTAGATACTTTCAATTACTGATCTTCACACTCTTTTTCTTACTTTTCTTATTCACTTTTCTTAGAAATCTTATTTAACTTCTAGATACTTTCAATTACTGATCTTCACACTCTTTTTCTTACTTTTCTTATTCACTTTTCTTAGAAATCTTATTTAACTTCTAGATACTTTCAATTACTGATCTTCACACTCTTTTTCTTACTTTTCTTATTCACTTTTCTTAGAAATCTTATTTAACTTCTAGATACTTTCAATTACTGATCTTCACACTCTTTTTCTTACTTTTCTTATTCACTTTTCTTAGAAATCTTATTTAACTTCTAGATACTTTCAATTACTAATCTTCACACTCTTTTTCTTACTTTTCTTATTCACTTTTCTTAGAAATCTTATTTAACTTCTAGATACTTTCAATTACTGATCTTCACACTCTTTTTCTTACTTTTCTTATTCACTTTTCTTAGAAATCTTATTTAACTTCTAGATACTTTCAATTACTGATCTTCACACTCTTTTTCTTACTTTTCTTATTCACTTTTCTTAGAAATCTTATTTAACTTCTAGATACTTTCAATTACTGATCTTCACACTCTTTTTCTTACTTTTCTTATTCACTTTTCTTAGAAATCTTATTTAACTTCTAGATACTTTCAATTACTGATCTTCACACTCTTTTTCTTACTTTTCTTATTCACTTTTCTAGAAATCTTATTTAACTTTTAGATACTTTCAATTACTAAACTGATCTTCACAATCTTTTTCATACTTTCTTCTTCACTTTTCTTAGAAATCTTAGCAATTGAAACTTCAAGTTACTTATAATTATGTTAAACTGACCTTCACACTCTTTTTCATACTTTTCTTCTTCACTTTTCTTAGAAATCTTATATAACTTCTAGATACTTTCAATTACTGATCTTCACACTCTTTTTCTTACTTTTCTTATTCACTTTTCTTAGAAATCTTATCTAATTTCAAGTGACTTATAATTATGTAAAACTGATCTTCACAATCTTTTTCATACTTTCTTCTTCACTTTTCTTAGAAATCTTATATAACTACTAGATACTTTCAATTATAATCTTCTCACTCTTTTTCTTACTTTTCTTATTCACTTTTCTTAGAAATCTTATTTAACTTCTAGCATTTTTCAATTACTAAACTGATCTTCACACTCTTATTATTACTTTTCTTCTTCACTTTTCTAGAAATCTTATCTAACTTCTAGCCTTTTTTAATTAGTAAACTGAGCTTCACACTCTTTTTCATACTTTTCTTATTCACTTTTCTTAGAAATCCTATTTAACTTCTAGCATTTTTTAATTATAATCTTCACACTCTTTTTCTTACTTTTATTATTCACTTTTCTTTGAAATCTTATTTTACTTTTAGCATTTTTCAACTATTATCTTCACACTCTTTTTCATACTTTTCTTCTTCACTTTTCTAGAAATCTTATTTTACTTCTAGCATTTTTCAATTACTAAACTGTTCTTCAAACCCTTTTTCATACTTTTATTATTCACTTTTCTTAGAAATCCTATTTAACTTCTAGTATTTTTCAATTACTAAACTGATCTTCACAATCTTTTTCTTACTTTTCTTATTCACTTTTCTTAGAAATCTTAGCAATTGAAACTTCAAGCTACTTATAATTTAGTTAAACTGATCTTCAGACTCTTTTTCTTACTTTTCTTATTCACTTTTCTTAAAAATCTTATTTAACTTCTAGCATTTTTCAATTACTAAACTGATCTTCACACTCTTTTTCATACTTTTCCTCTTCACTTTTCTAGAAATCTTATTTTACTTCTAGCATTTTTCAATTACTAAACTGTTCTTCAAACCCTTTTTCTTACTTTTATTATTCACTTTTCTTTGAAATCTTATTTTACTTTTAGCATTTTTCAACTATTATCTTCACACTCTTTTTCATACTTTTCTTCTTCACTTTTCTTAGAAATCCTATTTAACTTCTAGCATTTTTCAATTACTAAACTGATCTTCGCAATCTTTTTCATACTTTCTTCTTCTCTTTTCTTAGAAATCTTAGCAATTGAAACTTCAAGTTACTTATAATTATGTTAAACTGACCTTCACACTCTTTTTCATACTTTTCTTCTTCACTTTTCTTAGAAATCTTATATAACTACTAGATACTTTCAATTATAATCTTCACACTCTTTTTCTTACTTTTCTTATTCACTTTTCTTAGAAATCTTATCTAATTTCAAGTGACTTATAATTATGTTAAACTGATCTTCACAATCTTTTTCATACTTTCTTCTTCACTTTTCTTAGAAATCTTAGCAATTGAAACTTCAAGTTACTTATAATTATGTTAAACTGAGCTTCACACTCCTTTTCATACTTTTCTTCTTCACTTTTCTTAGAAATCTTATATAACTACTAGATACTTTCAATTATAATCTTCTCACTCTTTTTCTTACTTTTCTTATTCACTTTTCTTAGAAATCTTATTTAACTTCTAGCATTTTTCAATTACTAAACTGATCTTCACACTCTTATTATTACTTTTCTTCTTCACTTTTCTAGAAATCTTATCTAACTTCTAGCCTTTTTTAATTAGTAAACTGAGCTTCACACTCTTTTTCATACTTTTCTTATTCACTTTTCTTAGAAATCTTATTTAACTTCTAGATACTTTCAATTACTGATCTTCACACTCTTTTTCTTACTTTTCTTATTCACTTTTCTTAGAAATCTTTATAACTTCTAGATACTTTCAATTACTGATCTTCACACTCTTTTTCTTACTTTTCTTATTCACTTTTCTTAGAAATCTTATTTAACTTCTAGATACTTTCAATTACTGATCTTCACACTCTTTTTCTTACTTTTCTTATTCACTTTTCTTAGAAATCTTATCTAACTTCTAGCCTTTTTTAATTAGTAAACTGAGCTTCACACTCTTTTTCATACTTTTCTTATTCACTTTTCTTAGAAATCTTATTTAACTTCTAGATACTTTCAATTACTGATCTTCACACTCTTTTTCTTACTTTTCTTATTCACTTTTCTTAGAAATCTTTATAACTTCTAGATACTTTCAATTACTGATCTTCACACTCTTTTTCTTACTTTTCTTATTCACTTTTCTTAGAAATCTTATTTAACTTCTAGATACTTTCAATTACTGATCTTCACACTCTTTTTCTTACTTTTCTTATTCACTTTTCTTAGAAATCTTATTTAACTTCTAGATACTTTCAATTACTGATCTTCACACTCTTTTTCTTACTTTTCTTATTCACTTTTCTTAGAAATCTTATTTAACTTCTAGATACTTTCAATTACTGATCTTCACACTCTTTTTCTTACTTTTCTTATTCACTTTTCTTAGAAATCTTATTTAACTTCTAGATACTTTCAATTACTGATCTTCACACTCTTTTTCTTACTTTTCTTATTCACTTTTCTTAGAAATCTTATTTAACTTCTAGATACTTTCAATTACTGATCTTCACACTCTTTTTCTTACTTTTCTTATTCACTTTTCTTAGAAATCTTATTTAACTTCTAGATACTTTCAATTACTGATCTTCACACTCTTTTTCTTACTTTTCTTATTCACTTTTCTTAGAAATCTTATTTAACTTCTAGATACTTTCAATTACTGATCTTCACACTCTTTTTCTTACTTTTCTTATTCACTTTTCTTAGAAATCTTATTTAACTTCTAGATACTTTCAATTACTGATCTTCACACTCTTTTTCTTACTTTTCTTATTCACTTTTCTTAGAAATCTTATTTAACTTCTAGATACTTTCAATTACTGATCTTCACACTCTTTTTCTTACTTTTCTTATTCACTTTTCTTAGAAATCTTATTTAACTTCTAGATACTTTCAATTACTAATCTTCACACTCTTTTTCTTACTTTTCTTATTCACTTTTCTTAGAAATCTTATTTAACTTCTAGATACTTTCAATTACTGATCTTCACACTCTTTTTCTTACTTTTCTTATTCACTTTTCTTAGAAATCTTATTTAACTTCTAGATACTTTCAATTACTGATCTTCACACTCTTTTTCTTACTTTTCTTATTCACTTTTCTTAGAAATCTTATTTAAAGATACTTTCAATTACTGATCTTCACACTCTTTTTCTTACTTTTCTTATTCACTTTTCTTAGAAATCTTATTTAACTTCTAGATACTTTCAATTACTAATCTTCACACTCTTTTTCTTACTTTTCTTATTCACTTTTCTTAGAAATCTTATTTAACTTCTAGATACTTTCAATTACTGATCTTCACACTCTTTTTCTTACTTTTCTTATTCACTTTTCTTAGAAATCTTATTTAAAGATACTTTCAATTACTGATCTTCACACTCTTTTTCTTACTTTTCTTATTCACTTTTCTTAGAAATCTTATTTAACTTCTAGATACTTTCAATTACTAATCTTCACACTCTTTTTCTTACTTTTCTTATTCACTTTTCTTAGAAATCTTATTTAACTTCTAGATACTTTCAATTACTGATCTTCACACTCTTTTTCTTACTTTTCTTATTCACTTTTCTTAGAAATCTTATTTAACTTCTAGATACTTTCAATTACTGATCTTCACACTCTTTTTCTTACTTTTCTTATTCACTTTTCTTAGAAATCTTATTTAACTTCTAGATACTTTCAATTACTGATCTTCACACTCTTTTTCTTACTTTTCTTATTCACTTTTCTTAGAAATCTTATTTAACTTCTAGATACTTTCAATTACTGATCTTCACACTCTTTTTCTTACTTTTCTTATTCACTTTTCTTAGAAATCTTATTTAACTTCTAGATACTTTCAATTACTGATCTTCACACTCTTTTTCTTACTTTTCTTATTCACTTTTCTTAGAAATCTTATTTAACTTCTAGATACTTTCAATTACTGATCTTCACACTCTTTTTCTTACTTTTCTTATTCACTTTTCTTAGAAATCTTATTTAACTTCTAGATACTTTCAATTACTGATCTTCACACTCTTTTTCTTACTTTTCTTATTCACTTTTCTTAGAAATCTTATTTAACTTCTAGATACTTTCAATTACTGATCTTCACACTCTTTTTCTTACTTTTCTTATTCACTTTTCTTAGAAATCTTATTTAACTTCTAGATACTTTCAATTACTGATCTTCACACTCTTTTTCTTACTTTTCTTATTCACTTTTCTTAGAAATCTTATTTAACTTCTAGATACTTTCAATTACTGATCTTCACACTCTTTTTCTTACTTTTCTTATTCACTTTTCTTAGAAATCTTATTTAACTTCTAGATACTTTCAATTACTGATCTTCACACTCTTTTTCTTACTTTTCTTATTCACTTTTCTTAGAAATCTTATTTAACTTCTAGATACTTTCAATTACTGATCTTCACACTCTTTTTCTTACTTTTCTTATTCACTTTTCTTAGAAATCTTATTTAACTTCTAGATACTTTCAATTACTAATCTTCACACTCTTTTTCTTACTTTTCTTATTCACTTTTCTTAGAAATCTTATTTAACTTCTAGATACTTTCAATTACTGATCTTCACACTCTTTTTCTTACTTTTCTTATTCACTTTTCTTAGAAATCTTATTTAACTTCTAGATACTTTCAATTACTGATCTTCACACTCTTTTTCTTACTTTTCTTATTCACTTTTCTTAGAAATCTTATTTAACTTCTAGATACTTTCAATTACTGATCTTCACACTCTTTTTCTTACTTTTCTTATTCACTTTTCTTAGAAATCTTATTTAACTTCTAGATACTTTCAATTACTGATCTTCACACTCTTTTTCTTACTTTTCTTATTCACTTTTCTTAGAAATCTTATTTAACTTCTAGATACTTTCAATTACTGATCTTCACACTCTTTTTCTTACTTTTCTTATTCACTTTTCTTAGAAATCTTATTTAACTTCTAGATACTTTCAATTACTGATCTTCACACTCTTTTTCTTACTTTTCTTATTCACTTTTCTTAGAAATCTTATTTAACTTCTAGATACTTTCAATTACTGATCTTCACACTCTTTTTCTTACTTTTCTTATTCACTTTTCTTAGAAATCTTATTTAACTTCTAGATACTTTCAATTACTGATCTTCACACTCTTTTTCTTACTTTTCTTATTCACTTTTCTTAGAAATCTTATTTAACTTCTAGATACTTTCAATTACTGATCTTCACACTCTTTTTCTTACTTTTCTTATTCACTTTTCTTAGAAATCTTATTTAACTTCTAGATACTTTCAATTACTGATCTTCACACTCTTTTTCTTACTTTTCTTATTCACTTTTCTTAGAAATCTTAGCAATTGAAACTTCAAGTTACTTATAATTTAGTTAAACTGATCTTCGGACTCTTTTTCTTACTTTTCTTATTCACTTTTCTTAAAAATCTTATTTAACTTCTAGCATTTTTCAACTATTATCTTCACACTCTTTTTCATACTTTTTTTCTTCACTTTTCTAGAAATCTTATTTAACTTCTAGTATTTTTCAATTACTAAACTGATCTTCACAATCTTTTTCATACTTTCTTCTTCACTTTTCTTAGAAATCTTAGCAATTGAAACTTCAAGTTACTTATAATTATGTTAAACTGACCTTCACACTCTTTTTCATACTTTTCTTCTTCACTTTTCTTAGAAATCTTATATAACTACTAGATACTTTCAATTATAATCTTCTCACTCTTTTTCTTACTTTTCTTATTCACTTTTCTTAGAAATCTTATCTAATTTCAAGTGACTTATAATTATGTTAAACTGATCTTCACAATCTTTTTCATACTTTCTTCTTCACTTTTCTTAGAAATCTTATATAACTACTAGATACTTTCAATTATAATCTTCTCACTCTTTTTCTTACTTTTCTTATTTACTTTTCTTAGAAATCTTATTTAACTTCTAGCATTTTTCAATTACTAAACTGATCTTCACACTCTTATTATTACTTTTCTTCTTCACTTTTCTAGAAATCTTATCTAACTTCTAGCCTTTTTTAATTAGTAAACTGAGCTTCACACTCTTTTTCATACTTTTCTTATTCACTTTTCTTAGAAATCTTAGCAATTGAAACTTCAAGTTACTTATAATTATGTTAAACTGACCTTCAGACTCTTTTTCATACTTTTCTTCTTCACTTTTCTTAGAAATTTTATATAACTACTAGATACTTTCAATTATAATCTTCTCACTCTTTTTCTTACTTTTCTTATTCACTTTTCTTAGAAATCTTATCTAACTTCTAGCATTTTTCAATTACTAAACTGATCTTCACACTCTTATTATTACTTTTCTTCTTCACTTTTCTAGAAATCTTATCTAACTTCTAGCCTTTTTTAATTAGTAAACTGAGCTTCACACTCTTTTTCATACTTTTCTTATTCACTTTTCTTAGAAATCCTATTTAACTTCTAGCATTTTTTAATTATAATCTTCACACTCTTTTTCTTACTTTTCTTATTCACTTTTCTTGAAATCTTATTTTACTTTTAGCATTTTTCAATTACTAAACTGATCTTCACACTCTTATTATTACTTTTCTTTTTCACTTTTCTAGAAATCTTATCTAACTTCTAGCCTTTTTTAATTAGTAAACTGAGCTTCACACTCTTTTTCATACTTTTCTTATTCACTTTTCTTAAAAATCTTATTTAACTTCTAGCATTTTTCAATTACTAAACTGATCTGCACACTCTTTTTCATACTTTTATTATTCACTTTTCTAGAAATCTTATTTTACTTCTAGTATTTTTCAATTACTAAACTGATCTTCACAATCTTTTTCTTACTTTTCTTATTCACTTTTCTTAGAAATCTTATTTTACTTCTAGCATTTTTCAATTACTAAACTGTTCTTCAAACCCTTTTTCTTACTTTTATTATTCACTTTTCTTTGAAATCTTATTTTACTTTTAGCATTTTTCAACTATAATCTTCACACTCTTTTTCATACTTTTCTTCTTCACTTTTCTTAGAAATCCTATTTAACTTCTAGCATTTTTCAATTACTAAACTGATCTTCGCAATCTTTTTCATACTTTCTTCTTCACTTTTCTTAGAAATCTTAGCAATTGAAACTTCAAGTTACTTATAATTATGTTAAACTGACCTTCACACTCTTTTTCATACTTTTCTTCTTCACTTTTCTTAGAAATCTTATATAACTACTAGATACTTTCAATTATAATCTTCACACTCTTTTTCTTACTTTTCTTATTCACTTTTCTTAGAAATCTTATTTTACTTGTATTTTTCAATTATAATCTTCACACTCTTTTTCTTACTTTTATTATTCACTTTTCTTTGAAATCTTATTCTACTTTTAGCATTTTTCAACTATAATCTTCACACTCTTTTTCATACTTTTCTTCTTCACTTTTCTAGAAATCTTATTTAACTTCTAGTATTTTTCAATTACTAAACTGATCTTCACACTCTTTTTCATACTTTTATTATTCACTTTTCTTAGAAATCTTATTTTACTTTTAGCATTTTTCGACTATGATCTTCACACTCTTTTTCATACTATTCTTCTTCACTTTTCTAGAAATCTTATTTAACTTCTAGTATTTTTCAATTACTAAACTGACATTCACACTCTTTTTCTTACTTTTCTTATTCACTTTTCTTAGAAATCTTATTTAAAGATACTTTCAATTACTGATCTTCACACTCTTTTTCTTACTTTTCTTATTCACTTTTCTTAGAAATCTTAGCAATTGAAACTTCAAGTTACTTATAATTTAGTTAAACTGATCTTCGGACTCTTTTTCTTACTTTTCTTATTCACTTTTCTTAAAAATCTTATTTAACTTCTAGATACTTTCAATTACTGATCTTCACACTCTTTTTCTTACTTTTCTTATTCACTTTTCTTAGAAATCTTATTTAACTTCTAGATACTTTCAATTACTGATCTTCACACTCTTTTTCTTACTTTTCTTATTCACTTTTCTTAGAAATCTTAGCAATTGAAACTTCAAGTTACTTATAATTATGTTAAACTGACCTTCACACTCTTTTTCATACTTTTCTTCTTCACTTTTCTTAGAAATCTTATATAACTACTAGATACTTTCAATTATAATCTTCTCACTCTTTTTCTTACTTTTCTTATTCACTTTTCTTAGAAATCTTATTTAACTTCTAGCATTTTTCAATTACTAAACTGATCTTCACACTCTTATTATTACTTTTCTTCTTCACTTTTCTAGAAATCTTATCTAACTTCTAGCCTTTTTTAATTAGTAAACTGAGCTTCACACTCTTTTTCATACTTTTCTTATTCACTTTTCTTAGAAATCTTAGCAATTGAAACTTCAAGTTACTTATAATTATGTTAAACTGACCTTCAGACTCTTTTTCATACTTTTCTTCTTCACTTTTCTTAGAAATCTTATATAACTACTAGATACTTTCAATTATAATCTTCTCACTCTTTTTCTTACTTTTCTTATTTACTTTTCTTAGAAATCTTATCTAACTTCTAGCATTTTTCAATTACTAAACTGATCTTCACACTCTTATTATTACTTTTCTTCTTCACTTTTCTAGAAATCTTATCTAACTTCTAGCCTTTTTTAATTAGTAAACTGAGCTTCACACTCTTTTTCATACTTTTCTTATTCACTTTTCTTAGAAATCCTATTTAACTTCTAGCATTTTTTAATTATAATCTTCACACTCTTTTTCTTACTTTTATTATTCACTTTTCTTAGAAATCTTATTTTACTTTTAGCATTTTTCAATTACTAAACTGATCTTCACACTCTTATTATTACTTTTCTTTTTCACTTTTCTTAAAAATCTTATTTAACTTCTAGCATTTTTCAACTATTATCTTCACACTCTTTTTCATACTTTTTTTCTTCACTTTTCTAGAAATCTTATTTAACTTCTAGTATTTTTCAATTACTAAACTGATCTTCACAATCTTTTTCATACTTTCTTCTTCACTTTTCTTAGAAATCTTAGCAATTGAAACTTCAAGTTACTTATAATTATGTTAAACTGACCTTCACACTCTTTTTCATACTTTTCTTCTTCACTTTTCTTAGAAATCTTATATAACTACTAGATACTTTCAATTATAATCTTCTCACTCTTTTTCTTACTTTTCTTATTCACTTTTCTTAGAAATCTTATCTAATTTCAAGTGACTTATAATTATGTTAAACTGATCTTCACAATCTTTTTCATACTTTCTTCTTCACTTTTCTTAGAAATCTTATATAACTACTAGATACTTTCAATTATAATCTTCTCACTCTTTTTCTTACTTTTCTTATTTACTTTTCTTAGAAATCTTATTTAACTTCTAGCATTTTTCAATTACTAAACTGATCTTCACACTCTTATTATTACTTTTCTTCTTCACTTTTCTAGAAATCTTATCTAACTTCTAGCCTTTTTTAATTAGTAAACTGAGCTTCACACTCTTTTTCATACTTTTCTTATTCACTTTTCTTAGAAATCTTAGCAATTGAAACTTCAAGTTACTTATAATTATGTTAAACTGACCTTCAGACTCTTTTTCATACTTTTCTTCTTCACTTTTCTTAGAAATTTTATATAACTACTAGATACTTTCAATTATAATCTTCTCACTCTTTTTCTTACTTTTCTTATTCACTTTTCTTAGAAATCTTATCTAACTTCTAGCATTTTTCAATTACTAAACTGATCTTCACACTCTTATTATTACTTTTCTTCTTCACTTTTCTAGAAATCTTATCTAACTTCTAGCCTTTTTTAATTAGTAAACTGAGCTTCACACTCTTTTTCATACTTTTCTTATTCACTTTTCTTAGAAATCCTATTTAACTTCTAGCATTTTTTAATTATAATCTTCACACTCTTTTTCTTACTTTTCTTATTCACTTTTCTTGAAATCTTATTTTACTTTTAGCATTTTTCAATTACTAAACTGATCTTCACACTCTTATTATTACTTTTCTTTTTCACTTTTCTAGAAATCTTATCTAACTTCTAGCCTTTTTTAATTAGTAAACTGAGCTTCACACTCTTTTTCATACTTTTCTTATTCACTTTTCTTAAAAATCTTATTTAACTTCTAGCATTTTTCAATTACTAAACTGATCTGCACACTCTTTTTCATACTTTTATTATTCACTTTTCTAGAAATCTTATTTTACTTCTAGTATTTTTCAATTACTAAACTGATCTTCACAATCTTTTTCTTACTTTTCTTATTCACTTTTCTTAGAAATCTTATTTTACTTCTAGCATTTTTCAATTACTAAACTGTTCTTCAAACCCTTTTTCTTACTTTTATTATTCACTTTTCTTTGAAATCTTATTTTACTTTTAGCATTTTTCAACTATAATCTTCACACTCTTTTTCATACTTTTCTTCTTCACTTTTCTTAGAAATCCTATTTAACTTCTAGCATTTTTCAATTACTAAACTGATCTTCGCAATCTTTTTCATACTTTCTTCTTCACTTTTCTTAGAAATCTTAGCAATTGAAACTTCAAGTTACTTATAATTATGTTAAACTGACCTTCACACTCTTTTTCATACTTTTCTTCTTCACTTTTCTTAGAAATCTTATATAACTACTAGATACTTTCAATTATAATCTTCACACTCTTTTTCTTACTTTTCTTATTCACTTTTCTTAGAAATCTTATTTTACTTGTATTTTTCAATTATAATCTTCACACTCTTTTTCTTACTTTTATTATTCACTTTTCTTTGAAATCTTATTCTACTTTTAGCATTTTTCAACTATAATCTTCACACTCTTTTTCATACTTTTCTTCTTCACTTTTCTAGAAATCTTATTTAACTTCTAGTATTTTTCAATTACTAAACTGATCTTCACACTCTTTTTCATACTTTTATTATTCACTTTTCTTAGAAATCTTATTTTACTTTTAGCATTTTTCGACTATGATCTTCACACTCTTTTTCATACTATTCTTCTTCACTTTTCTAGAAATCTTATTTAACTTCTAGTATTTTTCAATTACTAAACTGACATTCACACTCTTTTTCTTACTTTTCTTATTCACTTTTCTTAGAAATCTTATTTAAAGATACTTTCAATTACTGATCTTCACACTCTTTTTCTTACTTTTCTTATTCACTTTTCTTAGAAATCTTAGCAATTGAAACTTCAAGTTACTTATAATTTAGTTAAACTGATCTTCGGACTCTTTTTCTTACTTTTCTTATTCACTTTTCTTAAAAATCTTATTTAACTTCTAGATACTTTCAATTACTGATCTTCACACTCTTTTTCTTACTTTTCTTATTCACTTTTCTTAGAAATCTTATTTAACTTCTAGATACTTTCAATTACTGATCTTCACACTCTTTTTCTTACTTTTCTTATTCACTTTTCTTAGAAATCTTAGCAATTGAAACTTCAAGTTACTTATAATTATGTTAAACTGACCTTCACACTCTTTTTCATACTTTTCTTCTTCACTTTTCTTAGAAATCTTATATAACTACTAGATACTTTCAATTATAATCTTCTCACTCTTTTTCTTACTTTTCTTATTCACTTTTCTTAGAAATCTTATTTAACTTCTAGCATTTTTCAATTACTAAACTGATCTTCACACTCTTATTATTACTTTTCTTCTTCACTTTTCTAGAAATCTTATCTAACTTCTAGCCTTTTTTAATTAGTAAACTGAGCTTCACACTCTTTTTCATACTTTTCTTATTCACTTTTCTTAGAAATCTTAGCAATTGAAACTTCAAGTTACTTATAATTATGTTAAACTGACCTTCAGACTCTTTTTCATACTTTTCTTCTTCACTTTTCTTAGAAATCTTATATAACTACTAGATACTTTCAATTATAATCTTCTCACTCTTTTTCTTACTTTTCTTATTTACTTTTCTTAGAAATCTTATCTAACTTCTAGCATTTTTCAATTACTAAACTGATCTTCACACTCTTATTATTACTTTTCTTCTTCACTTTTCTAGAAATCTTATCTAACTTCTAGCCTTTTTTAATTAGTAAACTGAGCTTCACACTCTTTTTCATACTTTTCTTATTCACTTTTCTTAGAAATCCTATTTAACTTCTAGCATTTTTTAATTATAATCTTCACACTCTTTTTCTTACTTTTATTATTCACTTTTCTTAGAAATCTTATTTTACTTTTAGCATTTTTCAATTACTAAACTGATCTTCACACTCTTATTATTACTTTTCTTTTTCACTTTTCTAGAAATCTTATCTAACTTCTAGCCTTTTTTAATTAGTAAACTGAGCTTCACACTCTTTTTCATACTTTTCTTATTCACTTTTCTTAAAAATCTTATTTAACTTCTAGCATTTTTCAATTACTAAACTGATCTTCACACTCTTTTTCATACTTTTATTATTCACTTTTCTAGAAATCTTATTTTACTTCTAGTATTTTTCAATTACTAAACTGATCTTCACAATCTTTTTCTTACTTTTCTTATTCACTTTTCTTAGAAATCTTATTTTACTTCTAGCATTTTTCAATTACTAAACTGTTCTTCAAACCCTTTTTCTTACTTTTATTATTCACTTTTCTTTGAAATCTTATTTTACTTTTAGCATTTTTCAACTATTATCTTCACACTCTTTTTCATACTTTTCTTCTTCACTTTTCTTAGAAATCCTATTTAACTTCTAGCATTTTTCAATTACTAAACTGATCTTCGCAATCTTTTTCATACTTTCTTCTTCACTTTTCTTAGAAATCTTAGCAATTGAAACTTCAAGTTACTTATAATTATGTTAAACTGACCTTCACACTCTTTTTCATACTTTTCTTCTTCACTTTTCTTAGAAATCTTATATAACTACTAGATACTTTCAATTATAATCTTCACACTCTTTTTCTTACTTTTCTTATTCACTTTTCTTAGAAATCTTATTTTACTTCTAGCATTTTTCAATTACTAAACTGTTCTTCAAACCCTTTTTCTTACTTTTATTATTCACTTTTCTTTGAAATCTTATTTTACTTTTAGCATTTTTCAACTATAATCTTCACACTCTTTTTCATACTTTTCTTCTTCACTTTTCTAGAAATCTTATTTAACTTCTAGTATTTTTCAATTACTAAACTGTTCTTCACACTCTTTTTCTTACTTTTCTTATTCACTTTTCTTGAAATCTTATTTTACCTTTAGCATTTTTCGACTATTATCTTCACACTCTTTTTCATACTTTTCTTCTTCACTTTTCTAGAAATCTTATTTAACTTCTAGTATTTTTCAATTACTAAACTGACATTCACACTCTTTTTCTTACTTTTCTTATTCACTTTTCTTAGAAATCTTAGCAATTGAAACTTCAAGTTACTTATAATTATGTTAAACTGACCTTCACACTCTTTTTCATACTTTTCTTCTTCACTTTTCTTAGAAATCTTATTTTACTTCTAGCATTTTTCAATTACTATACTGATCTTAAACTTTCTTTTTCATACTTTTCTTCTTCACTTTTCTTAGAAATCTTAGCAATTGAAACTACAAGTTACTTATAATTATGTTAAACTGATCTTCACACTCTTTTTCTTACTTTTCTTATTCACTTTTCTTAGAAATCTTATCTAATTTCAAGTGACTTATAATTATGTTAAACTGATCTTCACAATCTTTTTCATACTTTCTTCTTCACTTTTCTTAGAAATCTTAGCAATTGAAACTTCAAGTTACTTATAATTATGTTAAACTGAGCTTCACACTCCTTTTCATACTTTTCTTCTTCACTTTTCTTAGAAATCTTATATAACTACTAGATACTTTCAATTATAATCTTCTCACTCTTTTTCTTACTTTTCTTATTCACTTTTCTTAGAAATCTTATTTAACTTCTAGTATTTTTCAATTACTAAACTGATCTTCACACTCTTATTATTACTTTTCTTCTTCACTTTTCTAGAAATCTTATCTAACTTCTAGCCTTTTTTAATTAGTAAACTGAGCTTCACACTCTTTTTCATACTTTTCTTCTTCACTTTTCTTAGAATTCTTATTTTACTTGTATTTTTTAATTATAATCTTCACACTCTTTTTCTTACTTTTATTATTCACTTTTCTTTGAAAAATTATTTTACTTTTAGCATTTTTCAACTATTATCATCACACTCTTTTTCATACTATTCTTCTTCACTTTTCTAGAAATCTTATTTAACTTCTAGCATTTTTCAATTACTAAAATAATATTCACACTCTTTTTATTACTTTTCTTCTTCACTTTTCTAGAAATCTTATCTAACTTCTAGCCTTTTTTAATTAGTAAACTGAGCTTCACAATCTTTTTCATACTTTTCTTATTCACTTTTCTTAGAAATCTTATTTTACTTGTATTTTTCAATTATAATCTTCACACTCTTTTTCTTACTTTTATTATTCACTTTTCTTTGAAATCTTATTTTACTTTTAGCATTTTTCGACTATGATCTTCACACTCTTTTTCATACTTTTCTTCTTCACTTTTCTAGAAATCTTATTTAACTTCTAGTATTTTTCAATTACTAAACTGATCTTCACACTCTTTTTCATACTTTTATTATTCACTTTTCTTAGAAATCCTATTTAACTTCTAGTATTTTTCAATTACTAAACTGATCTTCACAATCTTTTTCATACTTTTCTTATTCACTTTTCTTAGAAATCTTAGCAATTGAAACTTCAAGTTACTTATAATTTAGTTAAACTGATCTTCAGACTCTTTTTCTTACTTTTCTTATTCACTTTTCTTAAAAATCTTATTTAACTTCTAGCATTTTTCAATTATAATCTTCACACTCTTTTTCTTACTTTTATTATTCACTTTTCTTAGAAATCCTATTTAACTTCTAGTATTTTTCAATTACTAAACTGACATTCACACTCTTTTTCATACTTTTATTATTCACTTTTCTTAGAAATCTTAGCAATTGAAACTTCAAGTTACTTATAATTATGTTAAACTGACCTTCACACTCTTTTTCATACTTTTCTTCTTCACTTTTCTTAGAAATCTTATATAACTACTAGATACTTTCAATTATAATCTTCACACTCTTTTTCATACTTTTCTTATTCACTTTTCTTAGAAATCTTATTTTACTTGTATTTTTCAATTATAATCTTCACACTCTTTTTCTTACTTTTATTATTCACTTTTCTTTGAAATCTTATTCTACTTTTAGCATTTTTCAACTATAATCTTCACACTCTTTTTCATACTTTTCTTCTTCACTTTTCTAGAAATCTTATTTAACTTCTAGTATTTTTCAATTACTAAACTGATCTTCACATTCTTTTTCATACTTTTCTTATTCACTTTTCTAGAAATCTTGACTAACTTCTAGCATTTTTTTATTAATAAACTGAGCTTCACAATCTTTTTCATACTTTTCTTATTCACTTTTCTTAGAAATCTTATTTTACTTGTATTTTTCAATTATAATCTTCACACTCTTTTTCTTACTTTTATTATTCACTTTTCTTTGAAATCTTATTTTACTTTTAGCATTTTTCAACTATTATCTTCACACTCTTTTTCATACTTTTCTTCTTCACTTTTCTAGAAATCTTATTTAACTTCTAGTATTTTTCAATTACTAAACTGATCTTCACACTCTTTTTCATACTTTTATTATTCACTTTTCTTAGAAATCTTATTTTACTTTTAGCATTTTTCGACTATGATCTTCACACTCTTTTTCATACTATTCTTATTTACTTTTCTTAGAAATCTTATTTTACTTGTATTTTTCAACTATAATCTTCACACTCTTTTTCATACTTTTCTTATTCACTTTTCTTAGAAATCTTAGCAATTGAAACTACAAGTTACTTATAATTATGTTAAACTGATCTTCACACTCTTTTTCTTACTTTTCTTATTCACTTTTCTTAGAAATCTTATCTAATTTCAAGTGACTTATAATTATGTTAAACTGATCTTCACAATCTTTTTCATACTTTCCTCTTCACTTTTCTTAGAAATCTTAGCAATTGAAACTTCAAGTTACTTATAATTATGTTAAACTGACCTTCACACTCTTTTTCATACTTTTCTTCTTCACTTTTCTTAGAAATCTTATATAACTACTAGATACTTTCAATTATAATCTTCACACTCTTTTTCTTACTTTTCTTATTCACTTTTCTTAGAAATCTTATCTAATTTCAAGTGACTTATAATTATGTTAAACTGATCTTCACACTCTTATTATTACTTTTCTTCTTCACTTTTCTAGAAATCTTATCTAACTTCTAGCCTTTTTTAATTAGTAAACTGAGCTTCACACTCTTTTTCATACTTTTCTTATTCACTTTTCTTAGAAATCTTATTTTACTTGTATTTTTTAATTATAATCTTCACACTCTTTTTCTTACTTTTATTATTCACTTTTCTTTGAAATCTTATTTTACTTTTAGCATTTTTCAACTATTATCATCACACTCTTTTTCATACTTTTCCTCTTCACTTTTCTAGAAATCTTATTTAACTTCTAGCATTTTTCAATTACTAAACTGATCTTCACACTCTTATTATTACTTTTCTTCTTCACTTTTCTAGAAATTTTATCTAACTTCTAGCCTTTTTTAATTAGTAAACTGAGCTTCACACTCTTTTTCATACTTTTCTTATTCACTTTTCTTAGAAATCTTATTTTACTTGTATTTTTTAATTATAATCTTCACACTCTTTTTCTTACTTTTCTTATTCACTTTTCTTTGAAATCTTATTTTACTTTTAGCATTTTTCAACTATTATCTTCACACTCTTTTTCATACTTTTCTTCTTCACTTTTCTAGAAATCTTATTTTACTTCTAGCATTTTTCAATTACTAAACTTATCTTCACACTCTTTTTATTACTTTTCTTATTCACTTTTCTAGAAATCTTATCTAACTTCTAGCCTTTTTTAATTAGTAAACTGAGTTTCACACTCTTTTTCATACTTTTCTTATTCACTTTTCTTAGAAATCTTATTTAACTTGTATTTTTCAATTATAATCTTCACACTCTTTTTCTTACTTTTATTATTCACTTTTCTTTGAAATATTATTTTACTTTTAGCATTTTTCAACTATTATCTTCACACTCTTTTTCATACTTTTCTTCTTCACTTTTCTAGAAATCTTATTTAACTTCTAGCATTTTTCAATTACTAAACTGATCTTCACACTCTTTTTCATACTTTTATTATTCACTTTTCTTAGAAATCCTATTTAACTTCTAGTATTTTTCAATTACTAAACTGATCTTCACAATCTTTTTCTTACTTTTCTTATTTACTTTTCTTAGAAATCTTAGCAATTGAAACTTCAAGTTACTTATAATTTAGTTAAACTGATCTTCAGACTCTTTTTCTTACTTTTCTTATTCACTTTTCTTAAAAATCTTATTTAACTTCTAGCATTTTTCAATTACTAAACTGATCTTCACACTCTTTTTATTACTTTTCTTCTTCACTTTTCTAGAAATCTTATTTTACTTCTAGCATTTTTCAATTACTAAACTGTTCTTCAAACTCTTTTTCTTACTTTTATTATTCACTTTTCTTGAAATCTTATTTTACTTTTAGCATTTTTCAACTATTATCTTCACAATCTTTTTCATACTTTTCTTCTTCACTTTTCTAGAAATCCTATTTAACTTCTAGCATTTTTCAATTACTAAACTGATCTTCACACTCTTTTTCATACTTTTATTATTCACTTTTCTTAGAAATCTTAGCAATTGAAACTTCAAGTTACTTATAATTATGTTAAACTGACCTTCACACTCTTTTTCATACTTTTCTTCTTCACTTTTCTTAGAAATCTTATATAACTACTAGATACTTTCAATTATAATCTTCACACTCTTTTTCTTACTTTTCTTATTCACTTTTCTTAGAAATCTTATTTTACTTGTATTTTTCAATTATAATCTTCACACTCTTTTTCTTACTTTTATTATTCACTTTTCTTTGAAATCTTATTTTACTTTTAGCATTTTTCAACTATAATCTTCACACTCTTTTTCATACTTTTCCTCTTCACTTTTCTAGAAATCTTATTTAACTTCTAGTATTTTTCAATTACTAAACTGATCTTCACATTCTTTTTCATACTTTACTTATTCACTTTTCTAGAAATCTTGACTAACTTCTAGCATTTTTTTATTAATAAACTGAGCTTCACAATCTTTTTCATACTTTTCTTATTCACTTTTCTTAGAAATCTTATTTTACTTGTATTTTTCAATTATAATCTTCACACTCTTTTTCTTACTTTTATTATTCACTTTTCTTTGAAATCTTATTTTACTTTTAGCATTTTTCAACTATAATCTTCACACTCTTTTTCATACTTTTCTTCTTCACTTTTCTAGAAATCTTATTTAACTTCTAGTATTTTTCAATTACTAAACTGATCTTCACACTCTTTTTCATACTTTTATTATTCACTTTTCTTAGAAATCCTATTTAACTTCTAGTATTTTTCAATTACTAAACTGATCTTCACAATCTTTTTCTTACTTTTCTTATTTACTTTTCTTAGAAATCTTAGCAATTGAAACTTCAAGTTACTTATAATTTAGTTAAACTGATCTTCAGACTCTTTTTCTTACTTTTCTTATTCACTTTTCTTAAAAATCTTATTTAACTTCTAGCATTTTTCAATTACTAAACTGATCTTCACACTCTTTTTCATACTTTTCCTCTTCACTTTTCTAGAAATCTTATTTAACTTCTAGCATTTTTCAATTACTAAACTGATCTTCACACTCTTTTTCATACTTTTATTATTCACTTTTCTTAGAAATCCTATTTAACTTCTAGTATTTTTCAATTACTAAACTGATCTTCACAATCTTTTTCATACTTTTCTTATTCACTTTTCTTAGAAATCTTAGCAATTGAAACTTCAAGTTACTTATAATTTAGTTAAACTGATCTTCAGACTCTTTTTCTTACTTTTCTTATTCACTTTTCTTAAAAATCTTATTTAACTTCTAGCATTTTTCAATTACTAAACTGATCTTCAGACTCTTTTTCATACTTTTCCTCTTCACTTTTCTAGAAATCTTATTTAACTTCTAGCATTTTTCAATTACTAAACTGTTCTTCAAACTCTATTTCTTACTTTTATTATTCACTTTTCTTGAAATCTTATTTTACTTTTAGCATTTTTCAACTATTATCTTCACACTCTTTTTCATACTTTTCTTCTTCACTTTTCTTAGAAATCCTATTTAACTTCTAGCATTTTTCAATTACTAAACTGATCTTCGCAATCTTTTTCATACTTTTCTTCTTCACTTTTCTTAGAAATCTTAGCAATTGAAACTTCAAGTTACTTATAATTATGTTAAACTGACCTTCACACTCTTTTTCATACTTTTCTTCTTCACTTTTTTTAGAAATCTTATATAACTACTAGATACTTTCAATTATAATCTTCACACTCTTTTTCTTACTTTTCTTATTCACTTTTCTTAGAAATCTTATCTAACTTGTATTTTTCAATTATAATCTTCACACTCTTTTTCTTACTTTTATTATTCACTTTTCTTAGAAATCCTATTTAACTTCTAGCATTTTTCAACTATTATCTTCACACTCTTTTTCATACTTTTCTTCTTCACTTTTCTAGAAATCTTATTTAACTTCTAGTATTTTTCAATTACTAAACTGATCTTCACAATCTTTTTCATACTTTCTTCTTCACTTTTCTTAGAAATCTTAGCAATTGAAACTTCAAGTTACTTATAATTATGTTAAACTGACCTTCACACTCTTTTTCATACTTTTCTTCTTCACTTTTCTTAGAAATCTTATATAACTACTAGATACTTTCAATTATAATCTTCACACTCTTTTTCTTACTTTTCTTATTCACTTTTCTTAGAAATCTTATCTAATTCCAAGTGACTTATAATTATGTTAAAAGCATCTTCACAATCTTTTTCATACTTTCTTCTTCACTTTTCTTAGAAATCTTAGCAATTGAAAACTCAAGTTACTTATAATTATGTTAAACTGACCTTCACACTCTTTGTCATAATTTTCTTCTTCACTTTTCTAGAAATCTTATTTAACTTCTAGTATTTTTCAATTACTAAACTGATCTTCACAATCTTTTTCATACTTTCTTCTTCACTTTTCTTAGAAATCTTATTAACTTCAAGTGACTTATAATTATGTTAAACTGATCTTCACAATCTTTTTCATACTTTCTTCTTCACTTTTCTTAGAAATCTTAGCAATTGAAACTTCAAGTTACTTATAATTATGTTAAACTGACCTTCACACTCTTTTTCTTACTTTTCTTATTCACTTTTCTTAGAAATCTTATTTAACTTCTAGCATTTTTCAATTACTAAACTGATCTTCACACTCTTTTTATTACTTTTCTTCTTCACTTTTCTAGAAATTTTATCTAACTTCTAGCCTTTTTTAATTAGTAAACTGAGCTTCACACTCTTTTTCTTACTTTTATTATTCACTTTTCTTGAAATCTTATTTTACTTTTAGCATTTTTCAACTATTATCTTCACACTCTTTTTCATACTTTCTTCTTCACCTTTCTTAGAAATCTTAGCAATTGAAACTTCAAGTTACTTATAATTATGTTAAACTGACCTTCACACTCTTTTTCATACTTTTCTTCTTCACTTTTCTTAAAAATCTTATTTAACTTCTAGCATTTTTCAATTACTAAACTGATCTTCACACTCTTTTTATTACTTTTCTTCTTCACTTTTCTAGAAATTTTATCTAACTTCTAGCCTTTTTTAATTAGTAAACTGTTCTTCACACTCTTTTTCATACTTTTATTATTCACTTTTCTTAGAAATCCTATTTAACTTCTAGCATTTTTCAATTACTGAACTGATCTTCACAATCTTTTTCTTACTTTTCTTATTCACTTTTCTTAGAAATCTTAGCAATTGAAACTTCAAGTTACTTATAATTTAGTTAAACTGATCTTCAGACTCTTTTTCTTACTTTTCTTATTCACTTTTCTTAAAAATCTTATTTAACTTCTAGCATTTTTCAATTACTAAACTGATCTTCACACTCTTTTTATTACTTTTCTTCTTCACTTTTCTAGAAATCTTATCTAACTTCTAGCCTTTTTTAATTAGTAAACTGAGCTTCACATTCTTTTTCATACTTTTCTTATTCACTTTTCTTAGAAATCCTATTTAACTTCTAGCATTTTTCAATTACTGAACTGATCTTCACAATCTTTTTTTTACTTTTATTATTCACTTTTCTTTGAAATCTTATTTTACTTTTAGCATTTTTCAACTATTATCTTCACACTCTTTTTCATACTTTTATTATTCACTTTTCTTAGAAATCCTATTTAACTTCTAGCATTTTTCAACTATAATCTTCACACTCTTTTTCATACTTTTCTTCTTCACTTTTCTAGAAATCTTATTTAACTTCTAGTATTTTTCAATTACTAAACTGATCTTCACAATCTTTTTCATACTTTCTTCTTCACTTTTCTTAGAAATCTTAGCAATTGAAACTTCAAGTTACTTATAATTATGTTAAACTGACCTTCACACTCTTTTTCATACTTTTCTTCATCACTTTTCTTAGAAATCTTATATAACTACTAGATACTTTCAATTATAATCTTCACACTCTTTTTCTTACTTTTCTTATTCACTTTTCTTAGAAATCTTATCTAACTTCTAGCATTTTTTAATTAATAAACTGAGCTTCACACTCTTTTTATTACTTTTCTTCTTCACTTTTTTAGAAATCTTATTTTACTTCTAGCATTTTTCAATTACTAAACTGTTCTTCACACTCTTTTTCATACTTTTATTATTCACTTTTCTTAGAAATCCTATTTAACTTCTAGCATTTTTCAATTACTGAACTGATCTTCACAATCTTTTTCTTACTTTTCTTATTCACTTTTCTTAGAAATCTTAGCAATTGAAACTTCAAGTTACTTATAATATAGTTAAACTGATCTTCAGACTCTTTTTCTTACTTTTCTTATTCACTTTTCTTAAAAATCTTATTTAACTTCTAGCATTTTTCAATTACTAAACTGATCTTCACACTCTTTTTATTACTTTTCTTCTTCACTTTTCTAGAAATCTTATCTAACTTCTAGCCTTTTTTAATTAGTAAACTGAGCTTCACATTCTTTTTCATACTTTTCTTATTCACTTTTCTTAGAAATCCTATTTAACTTCTAGCATTTTTCAATTACTGAACTGATCTTCACAATCTTTTTTTTACTTTTATTATTCACTTTTCTTTGAAATCTTATTTTACTTTTAGCATTTTTCAACTATTATCTTCACACTCTTTTTCATACTTTTATTATTCACTTTTCTTAGAAATCCTATTTAACTTCTAGCATTTTTCAACTATAATCTTCACACTCTTTTTCATACTTTTCTTCTTCACTTTTCTAGAAATCTTATTTAACTTCTAGTATTTTTCAATTACTAAACTGATCTTCACAATCTTTTTCATACTTTCTTCTTCACTTTTCTTAGAAATCTTAGCAATTGAAACTTCAAGTTACTTATAATTATGTTAAACTGACCTTCACACTCTTTTTCATACTTTTCTTCATCACTTTTCTTAGAAATCTTATATAACTACTAGATACTTTCAATTATAATCTTCACACTCTTTTTCTTACTTTTCTTATTCACTTTTCTTAGAAATCTTATCTAACTTCTAGCATTTTTTAATTAATAAACTGAGCTTCACACTCTTTTTATTACTTTCTTCTTCACTTTTCTTAGAAATCTTAGCAATTGAAACTTCAAGTTACTTATAATTATGTTAAACTGACCTTCACACTCTTTTTCATACTTTTCTTCTTCACTTTTCTTAGAAATCTTATTTAACTTCTAGCATTTTTCAATTACTAAACTGATCTTCACTCTCTTATTATTACTTTTCTTCTTCACTTTTCTAGAAATCTTATTTAACTTCTAGCCTTTTTTAATTAGTAAACTGAGCTTCACATTCTTTTTCATACTTTTCTTATTCACTTTTCTTAGAAATCCTATTTAACTTCTAGCATTTTTCAATTACTGAACTGATCTTCACAATCTTTTTTTTACTTTTATTATTCACTTTTCTTTGAAATCTTATTTTACTTTTAGCATTTTTCAACTATTATCTTCACACTCTTTTTCATACTTTTATTATTCACTTTTCTTAGAAATCCTATTTAACTTCTAGCATTTTTCAACTATAATCTTCACACTCTTTTTCATACTTTTCTTCTTCACTTTTCTAGAAATCTTATTTAACTTCTAGTATTTTTCAATTACTAAACTGATCTTCACAATCTTTTTCATACTTTCTTCTTCACTTTTCTTAGAAATCTTAGCAATTGAAACTTCAAGTTACTTATAATTATGTTAAACTGACCTTCACACTCTTTTTCATACTTTTCTTCATCACTTTTCTTAGAAATCTTATATAACTACTAGATACTTTCAATTATAATCTTCACACTCTTTTTCTTACTTTTCTTATTCACTTTTCTTAGAAATCTTATCTAATTCCAAGTGACTTATAATTATGTTAAAAGTATCTTCACAATCTTTTTCATACTTTCTTCTTCACTTTTCTTAGAAATCTTAGCAATTGAAAACTCAAGTTACTTATAATTATGTTAAACTGACCTTCACACTCTTTTTCATACTTTTCTTATTCACTTTTCTTAGAAATCTTATTTAACTTCTAGTATTTTTCAATTACTAAACTGATCTTCACAATCTTTTTCATACTTTCTTCTTCACTTTTCTTAGAAATCTTAGCAATTGAAACTTCAAGTTACTTATAATTATGTTAAACTGACCTTCACACTCTTTTTCTTACTTTTCTTATTCACTTTTCTTAGAAATCTTATTTAACTTCTAGCATTTTTCAATTACTAAACTGATCTTCACACTCTTTTTATTACTTTTCTTCTTCACTTTTCTAGAAATTTTATCTAACTTCTAGCCTTTTTTAATTAGTAAACTGAGCTTCACACTCTTTTTCTTACTTTTATTATTCACTTTTCTTGAAATCTTATTTTACTTTTAGCATTTTTCAACTATTATCTTCACACTCTTTTTCATACTTTCTTCTTCACCTTTCTTAGAAATCTTAGCAATTGAAACTTCAAGTTACTTATAATTATGTTAAACTGACCTTCACACTCTTTTTCATACTTTTCTTCTTCACTTTTCTTAAAAATCTTATTTAACTTCTAGCATTTTTCAATTACTAAACTGATCTTCACACTCTTTTTCTTACTTTTCTTCTTCACTTTTTTAGAAATCTTATTTTACTTCTAGCCTTTTTTAATTAGTAAACTGTTCTTCACACTCTTTTTCATACTTTTATTATTCACTTTTCTTAGAAATCCTATTTAACTTCTAGCATTTTTCAATTACTGAACTGATCTTCACAATCTTTTTCTTACTTTTCTTATTCACTTTTCTTAGAAATCTTAGCAATTGAAACTTCAAGTTACTTATAATATAGTTAAACTGATCTTCAGACTCTTTTTCTTACTTTTCTTATTCACTTTTCTTAAAAATCTTATTTAACTTCTAGCATTTTTCAATTACTAAACTGATCTTCACACTCTTTTTATTACTTTTCTTCTTCACTTTTCTAGAAATCTTATCTAACTTCTAGCCTTTTTTAATTAGTAAACTGAGCTTCACATTCTTTTTCATACTTTTCTTATTCACTTTTCTTAGAAATCCTATTTAACTTCTAGCATTTTTCAATTACTGAACTGATCTTCACAATCTTTTTTTTACTTTTATTATTCACTTTTCTTTGAAATCTTATTTTACTTTTAGCATTTTTCAACTATTATCTTCACACTCTTTTTCATACTTTTATTATTCACTTTTCTTAGAAATCCTATTTAACTTCTAGCATTTTTCAACTATAATCTTCACACTCTTTTTCATACTTTTCTTCTTCACTTTTCTAGAAATCTTATTTAACTTCTAGTATTTTTCAATTACTAAACTGATCTTCACAATCTTTTTCATACTTTCTTCTTCACTTTTCTTAGAAATCTTAGCAATTGAAACTTCAAGTTACTTATAATTATGTTAAACTGACCTTCACACTCTTTTTCATACTTTTCTTCATCACTTTTCTTAGAAATCTTATATAACTACTAGATACTTTCAATTATAATCTTCACACTCTTTTTCTTACTTTTCTTATTCACTTTTCTTAGAAATCTTATCTAACTTCTAGCATTTTTCAATTAATAAACTGAGCTTCACACTCTTTTTATTACTTTCTTCTTCACTTTTCTTAGAAATCTTAGCAATTGAAACTTCTAGCCTTTTTTAATTAGTAAACTGAGCTTCACATTCTTTTTCATACTTTTCTTATTCACTTTTCTTAGAAATCTTATTTTACTTGTATTTTTCAATTATAATCTTCACACTCTTTTTCTTACTTTTCTTATTCACTTTTCTTAGAAATCTTATCTAACTTGTATTTTTCAATTATAATCTTCACACTCTTTTTCTTACTTTTATTATTCACTTTTCTTAGAAATCCTATTTAACTTCTAGCATTTTTCAACTATAATCTTCACACTCTTTTTCATACTTTTCTTCTTCACTTTTCTTAGAAATCTTATTTAACTTCTAGTATTTTTCAATTACTAAACTGATCTTCACAATCTTTTTCATACTTTCTTCTTCACTTTTCTTAGAAATCTTAGCAATTGAAACTTCAAGTTACTTATAATTATGTTAAACTGACCTTCACACTCTTTTTCATACTTTTCTTCTTCACTTTTCTTAGAAATCTTATATAACTACTAGATACTTTCAATTATAATCTTCACACTCTTTTTCTTACTTTTCTTATTCACTTTTCTTAGAAATCTTATCTAATTCCAAGTGACTTATAATTATGTTAAAAGTATCTTCACAATCTTTTTCATACTTTCTTCTTCACTTTTCTTAGAAATCTTAGCAATTGAAAACTCAAGTTACTTATAATTATGTTAAACTGACCTTCACACTCTTTTTCATACTTTTCTTCTTCACTTTTCTAGAAATCTTATTTAACTTCTAGTATTTTTCAATTACTAAACTGATCTTCACAATCTTTTTCATACTTTCTTCTTCACTTTTCTTAGAAATCTTAGCAATTGAAACTTCAAGTTACTTATAATTATGTTAAACTGACCTTCACACTCTTTTTCATACTTTTCTTATTCACTTTTCTTAGAAATCTTATTTAACTTCTAGCATTTTTCAATTACTAAACTGATCTTCACACTCTTTTTATTACTTTTCTTCTTCACTTTTCTAGAAATTTTATCTAACTTCTAGCCTTTTTTAATTAGTAAACTGAGCTTCACACTCTTTTTCTTACTTTTATTATTCACTTTTCTTGAAATCTTATTTTACTTTTAGCATTTTTCAACTATTATCTTCACACTCTTTTTCATACTTTCTTCTTCACCTTTCTTAGAAATCTTAGCAATTGAAACTTCAAGTTACTTATAATTATGTTAAACTGACCTTCACACTCTTTTTCATACTTTTCTTCTTCACTTTTCTTAAAAATCTTATTTAACTTCTAGCATTTTTCAATTACTAAACTGATCTTCACACTCTTTTTATTACTTTTCTTCTTCACTTTTCTAGAAATTTTATCTAACTTCTAGCCTTTTTTAATTAGTAAACTGTTCTTCACACTCTTTTTCATACTTTTATTATTCACTTTTCTTAGAAATCCTATTTAACTTCTAGCATTTTTCAATTACTGAACTGATCTTCACAATCTTTTTCTTACTTTTCTTATTCACTTTTCTTAGAAATCTTAGCAATTGAAACTTCAAGTTACTTATAATATAGTTAAACTGATCTTCAGACTCTTTTTCTTACTTTTCTTATTCACTTTTCTTAAAAATCTTATTTAACTTCTAGCATTTTTCAATTACTAAACTGATCTTCACACTCTTTTTATTACTTTTCTTCTTCACTTTTCTAGAAATCTTATCTAACTTCTAGCCTTTTTTAATTAGTAAACTGAGCTTCACATTCTTTTTCATACTTTTCTTATTCACTTTTCTTAGAAATCCTATTTAACTTCTAGCATTTTTCAATTACTGAACTGATCTTCACAATCTTTTTTTTACTTTTATTATTCACTTTTCTTTGAAATCTTATTTTACTTTTAGCATTTTTCAACTATTATCTTCACACTCTTTTTCATACTTTTATTATTCACTTTTCTTAGAAATCCTATTTAACTTCTAGCATTTTTCAACTATTATCTTCACACTCTTTTTCATACTTTTCTTCTTCACTTTTCTAGAAATCTTATTTAACTTCTAGTATTTTTCAATTACTAAACTGATCTTCACAATCTTTTTCATACTTTCTTCTTCACTTTTCTTAGAAATCTTATATAACTACTAGATACTTTAAATTATAATCTTCACACTCTTTTTCTTACTTTTCTTATTCACTTTTCTTAGAAATCTTATCTAACTTCTAGCATTTTTTAATTAATAAACTGAGCTTCACACTCTTTTTATTACTTTCTTCTTCACTTTTCTTAGAAATCTTAGCAATTGAAACTTCAAGTTACTTATAATTATGTTAAACTGACCTTCACACTCTTTTTCATACTTTTCTTATTCACTTTTCTTAGAAATCTTATTTTACTTGTATTTTTCAATTATAATCTTCACACTCTTTTTTTTTACTTTTATTATTCACTTTTCTTTGAAATCTTATTTTACTTTTAGCATTTTTCAACTATTATCTTCACACTCTTTTTCATACTTTTATTATTCACTTTTCTTAGAAATCTTATTTTACTTGTATTTTTCAATTATAATCTTCACACTCTTTTTTTTTACTTTTATTATTCACTTTTCTTTGAAATCTTATTTTACTTTTAGCATTTTTCAACTATTATCTTCACACTCTTTTTCATACTTTTCTTATTCACTTTTCTTAGAAATCTTATTTTACTTGTATTTTTCAATTATAATCTTCACACTCTTTTTTTTTACTTTTATTATTCACTTTTCTTTGAAATCTTATTTTACTTTTAGCATTTTTCAACTATTATCTTCACACTCTTTTTCATACTTTTATTATTCACTTTTCTTAGAAATCCTATTTAACTTCTAGCATTTTTCAACTATTATCTTCACACTCTTTTTCTTACTTTTCTTATTCACTTTTCTAGAAATCTTATTTAACTTCTAGTATTTTTCAATTACTAAACTGATCTTCACAATCTTTTTCATACTTTCTTCTTCACTTTTCTTAGAAATCTTAGCAATTGAAACTTCAAGTTACTTATAATTATGTTAAACTGACCTTCACACTCTTTTTCATACTTTTCTTCATCACTTTTCTTAGAAATCTTATATAACTACTAGATACTTTCAATTATAATCTTCACACTCTTTTTCTTACTTTTCTTATTCACTTTTCTTAGAAATCTTATCTAATTTCAAGTGACTTATAATTATGTTAAACTGATCTTCACAATCTTTTTCTTACTTTTCTTATTCACTTTTCTAGAAATCTTATTTAACTTCTAGTATTTTTCAATTACTAAACTGATCTTCACAATCTTTTTCATACTTTTCTTCTTCACTTTTCTTTGAAATCTTATTTTACTTGTATTTTTCAATTATAATCTTCACACTCTTTTTCTTACTTTTCTTATTCACTTTTCTTAGAAATCTTATTTAACTTCTAGCATTTTTCAATTACTAAACTGATCTTCACACTCTTATTATTACTTTTCTTCTTCACTTTTCTAGAAATCTTATTTAACTTCTAGTATTTTTCAATTACTAAACTGATCTTCACAATCTTTTTCATACTTTCTTCTTCACTTTTCTTAGAAATCTTATTTTACTTGTATTTTTCAATTATAATCTTCACACTCTTTTTCTTACTTTTCTTATTCACTTTTCTTTGAAATCTTATTTTACTTTTAGCATTTTTCAACTATTATCATCACACTCTTTTTCATACTTTCCCTCTTCACTTTTCTAGAAATCTTATTTAACTTCTAGCATTTTTTAATTACTAAACTGATCTTCACACTCTTATTATTACTTTTCTTCTTCACTTTTCTAGAAATCTTATCTAACTTCTAGCCTTTTTTAATTAGTAAACTGAGCTTCACACTCTTTTTCATACTTTTCTTATTCACTTTTCTTAGAAATCTTATTTTACTTGTATTTTTTAATTATAATCTTCACACTCTTTTTCTTACTTTTCTTATTCACTTTTCTTTGAAATCTTATTTTACTTTTAGCATTTTTCAACTATTATCATCACACTCTTTTTCATACTTTTCTTATTCACTTTTCTTTGAAATCTTATTTTACTTTTAGCATTTTTCAATTACTAAAATGATCTTCACACTCTTTTTATTACTTTTCTTCTTCACTTTTCTAGAAATCTTATCTAACTTCTAGCCTTTTTTAATTAGTAAACTGAGCTTCACACTCTTTTTCATACTTTTCTTATTCACTTTTCTTAGAAATCTTATTTAACTTGTATTTTTCAATTATAATCTTCACACTCTTTTTCTTACTTTTCTTATTCACTTTTCTTTGAAATCTTATTTTACTTTTAGCATTTTTCAACTATTATCATCACACTCTTTTTCATACTTTTCCTCTTCACTTTTCTAGAAATCTTATTTAACTTCTAGCATTTTTCAATTACTAAAATGATCTTCACACTCTTTTTATTACTTTTCTTCTTCACTTTTCTAGAAATCTTATCTAACTTCTAGCCTTTTTTAATTAGTAAACTGAGCTTCAGACTCTTTTTCTTACTTTTCTTATTCACTTTTCTTAGAAATCTTATTTAACTTCTAGCATTTTTCAATTACTAAACTGATCTTCACACTCTTTTTATTACTTTTCTTCTTCACTTTTCTAGAAATTTTATCTAACTTCTAGCCTTTTTTAATTAGTAAACTGAGCTTCACACTCTTTTTCTTACTTTTATTATTCACTTTTCTTGAAATCTTATTTTACTTTTAGCATTTTTCAACTATTATCTTCACACTCTTTTTCATACTTTCTTCTTCACCTTTCTTAGAAATCTTAGCAATTGAAACTTCAAGTTACTTATAATTATGTTAAACTGACCTTCACACTCTTTTTCATACTTTTCTTCTTCACTTTTCTTAAAAATCTTATTTAACTTCTAGCATTTTTCAATTACTAAACTGATCTTCACACTCTTTTTATTACTTTTCTTCTTCACTTTTTTAGAAATCTTATTTTACTTCTAGCATTTTTCAATTACTAAACTGTTCTTCACACTCTTTTTCATACTTTTATTATTCACTTTTCTTAGAAATCCTATTTAACTTCTAGCATTTTTCAATTACTGAACTGATCTTCACAATCTTTTTCTTACTTTTCTTATTCACTTTTCTTAGAAATCTTAGCAATTGAAACTTCAAGTTACTTATAATATAGTTAAACTGATCTTCAGACTCTTTTTCTTACTTTTCTTATTCACTTTTCTTAAAAATCTTATTTAACTTCTAGCATTTTTCAATTACTAAACTGATCTTCACACTCTTATTATTACTTTTCTTCTTCACTTTTCTAGAAATCTTATCTAACTTCTAGCCTTTTTTAATTAGTAAACTGAGCTTCACACTCTTTTTCATACTTTTATTATTCACTTTTCTTAGAAATCCTATTTAACTTCTAGCATTTTTCAATTACTAAACTGATCTTCACAATCTTTTTCATACTTTTATTATTCACTTTTCTTAGAAATCTTATATAACTACTAGATACTTTCAATTATAATCTTCACACTCTTTTTCTTACTTTTCTTATTCACTTTTCTTAGAAATCTTATATAACTACTAGATACTTTAAATTATAATCTTCACACTCTTTTTCTTACTTTTCTTATTCACTTTTCTTAGAAATCTTATCTAACTTCTAGCCTTTTTTAATTAATAAACTGAGCTTCACACTCTTTTTATTACTTTTCTTATTCACTTTTCTTAGAAATTTTATTTTACTTGTATTTTTCAATTATAATCTTCACACGCTTTTTTTTACTTTTATTATTCACTTTTCTTTGAAATCTTATTTTACTTTTAGCATTTTTCAACTATTATCTTCACACTCTTTTTCATACTTTTATTATTCACTTTTCTTAGAAATCCTATTTAACTTCTAGCATTTTTCAACTATTATCTTCACACTCTTTTTCTTACTTTTCTTATTCACTTTTCTAGAAATCTTATTTAACTTCTAGTATTTTTCAATTAATAAACTGAGCTTCACACTCTTTTTCATACTTTTCTTCTTCACTTTTCTTAGAAATCTTATTTTACTTGTATTTTTCAACTATTATCATCACACTCTTTTTCATACTTTCCCTCTTCACTTTTCTAGAAATCTTATTTAACTTCTAGCATTTTTCAATTACTAAAATAATCTTCACACTCTTTTTATTACTTTTCTTCTTCACTTTTCTAGAAATCTTATCTAACTTCTAGCCTTTTTTAATTAGTAAACTGAGCTTCACACTCTTTTTCATACTTTTCTTATTCACTTTTCTTAGAAATCTTATTTTACTTGTATTTTTCAATTATAATCTTCACACTCTTTTTCTTACTTTTCTTATTCACTTTTCTTAGAAATCTTATTTAACTTTTAGCATTTTTCAACTATTATCTTCAAACTCTTTTTATTACTTTTCTTCTTCACTTTTCTAGAAATCTTATTTAACTTCTAGCATTTTTCAATTACTAAACTTATCTTCACACTCTTATTATTACTTTTCTTCTTCACTTTTCTAGAAATCTTATCTAACTTCTAGCCTTTTTTAATTAGTAAACTGAGCTTCACACTCTTTTTCATACTTTTCTTATTCACTTTTCTTAGAAATCTTATCTAATTTCAAGTGACTTATAATTATGTTAAACTGATCTTCACAATCTTTTTCATACTTTCTTCTTCACTTTTCTTAGAAATCTTAGCAATTGAAAACTCAAGTTACTTATAATTATGTTAAACTGACCTTCACACTCTTTTTCATACTTTTCTTCTTCACTTTTCTTAGAAATCTTATTTAACTTCTAGTATTTTTCAATTATAATCTTCACACTCTTTTTCTTACTTTTCTTATTCACTTTTCTTTGAAATCTTATTTTACTTTTAGCATTTTTCAACTATTATCATCACACTCTTTTTCATACTTTTCCTCTTCACTTTTCTAGAAATCTTATTTAACTTCTAGCATTTTTCAATTACTAAAATGATCTTCACACTCTTTTTATTACTTTTCTTCTTCACTTTTCTAGAAATCTTATCTAACTTCTAGCCTTTTTTAATTAGTAAACTGAGCTTCAGACTCTTTTTCTTACTTTTCTTATTCACTTTTCTTAGAAATCTTATTTAACTTCTAGCCTTTTTTAATTAGTAAACTGAGCTTCACACTCTTTTTCTTACTTTTATTATTCACTTTTCTTGAAATCTTATTTTACTTTTAGCATTTTTCAACTATTATCTTCACACTCTTTTTCATACTTTCTTCTTCACCTTTCTTAGAAATCTTATCTAACTTCTAGCCTTTTTTAATTAGTAAACTGAGCTTCAGACTCTTTTTCTTACTTTTCTTCTTCACTTTTCTAGAAATCTTATCTAACTTCTAGCCTTTTTTAATTAGTAAACTGAGCTTCACACTCTTTTTCTTACTTTTATTATTCACTTTTCTTGAAATCTTATTTTACTTTTAGCATTTTTCAACTATTATCTTCACACTCTTTTTCATACTTTCTTCTTCACCTTTCTTAGAAATCTTAGCAATTGAAACTTCAAGTTACTTATAATTATGTTAAACTGACCTTCACACTCTTTTTCATACTTTTCTTCTTCACTTTTCTAGAAATCTTATCTAACTTCTAGCCTTTTTTAATTAGTAAACTGATCTTCACACTCTTTTTATTACTTTTCTTCTTCACTTTTTTAGAAATCTTATTTTACTTCTAGCATTTTTCAATTACTAAACTGTTCTTCACACTCTTTTTCATACTTTTATTATTCACTTTTCTTAGAAATCCTATTTAACTTCTAGCATTTTTCAATTACTGAACTGATCTTCACAATCTTTTTCTTACTTTTCTTATTCACTTTTCTTAGAAATCTTAGCAATTGAAACTTCAAGTTACTTATAATATAGTTAAACTGATCTTCAGACTCTTTTTCTTACTTTTCTTATTCACTTTTCTTAAAAATCTTATTTAACTTCTAGCATTTTTCAATTACTAAACTGATCTTCACACTCTTATTATTACTTTTCTTCTTCACTTTTCTAGAAATCTTATCTAACTTCTAGCCTTTTTTAATTAGTAAACTGAGCTTCACACTCTTTTTCATACTTTTATTATTCACTTTTCTTAGAAATCCTATTTAACTTCTAGCATTTTTCATTTTTCAATTACTTAGAAATCCTATTTAACTTCTAGCATTTTTCAATTACTAAACTGATCTTCACAATCTTTTTCATACTTTTATTATTCACTTTTCTTAGAAATCTTATATAACTACTAGATACTTTCAATTATAATCTTCACACTCTTTTTCTTACTTTTCTTATTCACTTTTCTTAGAAATCTTATATAACTACTAGATACTTTAAATTATAATCTTCACACTCTTTTTCTTACTTTTCTTATTCACTTTTCTTAGAAATCTTATCTAACTTCTAGCCTTTTTTAATTAATAAACTGAGCTTCACACTCTTTTTATTACTTTTCTTATTCACTTTTCTTAGAAATTTTATTTTACTTGTATTTTTCAATTATAATCTTCACACGCTTTTTTTTACTTTTATTATTCACTTTTCTTTGAAATCTTATTTTACTTTTAGCATTTTTCAACTATTATCTTCACACTCTTTTTCATACTTTTATTATTCACTTTTCTTAGAAATCCTATTTAACTTCTAGCATTTTTCAACTATTATCTTCACACTCTTTTTCTTACTTTTCTTATTCACTTTTCTAGAAATCTTATTTAACTTCTAGTATTTTTCAATTACTAAACTGATCTTCACAATCTTTTTCATACTTTCTTCTTCACTTTTCTTAGAAATCTTATTTTACTTGTATTTTTCAATTATAATCTTCACACTCTTTTTCTTACTTTTCTTATTCACTTTTCTTAGAAATCTTATCTAATTTCAAGTGACTTATAATTATGTTAAACTGATCTTCACAATCTTTTTCATACTTTCTTCTTCACTTTTCTTAGAAATCTTAGCAATTGAAACTTCAAGTTACTTATAATTATGTTAAACTGACCTTCACACTCTTTTTCATACTTTTCTTCTTCACTTTTCTTAGAAATCTTATTTTACTTGTATTTTTCAACTATTATCATCACACTCTTTTTCATACTTTCCCTCTTCACTTTTCTAGAAATCTTATTTAACTTCTAGCATTTTTCAATTACTAAAATAATCTTCACACTCTTTTTATTACTTTTCTTCTTCACTTTTCTAGAAATCTTATCTAACTTCTAGCCTTTTTTAATTAGTAAACTGAGCTTCACACTCTTTTTCATACTTTTCTTATTCACTTTTCTTAGAAATCTTATTTTACTTGTATTTTTCAATTATAATCTTCACACTCTTTTTCATACTTTTCTTATTCACTTTTCTTTGAAATCTTATTTAACTTTTAGCATTTTTCAACTATTATCTTCAAACTCTTTTTATTACTTTTCTTCTTCACTTTTCTAGAAATCTTATTTAACTTCTAGCATTTTTCAATTACTAAACTTATCTTCACACTCTTATTATTACTTTTCTTCTTCACTTTTCTAGAAATCTTATCTAACTTCTAGCCTTTTTTAATTAGTAAACTGAGCTTCACACTCTTTTTCATACTTTTCTTATTCACTTTTCTTAGAAATCTTATCTAATTTCAAGTGACTTATAATTATGTTAAACTGATCTTCACAATCTTTTTCATACTTTCTTCTTCACTTTTCTTAGAGATCTTAGCAATTGAAACTTCAAGTTACTTATAATTATGTTAAACTGACCTTCACACTCTTTTTCATACTTTTCTTCTTCAATTTTCTTAGAAATCTTATTTTACTTGTATTTTTCAATTATAATCTTCACACTCTTTTTCTTACTTTTCTTATTCACTTTTCTTAGAAATCTTATTTAACTTCTAGCATTTTTCAATTACTAAACTGATCTTCACACTCTTATTATTACTTTTCTTCTTCACTTTTCTAGAAATCTTATCTAACTTCTAGCCTTTTTTAATTAGTAAACTGAGCTTCACACTCTTTTTCATACTTTTCTTATTCACTTTTCTTAGAAATCTTATTTTACTTGTATTTTTCAATTATAATCTTCACACTCTTTTTCTTACTTTTATTATTCACTTTTCTTTGAAATCTTATTTTACTTTTAGCATTTTTCAACTATTATCATCACACTCTTTTTCATACTTTCCCTCTTCACTTTTCTAGAAATCTTATTTAACTTCTAGCATTTTTCAATTACTAAACTGATCTTCACACTCTTATTATTACTTTTCTTCTTCACTTTTCTAGAAATCTTATCTAACTTCTAGCCTTTTTTAATTAGTAAACTGAGCTTCACACTCTTTTTCATACTTTTCTTATTCACTTTTCTTAGAAATCTTATTTTACTTTTAGCATTTTTCAACTATAATCTTCACACTCTTTTTCTTACTTTTCTTATTCACTTTTCTTTGAAATCTTATTTTACTTTTAGCATTTTTCAACTATTATCTTCAAACTCTTTTTATTACTTTTCTTCTTCACTTTTCTAGAAATCTTATTTAACTTCTAGCATTTTTCAATTACTAAACTGATCTTCACACTCTTATTATTACTTTTCTTCTTCACTTTTCTAGAAATCTTATCTAACTTCTAGCCTTTTTTAATTAGTAAACTGAGCTTCACACTCTTTTTCATACTTTTCTTATTCACTTTTCTTAGAAATCTTATTTTACTTGTATTTTTCAATTATAATCTTCACACTCTTTTTCTTACTTTTCTTATTCACTTTTCTTTGAAATCTTATTTTACTTTTAGCATTTTTCAACTATTATCATCACACTCTTTTTCATACTTTTCCTCTTCACTTTTCTAGAAATCTTATTTAACTTCTAGCATTTTTCAATTACTAAACTGATCTTCACACTCTTTTTATTACTTTTCTTCTTCACTTTTCTAGAAATCTTATCTAACTTCTAGCCTTTTTTAATTAGTAAACTGAGCTTCAGACTCTTTTTCTTACTTTTCTTATTCACTTTTCTTAGAAATCTTATTTAACTTCTAGCATTTTTCAATTACTAAACTGATCTTCACACTCTTATTATTACTTTTCTTCTTCACTTTTCTAGAAATCTTATCTAACTTCTAGCCTTTTTTAATTAGTAAACTGAGCTTCACACTCTTTTTCATACTTTTCTTATTCACTTTTCTTAGAAATCTTATTTTACTTGTATTTTTCAATTATAATCTTCACACTCTTTTTCTTACTTTTCTTATTCACTTTTCTTTGAAATCTTATTTTACTTTTAGCATTTTTCAACTATTATCATCACACTCTTTTTCATACTTTTCCTCTTCACTTTTCTAGAAATCTTATTTAACTTCTAGCATTTTTCAATTACTAAACTGATCTTCACACTCTTTTTATTACTTTTCTTCTTCACTTTTCTAGAAATCTTATCTAACTTCTAGCCTTTTTTAATTAGTAAACTGAGCTTCACACTCTTTTTCTTACTTTTCTTATTCACTTTTCTTTGAAATCTTATTTTACTTTTAGCATTTTTCAACTATTATCTTCACACTCTTTTTCATACTTTCTTCTTCACCTTTCTTAGAAATCTTAGCAATTGAAACTTCAAGTTACTTATAATTTAGTTAAACTGATCTTCAGACTCTTTTTCTTACTTTTCTTATTCACTTTTCTTAAAAATCTTATTTAACTTCTAGCATTTTTCAATTACTAAACTGATCTTCACACTCTTTTTATTACTTTTCTTCTTCACTTTTCTAGAAATCTTATCTAACTTCTAGCCTTTTTTAATTAGTAAACTGAGCTTCACATTCTTTTTCATACTTTTCTTATTCACTTTTCTTAGAAATCTTATTTTACTTGTATTTTTCAATTATAATCTTCACACTCTTTTTCTTACTTTTATTATTCACTTTTCTTTGAAATCTTATTTTACTTTTAGCATTTTTCAACTATTATCTTCACACTCTTTTTCATACTTTTCTTCTTCACTTTTCTTAGAAATCCTATTTAACTTCTAGCATTTTTCAATTACTGAACTGATCTTCACAATCTTTTTTTTACTTTTATTATTCACTTTTCTTTGAAATCTTATTTTACTTTTAGCATTTTTCAACTATTATCTTCACACTCTTTTTCATACTTTTATTATTCACTTTTCTTAGAAATACTATTTAACTTCTAGCATTTTTCAACTATAATCTTCACACTCTTTTTCATACTTTTCTTCTTCACTTTTCTAGAAATCTTATTTAACTTCTAGTATTTTTCAATTACTAAACTGATCTTCACAATCTTTTTCATACTTTCTTCTTCACTTTTCTTAGAAATTTTATTTTACTTGTATTTTTCAATTATAATCTTCACACTCTTTTTTTTACTTTTATTATTCACTTTTCTTTGAAATCTTATTTTACTTTTAGCATTTTTCAACTATTATCTTCACACTCTTTTTCATACTTTTATTATTCACTTTTCTTAGAAATCCAATTTAACTTCTAGCATTTTTCAACTATTATCTTCACACTCTTTTTCTTACTTTTCTTATTCACTTTTCTAGAAATCTTATTTAACTTCTAGTATTTTTCAATTACTAAACTGATCTTCACAATCTTTTTCATACTTTCTTCTTCACTTTTCTTAGAAATCTTAGCAATTGAAACTTCAAGTTACTTATAATTATGTTAAACTGACCTTCACACTCTTTTTCATACTTTTCTTATTCACTTTTCTTAGAAATCTTATTTTACTTGTATTTTTCAATTATAATCTTCACACTCTTTTTCTTACTTTTATTATTCACTTTTCTTTGAAATCTTATTTTACTTTTAGCATTTTTCAACTATTATCTTCACACTCTTTTTCATACTTTTCTTCTTCACTTTTCTTAGAAATCCTATTTAACTTCTAGCATTTTTCAATTACTGAACTGATCTTCACAATCTTTTTTTTACTTTTATTATTCACTTTTCTTTGAAATCTTATTTTACTTTTAGCATTTTTCAACTATTATCTTCACACTCTTTTTCATACTTTTATTATTCACTTTTCTTAGAAATACTATTTAACTTCTAGCATTTTTCAACTATAATCTTCACACTCTTTTTCATACTTTTCTTCTTCACTTTTCTAGAAATCTTATTTAACTTCTAGTATTTTTCAATTACTAAACTGATCTTCACAATCTTTTTCATACTTTCTTCTTCACTTTTCTTAGAAATTTTATTTTACTTGTATTTTTCAATTATAATCTTCACACTCTTTTTTTTACTTTTATTATTCACTTTTCTTTGAAATCTTATTTTACTTTTAGCATTTTTCAACTATTATCTTCACACTCTTTTTCATACTTTTATTATTCACTTTTCTTAGAAATCCAATTTAACTTCTAGCATTTTTCAACTATTATCTTCACACTCTTTTTCTTACTTTTCTTATTCACTTTTCTAGAAATCTTATTTAACTTCTAGTATTTTTCAATTACTAAACTGATCTTCACAATCTTTTTCATACTTTCTTCTTCACTTTTCTTAGAAATCTTAGCAATTGAAACTTCAAGTTACTTATAATTATGTTAAACTGACCTTCACACTCTTTTTCATACTTTTCTTATTCACTTTTCTTAGAAATCTTATTTTACTTGTATTTTTCAATTATAATCTTCACACTCTTTTTCTTACTTTTCTTATTCACTTTTCTTAGAAATCTTATCTAATTTCAAGTGACTTATAATTATGTTAAACTGATCTTCACAATCTTTTTCATACTTTCTTCTTCACTTTTCTTAGAAATCTTAGCAATTGAAACTTCAAGTTACTTATAATTATGTTAAACTGACCTTCACACTCTTTTTCATACTTTTCTTCTTCAATTTTCTTAGAAATCTTATTTTACTAGATACTTTCAATTATAATCTTCACACTCTTTTTCTTACTTTTCTTATTCACTTTTCTTAGAAATCTTATTTAACTTCTAGCATTTTTCAATTACTAAACTGATCTTCACACTCTTATTATTACTTTTCTTCTTCACTTTTCTAGAAATCTTATCTAACTTCTAGCCTTTTTTAATTAGTAAACTGAGCTTCACACTCTTTTTCATACTTTTCTTATTCACTTTTCTTAGAAATCTTATTTTACTTGTATTTTTTAATTATAATCTTCACACTCTTTTTCTTACTTTTCTTATTCACTTTTCTTTGAAATCTTATTTTACTTTTAGCATTTTTCAACTATTATCATCACACTCTTTTTATACTTTCCCTCTTCACTTTTCTAGAAATCTTATTTAACTTCTAGCATTTTTCAATTACTAAAATAATCTTCACACTCTTTTTATTACTTTTCTTCTTCACTTTTCTAGAAATCTTATTTAACTTCTAGCATTTTTCAATTACTAAACTGATCTTCACACTCTTATTATTACTTTTCTTCTTCACTTTTCTAGAAATCTTATCTAACTTCTAGCCTTTTTTAATTAGTAAACTGAGCTTCACAATCTTTTTCATACTTTCTTCTTCACTTTTCTTAGAAATTTTATTTTACTTGTATTTTTCAATTATAATCTTCACACTCTTTTTTTTACTTTTATTATTCACTTTTCTTTGAAATCTTATTTTACTTTTAGCATTTTTCAACTATTATCTTCACACTCTTTTTCATACTTTCCCTCTTCACTTTTCTAGAAATCTTATTTAACTTCTAGCATTTTTCAATTACTAAACTGATCTTCACACTCTTATTATTACTTTTCTTCTTCACTTTTCTAGAAATCTTATCTAACTTCTAGCCTTTTTTAATTAGTAAACTGAGCTTCACACTCTTTTTCATACTTTTCTTATTCACTTTTCTTAGAAATCTTATTTTACTTGTATTTTTTAATTATAATCTTCACACTCTTTTTCTTACTTTTCTTATTCACTTTTCTTTGAAATCTTATTTTACTTTTAGCATTTTTCAACTATTATCATCACACTCTTTTTCATACTTTTCCTCTTCACTTTTCTAGAAATCTTATTTAACTTCTAGCATTTTTCAATTACTAAACTGATCTTCACACTCTTATTATTACTTTTCTTCTTCACTTTTCTAGAAATCTTATCTAACTTCTAGCCTTTTTTAATTAGTAAACTGAGCTTCACACTCTTTTTCATACTTTTCTTATTCACTTTTCTTAGAAATCTTATTTTACTTGTATTTTTCAATTATAATCTTCACACTCTTTTTCTTACTTTTCCTCTTCACTTTTCTATAAATCTTATTTAACTTCTAGCATTTTTCAATTACTAAAATGATCTTCACACTCTTTTTATTACTTTTCTTCTTCACTTTTCTAGAAATCGTATCTAACTTCTAGCCTTTTTTAATTAGTAAACGAGCTTCAGACTCTTTTTCTTACTTTTCTTATTCACTTTTCTTAGAAATCTTATTTAACTTCTAGCATTTTTCAATTACTAAACTGATCTTCACACTCTTTTTATTACTTTTCTTCTTCACTTTTCTAGAAATTTTATCTAACTTCTAGCCTTTTTTAATTAGTAAACTGAGCTTCACACTCTTTTTCTTACTTTTATTATTCACTTTTCTTGAAATCTTATTTTACTTTTAGCATTTTTCAACTATTATCTTCACACTCTTTTTCATACTTTCTTCTTCACCTTTCTTAGAAATCTTAGCAATTGAAACTTCAAGTTACTTATAATTATGTTAAACTGACCTTCACACTCTTTTTCATACTTTTCTTCTTCACTTTTCTTAAAAATCTTATTTAACTTCTAGCATTTTTCAATTACTAAACTGATCTTCACACTCTTTTTATTACTTTTCTTCTTCACTTTTTTAGAAATCTTATTTTACTTCTAGCATTTTTCAATTACTAAACTGTTCTTCACACTCTTTTTCATACTTTTATTATTCACTTTTCTTAGAAATCCTATTTAACTTCTAGCATTTTTCAATTACTGAACTGATCTTCACAATCTTTTTCTTACTTTTCTTATTCACTTTTCTTAGAAATCTTAGCAATTAAACTTCAAGTTACTTATAATTTAGTTAAACTGATCTTCACACTCTTTTTCATACTTTTCTTCTTCACTTTTCTTAGAAATCTTATTTAACTTCTAGCATTTTTCAATTACTAAACTGATCTTCACACTCTTTTTATTACTTTTCTTCTTCACTTTTCTAGAAATCTTATTTTACTTCTAGCATTTTTCAATTACTAAACTGTTCTTCACACTCTTTTTCTTACTTTTATTATTCACTTTTCTTTGAAATCTTATTTTACTTTTAGCATTTTTCAACTATTATCTTCACACTCTTTTTCATACTTTCCTTATTCACTTTTCTTAGAAATCTTAGCAATTGAAACTTCAAGTTACTTATAATTTAGTTAAACTGATCTTCGGACTCTTTTTCTTACTTTTCTTATTCACTTTTCTTAAAAATCTTATTTAACTTCTAGCAATTTTCAATTACTAAACTGATCTTCACACTCTTTTTATTACTTTTCTTCTTCACTTTTCTAGAAATCTTATTTTACTTCTAGCATTTTTCAATTACTAAACTGTTCTTCACACTCTTTTTCTTACTTTTATTATTCACTTTTCTTGAAATCTTATTTAACTTCTAGTATTTTTCAATTACTAAACTGATCTTCACATTCTTTTTATTACTTTTCTTCTTCACTTTTCTAGAAATCTTATCTAACTTCTAGCCTTTTTTAATTAGTAAACTGAGCTTCACACTCTTTTTCATACTTTTCTTATTCACTTTTCTTAGAAATCTTATTTTACTTGTATTTTTCAATTATAATCTTCACACTCTTTTTTTTACTTTTATTATTCACTTTTCTTTGAAATCTTATTTTACTTTTAGCATTTTTCAACTATTATCTTCACACTCTTTTTCATACTTTTATTATTCACTTTTCTTAGAAATCCAATTTAACTTCTAGCATTTTTCAACTATTATCTTCACACTCTTTTTCTTACTTTTCTTATTCACTTTTCTAGAAATCTTATTTAACTTCTAGTATTTTTCAATTACTAAACTGATCTTCACAATCTTTTTCATACTTTCTTCTTCACTTTTCTTAGAAATCTTAGCAATTGAAACTTCAAGTTACTTATAATTATGTTAAACTGACCTTCACACTCTTTTTCATACTTTTCTTATTCACTTTTCTTAGAAATCTTATTTTACTTGTATTTTTCAATTATAATCTTCACACTCTTTTTCTTACTTTTCTTATTCACTTTTCTTAGAAATCTTATCTAATTTCAAGTGACTTATAATTATGTTAAACTGATCTTCACAATCTTTTTCATACTTTCTTCTTCACTTTTCTTAGAAATCTTAGCAATTGAAACTTCAAGTTACTTATAATTATGTTAAACTGACCTTCAAACTCTTTTTCATACTTTTCTTCTTCACTTTTCTTAGAAATCTTATTTTACTTGTATTTTTCAATTATAATCTTCACACTCTTTTTTTTACTTTTATTATTCACTTTTCTTTGAAATCTTATTTAACTTTTAGCATTTTTCAACTATTATCTTCACACTCTTTTTCATACTTTTATTATTCACTTTTCTTAGAAATCCTATTTAACTTCTAGCATTTTTCAACTATTATCTTCACACTCTTTTTCATACTTTTCTTCTTCACTTTTCTAGAAATCTTATTTAACTTCTAGTATTTTTCAATTACTAAACTGATCTTCACAATCTTTTTCATACTTTCTTCTTCACTTTTCTTAGAAATCTTAGCAATTGAAACTTCAAGTTACTTATAATTATGTTAAACTGACCTTCACACTCTTTTTCATACTTTTCTTATTCACTTTTCTTAGAAATCTTATCTAACTACTAGATACTTTCAATTATAATCTTCACACTCTTTTTCTTACTTTTCTTATTCACTTTTCTTAGAAATCTTATCTAATTTCAAGTGACTTATAATTATGTTAAACTGATCTTCACACTCTTTTTCTTACTTTTCTTATTCACTTTTCTTAGAAATCTTAGCAATTGAAACTTCAAGTGACTTATAATTATGTTAAACTGACCTTCACACTCTTTTTCATACTTTTCTTCTTCACTTTTCTTAGAAATCTTATATAACTACTAGATACTTTCAATTATAATCTTCTCACTCTTTTTCTTACTTTTATTATTCACTTTTCTTTGAAATCTTATTTAACTTCTAGCATTTTTCAATTACTAAACTGATCTTCACATTCTTTTTCTTACTTTTCTTCTTCACTTTTCTAGAAATTTTATCTAACTTCTAGCCTTTTTTAATTAGTAAACTGAGCTTCACACTCTTTTTCATACTTTTCTTATTCACTTTTCTTAGAAATCTTATCTAATTTCAAGTGACTTATAATTATGTTAAACTGATCTTCACAATCTTTTTCATACTTTCTTCTTCACTTTTCTTAGAAATCTTAGCAATTGAAACTTCAAGTTACATATAATTATGTTAAACTGACCTTCACACTCTTTTTCATACTTTTCTTTTTCACTTTTCTTAGAAATCTTATTTAACTTATAGCATTTTTCAATTACTAAACTGATCTTCAAACTCTTTTTATTACTTTTCTTATTCACTTTTCTTAGAAATCTTATTTAACTTCTAGCATTTTTCAATTACTAAACTGATCTTCACACTCTTTTTCATACTTTTCTTATTCACTTTTCTAGAAATCTTATCTAACTTCTAGCATTTTTTAATTAATAAACTGAGCTTCACACTCTTTTTCATACTTTTCTTAATCACTTTTCTTAGAAATCTTATTTTACTTGTATTTTTCAATTATAATCTTCACACTCTTTTTCATACTTTTCCTCTTCACTTTTCTTAGAAATCTTATTTAACTTCTAGCATTTTTCAATTACTAAACTGAGCTTCACACTCTTTTTCATACTTTTCTTCTTCAATTTTCTTAGAAATCCTATTTTACTTGTATTTTTTAATTATAATCTTCACACTCTTTTTCTTACTTTTATTATTCACTTTTCTTTGAAATCTTATTTTACTTTTAGCATTTTTCAACTATTATCATCACACTCTTTTTCATACTTTTCCTCTTCACTTTTCTAGAAATCTTATTTAACTTCTAGCATTTTTCAATTACTAAACTGATCTTCACACTCTTATTATTACTTTTCTTCTTCACTTTTCTAGAAATCTTATCTAACTTCTAGCCTTTTTTAATTAGTAAACTGAGCTTCACACTCTTTTTCATACTTTTTTTATTCACTTTTCTTAGAAATCTTATTTAACTTCTAGCATTTTTCAATTACTAAAATGATCTTCACACTCTTTTTATTACTTTTCTTCTTCACTTTTCTAGAAATCTTATCTAACTTCTAGCCTTTTTTAATTAGTAAACTGAGCTTCACACTCTTTTTCATACTTTTATTATTCACTTTTCTTAGAAATCTTATTTAACTTCAAGCATTTTTCATTACTATTATCTTAACACTCTTTTTCATACTTTTCTTCTTCACTTTTCTAGAAATCTTATTTTACTTCTAGCATTTTTCAATTACTAAACTGTTCTTCACACTCTTTTTCTTACTTTTATTATTCACTTTTCTTAGAAATCTTATTTAACTTCAAACATTTTTCATTACTATTATCTTAACACTCTTTTTCATACTTTTCTTCTTCACTTTTCTAGAAATCTTATCTAACTTCTAGTATTTTTCAATTACTAAACTGATCTTCACACTCTTTTTCATACTTTTCTTATTCACTTTTCTTAGAAATCTTATTTTACTTGCTTTTTTCAATTATAATCTTCACACTCTTTTTCTTACTTTTATTATTCACTTTTCTTTTAAATCTTATTTTACTTCTAGCATTTTTCAACTATTATCTTCACACTCTTTTTCATACTTTTCTTCTTCACTTTTCTAGAAATCTTATTTAACTTCTAGTATTTTTCAATTACTAAACTGATCTTCACACTCTTTTTCATACTTTTATTATTCACTTTTCTTAGAAATCCTATTTAACTTCTAGCATTTTTCAATTACTAAACTGATCTTCACAATCTTTTTCTTACTTTTCTTATTCACTTTTCTTAGAAATCTTAGCAATTGAGACTTTAAGTTACTTATAATTATGTTAAACTGACCTTCACACTCTTTTTCATACTTTTCTTCTTCACTTTTCTTAGAAATCTTATTTAACTTCTAGCATTTTTCATTACTATTATCTTCACACTCTTTTTCATACTTTTCTTCTTCACTTTTCTAGAAATCTTATTTAACTTCTAGTATTTTTCAATTACTAAACTGAGCTTCACACTCTTTTTCATACTTTTCTTATTCACTTTTCTTAGAAATCTTATTTAACTTCTAGCATTTTTCATTACTATTATCTTCACACTCTTTTTCATACTTTTCTTCTTCACTTTTCTTAGAAATCTTATTTTACTTGTATTTTTCAATTATAATCTTCACACTCTTTTTCTTACTTTTATTATTCACTTTTCTTTGAAATCTAATTTTACTTTTAGCATTTTTCAACTATTATCTTCACACTCTTTTTCATACTTTTATTATTCACTTTTCTTAGAAATCCTATTTAACTTCTAGCATTTTTCAACTATTATCTTCACACTCTTTTTCATACTTTTCTTCTTCACTTTTCTAGAAATCTTATTTAACTTCTAGTATTTTTCAATTACTAAACTGATCTTCACAATCTTTTTCATACTTTCTTCTTCACTTTTCTTAGAAATCTTAGCAATTGAAACTTCAAGTTACTTATAATTATGTTAAACTGACCTTCACACTCTTTTTCATACTTTTCTTATTCACTTTTCTTAGAAATCTTATCTAACTACTAGATACTTTCAATTATAATCTTCACACTCTTTTTCTTACTTTTCTTATTCACTTTTCTTAGAAATCTTATCTAATTTCAAGTGACTTATAATTATGTTAAACTGATCTTCACACTCTTTTTCTTACTTTTCTTATTCACTTTTCTTAGAAATCTTAGCAATTGAAACTTCAAGTGACTTATAATTATGTTAAACTGACCTTCACACTCTTTTTCATACTTTTCTTCTTCACTTTTCTTAGAAATCTTATATAACTACTAGATACTTTCAATTATAATCTTCTCACTCTTTTTCTTACTTTTATTATTCACTTTTCTTTGAAATCTTATTTAACTTCTAGCATTTTTCAATTACTAAACTGATCTTCACATTCTTTTTCTTACTTTTCTTCTTCACTTTTCTAGAAATTTTATCTAACTTCTAGCCTTTTTTAATTAGTAAACTGAGCTTCACACTCTTTTTCATACTTTTCTTATTCACTTTTCTTAGAAATCTTATCTAATTTCAAGTGACTTATAATTATGTTAAACTGATCTTCGCAATCTTTTTCATACTTTCTTCTTCACTTTTCTTAGAAATCTTAGCAATTGAAACTTCAAGTTACTTATAATTATGTTAAACTGACCTTCACACTCTTTTTCATACTTTTCTTCTTCACTTTTCTTAGAAATCTTATTTAACTTATAGCATTTTTCAATTACTAAACTGATCTTCAAACTCTTTTTATTACTTTTCTTCTTCACTTTTTTAGAAATCTTATTTTACTTCTAGCATTTTTCAATTACTAAACTGATCTTCACACTCTTTTTCATACTTTTCTTATTCACTTTTCTAGAAATCTTATCTAACTTCTAGCCTTTTTTAATTAATAAACTGAGCTTCACACTCTTTTTCATACTTTTCTTAATCACTTTTCTTAGAAATCTTATTTTACTTGTATTTTTCAATTATAATCTTCACACTCTTTTTCATACTTTTCCTCTTCACTTTTCTTAGAAATCTTATTTAACTTCTAGCATTTTTCAATTACTAAACTGAGCTTCACACTCTTTTTCATACTTTTCTTCTTCAATTTTCTTAGAAATCCTATTTTACTTGTATTTTTTAATTATAATCTTCACACTCTTTTTCTTACTTTTATTATTCACTTTTCTTTGAAATCTTATTTTACTTTTAGCATTTTTCAACTTTTATCTTCACACTCTTTTTCATACTTTTCCTCTTCACTTTTCTTAGAAATCTTATTTAACTTCTAGCATTTTTCAATTACTAAACTGATCTTCACACTCTTATTATTACTTTTCTTCTTCACTTTTCTAGAAATCTTATCTAACTTCTAGCCTTTTTTAATTAGTAAACTGAGCTTCACACTCTTTTTCATACTTTTCTTATTCACTTTTCTTAGAAATCTTATTTTACTTGTATTTTTCAATTATAATCTTCACACTCTTTTTCTTACTTTTCTTCTTCACTTTTCTAGAAATCTTATCTAACTTCTAGCCTTTTTTAATTAGTAAACTGAGCTTCACACACTTTTTCATACTTTTCTTATTCACTTTTCTTAGAAATCTTATTTAACTTCTAGTATTTTTCAATTACTAAACTGATCTTCACACTCTTTTTCATACTTTTCTTATTCACTTTTCTAGAAATCTTATCTAACTTCTAGCCTTTTTTAATTAGTAAACTGAGCTTCACACTCTTTTTCATACTTTTTTTATTCACTTTTATTAGAAATCTTATTTAACTTCTAGCATTTTTCAATTACTAAAATGATCTTCACACTCTTTTTATTACTTTTCTTCTTCACTTTTCTTAGAAATCCTATTTTACTTGTATTTTTTAATTATAATCTTCACACTCTTTTTCATACTTTTCTTATTCACTTTTCTTTGAAATCCTATTTAACTTCTAGCATTTTTCAATTACTGAACTGATCTTCACAATCTTTTTCTTACTTTTCTTATTCACTTTTCTTAGAAATCTTATATAAATACTAGATACTTTCAATTATAATCTTCACACTCTTTTTCTTACTTTTCTTCTTCACTTTTCTTGGAAATCTTATCTAACTTCAAGTGACTTATAATTATGTTAAACTGATCTTCACAATCTTTTTCATACTTTCTTCTTCACTTTTCTAGAAATCTCATATAACTACTAGATACTTTCAATTATAATCTTCACACTCTTTTTCTTACTTTTCTTATTCACTTTTCTTAGAAATCTTATTTTACTTGTATTTTTCAATTATAATCTTCACACTCTTTTTCTTACTTTTATTATTCACTTTTCTTTGAAATCTTATTTTACTTTTAGCATTTTTCACATATTATCTTCACACTCTTTTTCATACTTTTCTTCTTCACTTTTCTAGAAATCTAATTTAACTTCTAGCATTTTTCAATTACTAAACTGATCTTCACACTCTTATTATTACTTTTCTTCTTCACTTTTCTAGAAATCTTATCTAACTTCTAGCCTTTTTTAATTAGTAAACTGAGCTTCACACTCTTTTTCATACTTTTCTTATTCACTTTTCTTAGAAATCTTATTTAACTTGTATTTTTCAATTATAATCTTCACACTCTTTTTCTTACTTTTATTATTCACTTTTCTAGAAATCTAATTTAACTTCTAGCATTTTTCAATTACTAAACTGATCTTCACACTCTTATTATTACTTTTCTTCTTCACTTTTCTAGAAATCTTATCTAACTTCTAGCATTTTTTAATTAGTAAACTGAGCTTCACACTCTTATTATTACTTTTCTTATTCACTTTTCTTAGAAATCTTATTTAACTTGTATTTTTCAATTACTAAACTGATCTTCACAATCTTTTTCATACTTTCTTCTTCACTTTTCTTAGAAATCTTAGCAATTGAGACTTCAAGTTACTTATAATTATGTTAAACTGACCTTCGCACTCTTTTTCTTACTTTTCTTCTTCACTTTTCTTAGAAATCTTATTTTACTTCAAGCATTTTTCATTACTATTATCTTCACACTCTTTTTCATACTTTTATTATTCACTTTTCTTAGAAATCTTATCTAACTTCAAGTGACTTATAATTATGTTAAACTGATCTTCACAATCTTTTTCATACTTTCTTCTTCACTTTTCTTAGAAATCTTAGCAATTGAAACTTCAAGTGACTTATAATTATGTTAAACTGATCTTCACACTCTTTTTCATACTTTTCTTATTCACTTTTCTTAGAAATCTTATATAAATACTAGATACTTATAATTATGTTAAACTGACCTTCACACTCTTTTTCATACTTTTCTTATTCACTTTTCTTAGAAATCTTAGCAATTGAAACTTCAAGTTACTTATAATTATGTTAAACTGATCTTCACACTCTTTTTCATACTTTTCTTATTCACTTTTGTAGAAATCTTATATAACTACTAGATACTTTCAACTATTATCTTCACACTCTTTTTCTTACTTTTCTTATTCACTTTTCTTAGAAATCTTATCTAATTTCAAGTGACTTATAATTATGTTAAACTGACCTTCACACTCTTTTTCATACTTTTCTTCTTCACTTTTCTTAGAAATCTTATATAACTACTAGATACTTTCAATTATAATCTTCACACTCTTTTTCTTACTTTTCTTATTCACTTTTCTTTGAAATCTTATTTTACTTTTTGCATTTTTCAACTATTATCTTCACACTCTTTTTCATACTTTTCTTCTTCACTTTTCTAGAAATCTTATTTAACTTCAAGCATTTTTTTATTAATAAACTGAGCTTCACACTCTTTTTCATACTTTTCTTCTTCACTTTTCTTAGAAATCTTAGCAATTGAAACTTCAAGTGACTTATAATTATGTTAAACTGATCTTCACACTCTTTTTCATACTTTATTCTTCGATTTTCTTAGAAATCTTAGCAATTGAAACTTCAAGTGACTTATAATTATGTTAAACTGATCTTCACACTCTTTTTCATACTTTTCTTATTCACTTTTCTAGAAATCTTATATAACTACTAGATACTTTCAATTATAATCTTCTCACTCTTTTTCTTACTTTTCTTATTCACTTTTCTTAGAAAGCTTATTTAACTTCTAGCATTTTTTAATTAATAAAATGAGCTTCACACTCTTTTTCATACTTTTCTTATTCACTTTTCTTAGAAATCTTATTTTACTTGTATTTTTCAATTATAATCTTCACACTCTTTTTCTTACTTTTATTATTCACTTTTCTTTGAAATCTTATTTTACTTTTATCATTTTTCAACTATTATCTTCACACTCTTTTTCATACTTTTCTTCTTCACTTTTCTAGAAATCTTATTTAACTTCTAGTATTTTTCAATTACTAAACTGATCTTCACACTCTTTTTCATACTTTATTCTTCACTTTTCTTAGAAATCTTAGCAATTGAAACTTCAAGTTACTTATAATTATGTTAAACTGACCTTCACACTCTTTTTCATACTTTTCTTCTTCACTTTTCTTAGAAATCTTATTTTACTTCAAGCATTTTTCATTACTATTATCTTCACACTCTTTTTCATACTTTTATTATTCACTTTTCTTAGAAATCTTATCTAACTTCAAGTGACTTATAATTATGTCAAACTGATCTTCACAATCTTTTTCATACTTTCTTCTTCACTTTTCTTAGAAATCTTAGCAATTGAAACTTCAAGTGACTTATAATTATGTTAAACTGATCTTCACACTCTTTTTCATACTTTTCTTATTCACTTTTCTAGAAATCTTATTTAACTTCTAGCATTTTTCAATTACTAAACTGATCTTCACACTCTTATTCTTACTTTTCTTATTCACTTTTCTAGAAATCTTATCTAACTTCTAGCATTTTTTAATTAATAAAATGAGCTTCACACTCTTTTTCATACTTTTCTTATTCACTTTTCTTAGAAATCTTATTTTACTTGTATTTTTCAATTATAATCTTCACACTCTTTTTCTTACTTTTATTATTCACTTTTCTTTGAAATCTTATTTTACTTTTAGCATTTTTCAACTATTATCTTCACACTCTTTTTCCTACTTTTCTTCTTCACTTTTCTAGAAATCTTATTTAACTTCTAGTATTTTTCAATTACTAAACTGATCTTCACACTCTTTTTCATACTTTCTTCTTCACTTTTCTTAGAAATCTTAGCAATTGAAACTTCAAGTTACTTATAATTATGTTAAACTGACCTTCACACTCTTTTTCATACTTTTCTTCTTCACTTTTCTTAGAAATCTTATATAACTACTAAATACTTTCAATTATAATCTTCACACTCTTTTTCTTACTTTTCTTATTCACTTTTCTTAAAAATCTTATTTAACTTCTAGCATTTTCAATTACTAAACTGATCTTCACACACTTATTATTACTTTTCTTCTTCTCTTTTCTAGAAATCTTATCTAACTTCTAGCATTTTTTAATTAATAAACTGAGCTTCACACTCTTTTTCATACTTTTTTTTTCACTTTTCTTAGAAATCTTATTTTACTTGTATTTTTCAATTATAATCTTCACACTCTTTTTCTTACTTTTATTATTCACTTTTCTTTTAAATCTTATTTTACTTTTAGCATTTTTCAACTATTATCTTCACACTCTTTTTCATACTTTTATTATTCACTTTTCTTAGAAATTTTATCTAACTTCAAGTGACTTATAATTATGTCAAACTGATCTTCACAATCTTTTTCATACTTTCTTCTTCACTTTTCTTAGAAATCTTAGCAATTGAAACTTCAAGTTACTTATAATTATGTTAAACTGATCTTCACACTCTTTTTCTTACTTTTCTTATTCACTTTTCTAGAAATCTTATCTAACTTCTAGCATTTTTCAATTACTAAACTGATCTTCACACTCTTATTATTACTTTTCTTATTCACTTTTCTAGAAATCTTATTTAACTTCTAGCATTTTTCAATTACTAAACTGATCTTCACACTCTTATTCTTACTTTTCTTATTCACTTTTCTAGAAATCTTATCTAACTTCTAGCCTTTTTTAATTAGTAAACTGAGCTTCACACTCTTTTTCATACTTTTCTTATTCACTTTTCTTAGAAATCTTATTTAACTTCTAGCATTTTTCAATTACTAAACTGATCTTCACACTCTTATTATTACTTTTCTTCTTCACTTTTCTAGAAATCTTATATAACTACTAGATACTTTCAATTATAATCTTCACACTCTTTTTCATACTTTTCTTATTCACTTTTCTTAGAAATCTTATCTAACTTCAAGTGACTTATAATTATGTTAAACTGATCTTCACAATCTTTTTCATACTTTCTTCTTCACTTTTCTTAGAAATCTTAGCAATTGAAACTTCAAGTTACTTATAATTATGTTAAACTGACCTTCACACTCTTTTTCATACTTTTCTTATTCACTTTTCTAGAAATCTTATTTAACTTCTAGCATTTTTCAATTACTAAACTGATCTTCACACTCTTATTATTACTTTTCTTCTTCACTTTTCTAGAAATCTTATCTAACTTCTAGCATTTTTTAATTAGTAAACTGAGCTTCACACTCTTTTTCATACTTTTCTTATTCACTTTTCTTAGAAATCTTATTTTACTTGTATTTTTCAATTATAATCTTCACACTCTTTTTCTTACTTTTATTATTCACTTTTCTTTGAAATCTTATTTTACTTTTAGCATTTTTCAACTATTATCTTCACACTCTTTTTCATACTTTTCTTCTTCACTTTTCTAGAAATCTTATTTAACTTCTAGTATTTTTCAATTACTAAACTGATCTTCACACTCTTTTTCATACTTTCTTCTTCACTTTTCTTAGAAATCTTATATAACTACTAAATACTTTCAATTATAATCTTCACACTCTTTTTCTTACTTTTCTTATTCACTTTTCTTAAAAATTTTATTTAACTTCTAGCATTTTTCATTACTATTATCTTCACACTCTTATTATTACTTTTCTTCTTCACTTTTCTAGAAATCTTATCTAACTTCTAGCATTTTTTAATTAGTAAACTGAGCTTCACACTCTTTTTCATACTTTTCTTATTCACTTTTCTTAGAAATCTTATTTTACTTGTATTTTTCAATTATAATCTTCACACTCTTTTTCTTACTTTTATTATTCACTTTTCTTTTAAATCTTATTTTACTTTTAGCATTTTTCAACTATTATCTTCACACTCTTTTTCATACTTTTATTATTCACTTTTCTTAGAAATTTTATCTAACTTCAAGTGACTTATAATTATGTCAAACTGATCTTCACAATCTTTTTCATACTTTCTTCTTCACTTTTCTTAGAAATCTTAGCAATTGAAACTTCAAGTGACTTATAATTATGTTAAACTGATCTTCAAACTCTTTTTCATACTTTTCTTATTCACTTTTCTAGAAATCTTATTTAACTTCTAGCATTTTTCAATTACTAAACTGATCTTCACACTCTTATTATTACTTTTCTTCTTCACTTTTCTAGAAATCTTATTTAACTTCTAGTATTTTTCAATTACTAAACTGATCTTCACATTCTTTTTCATACTTTTCTTATTCACTTTTCTAGAAATCTTATCTAACTTCTAGCATTTTTTTATTAATAAACTGATCTTCACATTCTTTTTCATACTTTTCTTCTTCACTTTTCTAGAAATCTTATCTAACTTCTAGCCTTTTTTAATTAATAAACTGAGCTTCACACTCTTTTTCATACTTTTCTTATTCACTTTTCTTAGAAATTTTATCTAACTTCAAGTGACTTATAATTATGTTAAACTGATCTTCACAATCTTTTTCATACTTTCTTCTTCACTTTTCTTAGAAATCTTAGCAATTGAAACTTCAAGTGACTTATAATTATGTTAAACTGATCTTCACACTCTTTTTCATACTTTTCTTATTCACTTTTCTAGAAATCTTATTTAACTTCTAGCATTTTTCAATTACTAAACTGATCTTCACACTCTTATTATTACTTTTCTTCTTCACTTTTCTAGAAATCTTATCTAACTTCTAGCATTTTTTAATTAGTAAACTGAGCTTCACACTCTTTTTCATACTTTTCTTATTCACTTTTCTTAGAAATCTTATTTTACTTGTATTTTTCAATTATAATCTTCACACTCTTTTTCTTACTTTTATTATTCACTTTTCTTTGAAATCTTATTTTACTTTTAGCATTTTTCAACTATTATCTTCACACTCTTTTTCATACTTTTCTTCTTCACTTTTCTAGAAATCTTATTTAACTTCTAGTATTTTTCAATTACTAAACTGATCTTCACACTCTTTTTCATACTTTCTTCTTCACTTTTCTTAGAAATCTTAGCAATTGAAACTTCAAGTTACTTATAATTATGTTAAACTGACCTTCACACTCTTTTTCATACTTTTCTTCTTCACTTTTCTTAGAAATCTTATATAACTACTAAATACTTTCAATTATAATCTTCACACTCTTTTTCTTACTTTTCTTATTCACTTTTCTTAAAAATCTTATTTAACTTCTAGCATTTTCAATTACTAAACTGATCTTCACACACTTATTATTACTTTTCTTCTTCTCTTTTCTAGAAATCTTATCTAACTTCTAGCATTTTTTAATTAATAAACTGAGCTTCACACTCTTTTTCATACTTTTCTTATTCACTTTTCTTAGAAATCTTATTTTACTTGTATTTTTCAATTATAATCTTCACACTCTTTTTCTTACTTTTATTATTCACTTTTCTTTGAAATCTTATTTTACTTTTAGCATTTTTCAACTATTATCTTCACACTCTTTTTCATACTTTTATTATTCACTTTTCTTAGAAATTTTATCTAACTTCAAGTGACTTATAATTATGTCAAACTGATCTTCACAATCTTTTTCATACTTTCTTCTTCACTTTTCTTAGAAATCTTAGCAATTGAAACTTCAAGTGACTTATAATTATGTTAAACTGATCTTCAAACTCTTTTTCATACTTTTCTTATTCACTTTTCTAGAAATCTTATTTAACTTCTAGCATTTTTCAATTACTAAACTGATCTTCACACTCTTATTATTACTTTTCTTCTTCACTTTTCTAGAAATCTTATTTAACTTCTAGTATTTTTCAATTACTAAACTGATCTTCACATTCTTTTTCATACTTTTCTTATTCACTTTTCTAGAAATCTTATCTAACTTCTAGCATTTTTTTATTAATAAACTGATCTTCACATTCTTTTTCATACTTTTCTTCTTCACTTTTCTAGAAATCTTATCTAACTTCTAGCCTTTTTTAATTAATAAACTGAGCTTCACACTCTTTTTCATACTTTTCTTATTCACTTTTCTTAGAAATTTTATCTAACTTCAAGTGACTTATAATTATGTTAAACTGATCTTCACAATCTTTTTCATACTTTCTTCTTCACTTTTCTTAGAAATCTTAGCAATTGAAACTTCAAGTGACTTATAATTATGTTAAACTGATCTTCACACTCTTTTTCATACTTTTCTTATTCACTTTTCTAGAAATCTTATTTAACTTCTAGCATTTTTCAATTACTAAACTGATCTTCACACTCTTATTATTACTTTTCTTCTTCACTTTTCTAGAAATCTTATCTAACTTCTAGCATTTTTTAATTAGTAAACTGAGCTTCACACTCTTTTTCATACTTTTCTTATTCACTTTTCTTAGAAATCTTATTTTACTTGTATTTTTCAATTATAATCTTCACACTCTTTTTCTTACTTTTATTATTCACTTTTCTTTGAAATCTTATTTTACTTTTAGCATTTTTCAACTATTATCTTCACACTCTTTTTCATACTTTTCTTCTTCACTTTTCTAGAAATCTTATTTAACTTCTAGTATTTTTCAATTACTAAACTGATCTTCACACTCTTTTTCATACTTTCTTCTTCACTTTTCTTAGAAATCTTAGCAATTGAAACTTCAAGTTACTTATAATTATGTTAAACTGACCTTCACACTCTTTTTCATACTTTTCTTCTTCACTTTTCTTAGAAATCTTATATAACTACTAAATACTTTCAATTATAATCTTCACACTCTTTTTCTTACTTTTCTTATTCACTTTTCTTAAAAATCTTATTTAACTTCTAGCATTTTCAATTACTAAACTGACCTTCACACTCTTATTATTACTTTTCTTCTTCTCTTTTCTAGAAATCTTATCTAACTTCTAGCATTTTTTAATTAATAAACTGAGCTTCACACTCTTTTTCATACTTTTCTTATTCACTTTTCTTAGAAATCTTATTTTACTTGTATTTTTCAATTATAATCTTCACACTCTTTTTCTTACTTTTATTATTCACTTTTCTTTGAAATCTTATTTTACTTTTAGCATTTTTCAACTATTATCTTCACACTCTTTTTCATACTTTTCTTCTTCACTTTTCTAGAAATCTTATTTAACTTCTAGTATTTTTCAATTACTAAACTGATCTTCACACTCTTTTTCATACTTTCTTCTTCACTTTTCTTAGAAATCTTAGCAATTGAAACTTCAAGTTACTTATAATTATGTTAAACTGACCTTCACACTCTTTTTCATACTTTTCTTCTTCACTTTTCTAGAAATCTTATATAACTACTAAATACTTTCAATTATAATCTTCACACTCTTTTTCTTACTTTTCTTATTCACTTTTCTTAAAAATCTTATTTAACTTCTAGTATTTTTCATTTACTAAACTGATCTTCACACACTTATTATTACTTTTCTTCTTCTCTTTTCTAGAAATCTTATCTAACTTCTAGCATTTTTTAATTAATAAACTGAGCTTCACACTCTTTTTCATACTTTTCTTATTCACTTTTCTTAGAAATCTTATTTTACTTGTATTTTTCAATTATAATCTTCACACTCTTTTTCTTACTTTTATTATTCACTTTTCTTTGAAATCTTATTTTACTTTTAGCATTTTTCAACTATTATCTTCACACTCTTTTTCATACTTTTCTTCTTCACTTTTCTAGAAATCTTATTTAACTTCTAGTATTTTTCAATTACTAAACTGACCTTCACACTCTTTTTCATACTTTTCTTCTTCACTTTTCTTAGAAATCTTATATAACTACTAAATACTTTCAATTATAATCTTCACACTCTTTTTCTTACTTTTCTTATTCACTTTTCTTAAAAATCTTATTTAACTTCTAGCATTTTCAATTACTAAACTGATCTTCACACACTTATTATTACTTTTCTTCTTCTCTTTTCTAGAAATCTTATCTAACTTCTAGCATTTTTTAATTAATAAACTGAGCTTCACACTCTTTTTCATACTTTTCTTATTCACTTTTCTTAGAAATCTTATTTTACTTGTATTTTTCAATTATAATCTTCACACTCTTTTTCTTACTTTTATTATTCACTTTTCTTTTAAATCTTATTTTACTTTTAGCATTTTTCAACTATTATCTTCACACTCTTTTTCATACTTTTATTATTCACTTTTCTTAGAAATCTTATCTAACTTCAAGTGACTTATAATTATGTCAAACTGATCTTCACAATCTTTTTCATACTTTCTTCTTCACTTTTCTTAGAAATCTTAGCAATTGAAACTTCAAGTTACTTATAATTATGTTAAACTGATCTTCACACTCTTTTTCTTACTTTTCTTATTCACTTTTCTTAGAAATCTTATTTAACTTCTAGCATTTTTCAATTACTAAACTGATCTTCACACTCTTATTATTACTTTTCTTCTTCACTTTTCTAGAAATCTTATTTAACTTCTAGTATTTTTCAATTACTAAACTGATCTTCACACTCTTTTTCATACTTTTCTTCTTCACTTTTCTTAGAAATCTTATATAACTTCTAGCATTTTTTTATTAATAAACTGATCTTCACACTCTTTTTCATACTTTTCTTCTTCACTTTTCTAGAAATCTTATCTAACTTCTAGCATTTTTTTATTAATAAACTGAGCTTCACACTCTTTTTCATACTTTTCTTATTCACTTTTCTTTGAAATCTTATTTTACTTTTAGCATTTTTCAACTATTATCTTCACACTCTTTTTCATACTTTTCTTATTCACTTTTCTTAGAAATCTTATCTAACTTCAAGTGACTTATAATTATGTTAAACTGATCTTCACAATCTTTTTCATACTTTCTTCTTCACTTTTCTTAGAAATCTTAGCAATTGAAACTTCAAGTTACTTATAATTATGTTAAACTGATCTTCACACTCTTTTTCTTACTTTTCTTATTCACTTTTCTTAGAAATCTTATTTAACTTCTAGCATTTTTCAATTACTAAACTGATCTTCACACTCTTATTATTACTTTTCTTATTCACTTTTCTAGAAATCTTATTTAACTTCTAGTATTTTTCAATTACTAAACTGATCTTCACACTCTTTTTCATACTTTTCTTCTTCACTTTTCTTAGAAATCTTATATAACTTCTAGCATTTTTTTATTAATAAACTGATCTTCACACTCTTTTTCATACTTTTCTTATTCACTTTTCTAGAAATCTTATCTAACTTCTAGCATTTTTTTATTAATAAACTGAGCTTCACACTCTTTTTCATACTTTTCTTATTCACTTTTCTTTGAAATCTTATTTTACTTTTAGCATTTTTCAACTATTATCTTCACACTCTTTTTCATACTTTTCTTATTCACTTTTCTTAGAAATCTTATCTAACTTCAAGTGACTTATAATTATGTTAAACTGATCTTCACAATCTTTTTCATACTTTATTCTTCACTTTTCTTAGAAATCTTAGCAATTGAAACTTCAAGTTACTTATAATTATGTTAAACTGACCTTCACACTCTTTTTCATACTTTTCTTCTTCACTTTTCTTAGAAATCTTATTTTACTTCAAGCATTTTTCATTACTATTATCTTCACACTCTTTTTCATACTTTTATTATTCACTTTTCTTAGAAATCTTATCTAACTTCAAGTGACTTATAATTATGTTAAACTGATCTTCACAATCTTTTTCATACTTTCTTCTTCACTTTTCTTAGAAATCTTAGCAATTGAAACTTCAAGTGACTTATAATTATGTTAAACTGATCTTCACACACTTTTTCATACTTTTCTTATTCACTTTTCTAGAAATCTTATTTAACTTCTAGCATTTTTCAATTACTAAACTGATCTTCACACTCTTATTCTTACTTTTCTTATTCACTTTTCTAGAAATCTTAGCAATTGAAACTTCAAGTTACTTATAATTATGTTAAACTGACCTTCACACTCTTTTTCATACTTTTCTTCTTCACTTTTCTTAGAAATCTTATATAACTTCTAGCATTTTTTTATTAATAAACTGATCTTCACACTCTTTTTCATACTTTTCTTATTCACTTTTCTAGAAATCTTATCTAACTTCTAGCATTTTTTTATTAATAAACTGAGCTTCACACTCTTTTTCATACTTTTCTTATTCACTTTTCTTTGAAATCTTATTTTACTTTTAGCATTTTTCAACTATTATCTTCACACTCTTTTTCATACTTTTCTTATTCACTTTTCTTAGAAATCTTATCTAACTTCAAGTGACTTATAATTATGTTAAACTGATCTTCACAATCTTTTTCATACTTTATTCTTCACTTTTCTTAGAAATCTTGGCAATTGAAACTTCAAGTTACTTATAATTATGTTAAACTGATCTTCACACTCTTTTTCATACTTTTATTATTCACTTTTCTTTGAAATCTTATTTTACTTTTAGCATTTTTCAACTATTATCTTCGCACTCTTTTTCTTACTTTTCTTATTCAATTTTCTTAGAAATCTTATTTAACTTCTAGTATTTTTCAATTACTAAACTGATCTTCACATTCTTTTTCATACTTTTCTTATTCACTTTTCTAGAAATCTTATCTAACTTCTAGCATTTTTTTATTAATAAACTGAGCTTCACACTCTTTTTCATACTTTTCTTATTCACTTTTCTTTGAAATCTTATTTTACTTGTATTTTTCAATTATAATCTTCACACTCTTTTTCTTACTTTTCTTATTCACTTTTCTTAAAAATCTTATTTAACTTCTAGCATTTTCAATTACTAAACTGATCTTCACACACTTATTATTACTTTTCTTCTTCTCTTTTCTAGAAATCTTATCTAACTTCTAGCATTTTTTAATTAATAAACTGAGCTTCACACTCTTTTTCATACTTTTCTTATTCACTTTTCTTAGAAATCTTATTTTACTTGTATTTTTCAATTATAATCTTCACACTCTTTTTCTTACTTTTATTATTCACTTTTCTTTTAAATCTTATTTTACTTTTAGCATTTTTCAACTATTATCTTCACACTCTTTTTCATACTTTTATTATTCACTTTTCTTAGAAATCTTATCTAACTTCAAGTGACTTATAATTATGTCAAACTGATCTTCACAATCTTTTTCATACTTTCTTCTTCACTTTTCTTAGAAATCTTAGCAATTGAAACTTCAAGTTACTTATAATTATGTTAAACTGATCTTCACACTCTTTTTCTTACTTTTCTTATTCACTTTTCTTAGAAATCTTATTTAACTTCTAGCATTTTTCAATTACTAAACTGATCTTCACACTCTTATTATTACTTTTCTTCTTCACTTTTCTAGAAATCTTATTTAACTTCTAGTATTTTTCAATTACTAAACTGATCTTCACATTCTTTTTCATACTTTTCTTATTCACTTTTCTAGAAATCTTATCTAACTTCTAGCATTTTTTTATTAATAAACTGATCTTCACATTCTTTTTCATACTTTTCTTCTTCACTTTTCTAGAAATCTTATCTAACTTCTAGCCTTTTTTAATTAATAAACTGAGCTTCACACTCTTTTTCATACTTTTATTATTTACTTTTCTTTTAAATCTTATTTTACTGCATTTTTCAACTTTTATCTTCACACTCTTTTTCATACTTTTCTTCTTCACTTTTCTAGAAATCTTATTTAACTTCTAGCATTTTTCAATTACTAAACTGATCTTCACAATCTTTTTCATACTTTCTTCTTCACTTTTCTTAGAAATCTTAGCAATTGAAACTTCAAGTTACTTATAATTATGTTAAACTGACCTTCACACTCTTTTTCATACTTTTCTTCTTCACTTTTCTTAGAAATCTTATTTTACTTCAAGCATTTTTCATTACTATTATCTTCACACTCTTTTTCATACTTTTATTATTCACTTTTCTTAGAAATCTTATCTAACTTCAAGTGACTTATAATTATGTTAAACTGATCTTCACAATCTTTTTCATACTTTCTTCTTCACTTTTCTTAGAAATCTTAGCAATTGAAACTTCAAGTGACTTATAATTATGTTAAACTGATCTTCACACTCTTTTTCTTACTTTTCTTATTCACTTTTCTTAGAAATCTTATTTAACTTCTAGCATTTTTCAATTACTAAACTGATCTTCACACTCTTATTATTACTTTTCTTATTCACTTTTCTAGAAATCTTATCTAACTTCTAGCATTTTTTTATTAATAAACTGAGCTTCACACTCTTTTTCATACTTTTCTTATTCACTTTTCTTAGAAATCTTATTTTACTTGTATTTTTCAATTATAATCTTCACACTCTTTTTCTTACTTTTATTATTCACTTTTCTTTGAAATCTAATTTTACTTTTAGCATTTTTCAACTATTATCTTCACACTCTTTTTCATACTTTTCTTCTTCACTTTTCTAGAAATCTTATTTAACTTCTAGTATTTTTCAATTACTAAACTGATCTTCACACTCTTTTTCATACTTTCTTCTTCACTTTTCTTAGAAATCTTAGCAATTGAAACTTCAAGTTACTTATAATTATGTTAAACTGACCTTCACACTCTTTTTCATACTTTTCTTCTTCACTTTTCTTAGAAATCTTATTTTACTTCAAGCATTTTTCATTACTATTATCTTCACACTCTTTTTCATACTTTCTTCTTCACTTTTCTTAGAAATCTTATCTAACTTCAAGTGACTTATAATTATGTTAAACTGATCTTCACAATCTTTTTCATACTTTCTTCTTCACTTTTCTTAGAAATCTTAGCAATTGAAACTTCAAGTGACTTATAATTATGTTAAACTGATCTTCACACTCTTTTTCTTACTTTTATTATTCACTTTTCCAGAAATCTTATTTAACTTATAGCATTTTTCAATTACTAAACTGATCTTCACATTCTTTTTCATACTTTTCTTATTCACTTTTCTAGAAATCTTATTTAACTTCTAGCATTTTTCAATTACTAAACTGATCTTCACACTCTTATTATTACTTTTCTTATTCACTTTTCTAGAAATCTTATCTAACTTCTAGCCTTTTTAAATTAATAAACTGAGCTTCACACTCTTTTTCATACTTTTCTTATTCACTTTTCTTAGAAATCTTATTTTACTTGTATTTTTCAATTATAATCTTCACACTCTTTTTCTTACTTTTATTATTCACTTTTCTTTGAAATCTAATTTTACTTTTAGCATTTTTCAACTATTATCTTCACACTCTTTTTCATACTTTTCTTCTTCACTTTTCTAGAAATCTTATTTAACTTCTAGTATTTTTCAATTACTAAACTGATCTTCACACTCTTTTTCATACTTTCTTCTTCACTTTTCTAGAAATCTTATTTAACTTCTAGCATTTTTCAATTACTAAACTGATCTTCACACTCTTATTATTACTTTTCTTATTCACTTTTCTAGAAATCTTATCTAACTTCTAGCCTTTTTAAATTAATAAACTGAGCTTCACACTCTTTTTCATACTTTTCTTATTCACTTTTCTTAGAAATCTTATTTTACTTGTATTTTTCAATTATAATCTTCACACTCTTTTTCTTACTTTTATTATTCACTTTTCTTTGAAATCTAATTTTACTTTTAGCATTTTTCAACTATAATCTTCACACTCTTTTTCATACTTTTCTTCTTCACTTTTCTAGAAATCTTATTTTACTTCTAGTATTTTTCAATTACTAAACTGATCTTCACAATCTTTTTCATACTTTTCTTCTTCACTTTTCTAGAAATCTTATTTAACTTCTAGTATTTTTCAATTACTAAACTGATCTTCACACTCTTTTTCATACTTTCTTCTTCACTTTTCTTAGAAATCTTAGCAATTGAAACTTCAAGTTACTTATAATTATGTTAAACTGACCTTCACACTCTTTTTCATACTTTTCTTCTTCACTTTTCTTAGAAATCTTATTTTACTTCAAGCATTTTTCATTACTATTATCTTCACACTCTTTTTCATACTTTCTTCTTCACTTTTCTTAGAAATCTTATCTAACTTCAAGTGACTTATAATTATGTTAAACTGATCTTCACAATCTTTTTCATACTTTCTTCTTCACTTTTCTTAGAAATCTTAGCAATTGAAACTTCAAGTGACTTATAATTATGTTAAACTGATCTTCACACTCTTTTTCATACTTTTCTTATTCACTTTTCCAGAAATCTTATTTAACTTATAGCATTTTTCAATTACTAAACTGATCTTCACATTCTTTTTCATACTTTTCTTATTCACTTTTCTAGAAATCTTATTTAACTTCTAGCATTTTTGATTACTAAACTGATCTTCACATTCTTTTTCATACTTTTCTTATTCACTTTTCTAGAAATCTTATCTAACTTCTAGCATTTTTTTATTAATAAACTGATCTTCACATTCTTTTTCATACTTTTCTTCTTCACTTTTCTAGAAATCTTATCTAACTTCTAGCATTTTTTTATTAATAAACTGAGCTTCACACTCTTTTTCATACTTTTCTTATTCACTTTTCTTTGAAATCTTATTTTACTTTTAGCATTTTTCAACTATTATCTTCACACTCTTTTTCATACTTTTCTTATTCACTTTTCTTAGAAATCTTATCTAACTTCAAGTGACTTATAATTATGTTAAACTGATCTTCACAATCTTTTTCATACTTTCTTCTTCACTTTTCTTAGAAATCTTATCTAACTTCAAGTGACTTATAATTATGTTAAACTGATCTTCACACTCTTTTTCATACTTTTATTATTCACTTTTCTTTGAAATCTTATTTTACTTTTAGCATTTTTCAACTATTATCTTCGCACTCTTTTTCTTACTTTTCTTATTCACTTTTCTTAGAAATCTTATTTAACTTCTAGCATTTTTCAATTACTAAACTGATCTTCACATTCTTTTTCATACTTTTCTTCTTCACTTTTCTAGAAATCTTATCTAACTTCTAGCCTTTTTAAATTAATAAACTGAGCTTCACACTCTTTTTCATACTTTTCTTATTCACTTTTCTTAGAAATCTTATTTTACTTGTATTTTTCAATTATAATCTTCACACTCTTTTTTTTACTTTTATTATTCACTTTTCTTTTAAATCTTATTTTACTGCATTTTTCAACTTTTATCTTCACACTCTTTTTCATACTTTTCTTCTTCACTTTTCTTAGAAATCCTATTTAACTTCTAGCATTTTTCAATTACTAAACTGATCTTCACAATCTTTTTCATACTTTCTTCTTCACTTTTCTTAGTCATCTTAGCAATTGAAACTTCAAGTGACTTATAATTATGTTAAACTGACCTTCACACTCTTTTTCATACTTTTCTTCTTCACTTTTCTAGAAATCTTATTTAACTTCTAGTATTTTTCAATTACTAAACTGATCTTCACACTCTTTTTCATACTTTCTTCTTCACTTTTCTTAGAAATCTTAGCAATTGAAACTTCAAGTTACTTATAATTATGTTAAACTGACCTTCACACTCTTTTTCATACTTTTCTTCTTCACTTTTCTTAGAAATCTTATATAACTACTAAATACTTTCAATTATAATCTTCACACTCTTTTTCTTACTTTTCTTATTCACTTTTCTTAGAAATCTTATTTAACTTCTAGCATTTTTCAATTACTAAACTGAACTTCACACTCTTATTATTACTTTTCTTCTTCTCTTTTCTAGAAATCTTATCTAACTTCTAGCATTTTTTAATTAATAAACTGAGCTTCACACTCTTTTTCATACTTTTCTTATTCACTTTTCTTAGAAATCTTATTTTACTTGTATTTTTCAATTATAATCTTCACACTCTTTTTCATACTTTTCTTATTCACTTTTCCAGAAATCTTATTTAACTTATAGCATTTTTCAATTACTAAACTGATCTTCACATTCTTTTTCATACTTTTCTTATTCACTTTTCTAGAAATCTTATTTAACTTCTAGCATTTTTCAATTACTAAACTGATCTTCACACTCTTATTATTACTTTTCTTATTCACTTTTCTAGAAATCTTATCTAACTTCTAGCCTTTTTAAATTAATAAACTGAGCTTCACACTCTTTTTCATACTTTTCTTATTCACTTTTCTTAGAAATCTTATTTTACTTGTATTTTTCAATTATAATCTTCACACTCTTTTTCTTACTTTTATTATTCACTTTTCTTTGAAATCTAATTTTACTTTTAGCATTTTTCAACTATTATCTTCACACTCTTTTTCATACTTTTCTTCTTCACTTTTCTAGAAATCTTATTTAACTTCTAGTATTTTTCAATTACTAAACTGATCTTCACACTCTTTTTCATACTTTCTTCTTCACTTTTCTAGAAATCTTATTTAACTTCTAGCATTTTTCAATTACTAAACTGATCTTCACACTCTTATTATTACTTTTCTTATTCACTTTTCTAGAAATCTTATCTAACTTCTAGCCTTTTTAAATTAATAAACTGAGCTTCACACTCTTTTTCATACTTTTCTTATTCACTTTTCTTAGAAATCTTATTTTACTTGTATTTTTCAATTATAATCTTCACACTCTTTTTCTTACTTTTATTATTCACTTTTCTTTGAAATCTAATTTTACTTTTAGCATTTTTCAACTATTATCTTCACACTCTTTTTCATACTTTTCTTCTTCACTTTTCTAGAAATCTTATTTTACTTCTAGTATTTTTCAATTACTAAACTGATCTTCACAATCTTTTTCATACTTTTCTTCTTCACTTTTCTAGAAATCTTATTTAACTTCTAGTATTTTTCAATTACTAAACTGATCTTCACACTCTTTTTCATACTTTCTTCTTCACTTTTCTTAGAAATCTTAGCAATTGAAACTTCAAGTTACTTATAATTATGTTAAACTGACCTTCACACTCTTTTTCATACTTTTCTTCTTCACTTTTCTTAGAAATCTTATTTTACTTCAAGCATTTTTCATTACTATTATCTTCACACTCTTTTTCATACTTTCTTCTTCACTTTTCTTAGAAATCTTATCTAACTTCAAGTGACTTATAATTATGTTAAACTGATCTTCACAATCTTTTTCATACTTTCTTCTTCACTTTTCTTAGAAATCTTAGCAATTGAAACTTCAAGTGACTTATAATTATGTTAAACTGATCTTCACACTCTTTTTCATACTTTTCTTATTCACTTTTCCAGAAATCTTATTTAACTTATAGCATTTTTCAATTACTAAACTGATCTTCACATTCTTTTTCATACTTTTCTTATTCACTTTTCTAGAAATCTTATTTAACTTCTAGCATTTTTCAATTACTAAAATGATCTTCACATTCTTTTTCATACTTTTCTTATTCACTTTTCTAGAAATCTTATCTAACTTCTAGCATTTTTTTATTAATAAACTGATCTTCACATTCTTTTTCATACTTTTCTTATTCACTTTTCTAGAAATCTTATCTAACTTCTAGCATTTTTTTATTAATAAACTGAGCTTCACACTCTTTTTCATACTTTTCTTATTCACTTTTCTTTGAAATCTTATTTTACTTTTAGCATTTTTCAACTATTATCTTCACACTCTTTTTCATACTTTTCTTATTCACTTTTCTTAGAAATCTTATCTAACTTCAAGTGACTTATAATTATGTTAAACTGATCTTCACAATCTTTTTCATACTTTCTTCTTCACTTTTCTTAGAAATCTTATCTAACTTCAAGTGACTTATAATTATGTTAAACTGATCTTCACACTCTTTTTCATACTTTTATTATTCACTTTTCTTTGAAATCTTATTTTACTTTTAGCATTTTTCAACTATTATCTTCGCACTCTTTTTCTTACTTTTCTTATTCACTTTTCTTAGAAATCTTATTTAACTTCTAGCATTTTTCAATTACTAAACTGATCTTCACATTCTTTTTCATACTTTTCTTCTTCACTTTTCTAGAAATCTTATCTAACTTCTAGCCTTTTTAAATTAATAAACTGAGCTTCACACTCTTTTTCATACTTTTCTTATTCACTTTTCTTAGAAATCTTATTTTACTTGTATTTTTCAATTATAATCTTCACACTCTTTTTTTTACTTTTATTATTCACTTTTCTTTTAAATCTTATTTTACTGCATTTTTCAACTTTTATCTTCACACTCTTTTTCATACTTTTCTTCTTCACTTTTCTTAGAAATCCTATTTAACTTCTAGCATTTTTCAATTACTAAACTGATCTTCACAATCTTTTTCATACTTTCTTCTTCACTTTTCTTAGTCATCTTAGCAATTGAAACTTCAAGTGACTTATAATTATGTTAAACTGACCTTCACACTCTTTTTCATACTTTTCTTCTTCACTTTTCTAGAAATCTTATTTAACTTCTAGTATTTTTCAATTACTAAACTGATCTTCACACTCTTTTTCATACTTTCTTCTTCACTTTTCTTAGAAATCTTAGCAATTGAAACTTCAAGTTACTTATAATTATGTTAAACTGACCTTCACACTCTTTTTCATACTTTTCTTCTTCACTTTTCTTAGAAATCTTATATAACTACTAAATACTTTCAATTATAATCTTCACACTCTTTTTCTTACTTTTCTTATTCACTTTTCTTAGAAATCTTATTTAACTTCTAGCATTTTTCAATTACTAAACTGAACTTCACACTCTTATTATTACTTTTCTTCTTCTCTTTTCTAGAAATCTTATCTAACTTCTAGCATTTTTTAATTAATAAACTGAGCTTCACACTCTTTTTCATACTTTTCTTATTCACTTTTCTTAGAAATCTTATTTTACTTGTATTTTTCAATTATAATCTTCACACTCTTTTTCTTACTTTTATTATTCACTTTTCCAGAAATCTTATTTAACTTATAGCATTTTTCAATTACTAAACTGATCTTCACATTCTTTTTCATACTTTTCTTATTCACTTTTCTAGAAATCTTATTTAACTTCTAGCATTTTTCAATTACTAAACTGATCTTCACACTCTTATTATTACTTTTCTTCTTCACTTTTCTAGAAATCTTATCTAACTTCTAGCCTTTTTAAATTAATAAACTGAGCTTCACACTCTTTTTCATACTTTTCTTATTCACTTTTCTTAGAAATCTTATTTTACTTGTATTTTTCAATTATAATCTTCACACTCTTTTTCTTACTTTTATTATTCACTTTTCTTTGAAATCTAATTTTACTTTTAGCATTTTTCAACTATTATCTTCACACTCTTTTTCATACTTTTCTTCTTCACTTTTCTAGAAATCTTATTTAACTTCTAGTATTTTTCAATTACTAAACTGATCTTCACACTCTTTTTCATACTTTCTTCTTCACTTTTCTAGAAATCTTATTTAACTTCTAGCATTTTTCAATTACTAAACTGATCTTCACACTCTTATTATTACTTTTCTTATTCACTTTTCTAGAAATCTTATCTAACTTCTAGCCTTTTTAAATTAATAAACTGAGCTTCACACTCTTTTTCATACTTTTCTTATTCACTTTTCTTAGAAATCTTATTTTACTTGTATTTTTCAATTATAATCTTCACACTCTTTTTCTTACTTTTATTATTCACTTTTCTTTGAAATCTAATTTTACTTTTAGCATTTTTCAACTATTATCTTCACACTCTTTTTCATACTTTTCTTCTTCACTTTTCTAGAAATCTTATTTTACTTCTAGTATTTTTCAATTACTAAACTGATCTTCACAATCTTTTTCATACTTTTCTTCTTCACTTTTCTAGAAATCTTATTTAACTTCTAGTATTTTTCAATTACTAAACTGATCTTCACACTCTTTTTCATACTTTCTTCTTCACTTTTCTTAGAAATCTTAGCAATTGAAACTTCAAGTTACTTATAATTATGTTAAACTGACCTTCACACTCTTTTTCATACTTTTCTTCTTCACTTTTCTTAGAAATCTTATTTTACTTCAAGCATTTTTCATTACTATTATCTTCACACTCTTTTTCATACTTTCTTCTTCACTTTTCTTAGAAATCTTATCTAACTTCAAGTGACTTATAATTATGTTAAACTGATCTTCACAATCTTTTTCATACTTTCTTCTTCACTTTTCTTAGAAATCTTAGCAATTGAAACTTCAAGTGACTTATAATTATGTTAAACTGATCTTCACACTCTTTTTCATACTTTTCTTATTCACTTTTCCAGAAATCTTATTTAACTTATAGCATTTTTCAATTACTAAACTGATCTTCACATTCTTTTTCATACTTTTCTTATTCACTTTTCTAGAAATCTTATTTAACTTCTAGCATTTTTGATTACTAAACTGATCTTCACATTCTTTTTCATACTTTTCTTATTCACTTTTCTAGAAATCTTATCTAACTTCTAGCATTTTTTTATTAATAAACTGATCTTCACATTCTTTTTCATACTTTTCTTCTTCACTTTTCTAGAAATCTTATCTAACTTCTAGCATTTTTTTATTAATAAACTGAGCTTCACACTCTTTTTCATACTTTTCTTATTCACTTTTCTTTGAAATCTTATTTTACTTTTAGCATTTTTCAACTATTATCTTCACACTCTTTTTCATACTTTTCTTATTCACTTTTCTTAGAAATCTTATCTAACTTCAAGTGACTTATAATTATGTTAAACTGATCTTCACAATCTTTTTCATACTTTCTTCTTCACTTTTCTTAGAAATCTTATCTAACTTCAAGTGACTTATAATTATGTTAAACTGATCTTCACACTCTTTTTCATACTTTTATTATTCACTTTTCTTTGAAATCTTATTTTACTTTTAGCATTTTTCAACTATTATCTTCGCACTCTTTTTCTTACTTTTCTTATTCACTTTTCTTAGAAATCTTATTTAACTTCTAGCATTTTTCAATTACTAAACTGATCTTCACATTCTTTTTCAGACTTTTCTTCTTCACTTTTCTAGAAATCTTATCTAACTTCTAGCCTTTTTAAATTAATAAACTGAGCTTCACACTCTTTTTCATACTTTTCTTATTCACTTTTCTTAGAAATCTTATTTTACTTGTATTTTTCAATTATAATCTTCACACTCTTTTTTTTACTTTTATTATTCACTTTTCTTTTAAATCTTATTTTACTGCATTTTTCAACTTTTATCTTCACACTCTTTTTCATACTTTTCTTCTTCACTTTTCTTAGAAATCCTATTTAACTTCTAGCATTTTTCAATTACTAAACTGATCTTCACAATCTTTTTCATACTTTCTTCTTCACTTTTCTTAGTCATCTTAGCAATTGAAACTTCAAGTGACTTATAATTATGTTAAACTGACCTTCACACTCTTTTTCATACTTTTCTTCTTCACTTTTCTAGAAATCTTATTTAACTTCTAGTATTTTTCAATTACTAAACTGATCTTCACACTCTTTTTCATACTTTCTTCTTCACTTTTCTTAGAAATCTTAGCAATTGAAACTTCAAGTTACTTATAATTATGTTAAACTGACCTTCACACTCTTTTTCATACTTTTCTTCTTCACTTTTCTTAGAAATCTTATATAACTACTAAATACTTTCAATTATAATCTTCACACTCTTTTTCTTACTTTTCTTATTCACTTTTCTTAGAAATCTTATTTAACTTCTAGCATTTTTCAATTACTAAACTGAACTTCACACTCTTATTATTACTTTTCTTCTTCTCTTTTCTAGAAATCTTATCTAACTTCTAGCATTTTTTAATTAATAAACTGAGCTTCACACTCTTTTTCATACTTTTCTTATTCACTTTTCTTAGAAATCTTATTTTACTTGTATTTTTCAATTATAATCTTCACACTCTTTTTCTTACTTTTATTATTCACTTTTCTTAGAAATCTTATTTTACTTTTAGCATTTTTCAACTATTATCTTCACACTCTTTTTCATACTTTTCTTCTTCACTTTTCTTAGAAATCTTATTTTACTTCAAGCATTTTTCATTACTATTATCTTCACACTCTTTTTCATACTTTTATTATTCACTTTTCTTAGAAATCTTAGCAATTGAAACTTCAAGTTACTTATAATTATGTTTAACTGATCTTCACAATCTTTTTCATACTTTCTTCTTCACTTTTCTTAGAAATCTTAGCAATTGAAACTTCAAGTTACTTATAATTATGTTAAACTGATCTTCACACTCTTTTTCATGCTTTTCTTATTCACTTTTCTAGAAATCTTATATAACTACTAGATACTTTCAATTATAATCTTCACACTCTTTTTCTTACTTTTCTTATTCACTTTTCTTAGAAATCTTATTTTACTTGTATTTTTCAATTATAATCTTCACACTCTTTTTATTACTTTTCTTCTTCACTTTTCTAGAAATCTTATATAACTTCTAGCATTTTTTAATTAATAAAATGAGCTTCACACTCTTTTTCTTACTTTTCTTATTCACTTTTCTAGAAATCTTATTTAACTTCTAGCATTTTTCAATTACTAAACTGATCTTCACACTCTTATTATTACTTTTCTTATTCACTTTTCTAGAAATCTTATCTAACTTCTAGCATTTTTTTATTAATAAACTGAGCTTCACACTCTTTTTCATACTTTTCTTATTCACTTTTCTTAGAAATCTTATTTAACTTCTAGCATTTTTCAATTACTAAACTGATCTTCACACTCTTTTTCATACTTTTCTTCTTCACTTTTCTAGAAATCTTATATAACTACTAGATACTTTCAATTATAATCTTCACACTCTTTTTCTTACTTTTCTTATTCACTTTTCTTAGAAATCTTATTTAACTTCTAGCATTTTTCAATTACTAAACTGATCTTCACACTCTTATTATTACTTTTCTTCTTCACTTTTCTAGAAATCTTATATAACTACTAGATACTTTCAATTATAATCTTCACACATTTTTTCATACTTTTCTTATTCACTTTTCTTAGAAATCTTATTTTACTTGTATTTTTCAATTATAATCTTCACACTCTTTTTTTACTTTTATTATTCACTTTTCTTTGAAATCTTATTTTACTTTTAGCATTTTTCAACTATTATCTTCACACTCTTTTTCATACTTTTCTTATTCACTTTTCTTAGAAATCTTATTTTACTTGTATTTTTCAATTATAATCTTCACACTCTTTTTCTTACTTTTCTTATTCACTTTTCTAGAAATCTTATTTTACTTGTATTTTTCAATTATAATCTTCACACTCTTTTCATACTTTTCTTCTTCACTTTTCTTGAAATCTTATCTAACTTCTAGCATTTTTTAATTAATAAACTGATCTTCACATTCTTTTTCATACTTTTCTTCTTCACTTTTCTTAGAAATCCTATTTAACTGCATCATTTTTCATTTACTAAACTGATCTTCACAATCTTTTTCATACTTTCTTCTTCACTTTTCTTAGTCATCTTAGCAATTGAAACTTCAAGTGACTTATAATTATGTTAAACTGACCTTCACACTCTTTTTCATACTTTTCTTCTTCACTTTTCTAGAAATCTTATTTTACTTCTAGCATTTTTCAATAATAATCTTCACACTCTTTTTCATACTTTTCTTCTTCACTTTTCTAGAAATCTTATCTAACTTCTAGAATTTTTTAATTAATAAACTGATCTTCACATTCTTTTTCTTACTTTTCTTATTCACTTTTCTAGAAATCTTATTTTACTTGTATTTTTCAATTATAATCTTCACACTCTTTTTCTTACTTTTATTATTCACTTTTCTTTGAAATCTTATTTTACTTTTAGCATTTTTCAACTATTATCTTCACACTCTTTTTCATACTTTTCTTCTTCACTTTTCTTAGAAATCTTATTTTACTTCAAGCATTTTTCATTACTATTATCTTCACACTCTTTTTCATACTTTTATTATTCACTTTTCTTAGAAATCTTAGCAATTGAAACTTCAAGTTACTTATAATTTTGTTTAACTGATCTTCACAATCTTTTTCATACTTTCTTCTTCACTTTTCTTAGAAATCTTAGCAATTGAAACTTCAAGTGACTTATAATTTAGTTAAACTGATATTCACACTCTTTTTCATACTTTTCTTATTCACTTTTCTAGAAATCTTATATAACTACTAGATACTTTCAATTATAATCTTCACACTCTTTTTCTTACTTTTCTTATTCACTTTTCTTAGAAATCTTATTTAACTTCTAGCATTTTTCAATTACTAAACTGATCTTCACACTCTTATTATTACTTTTCTTCTTCACTTTTCTAGAAATCTTATATAACTTCTAGTATTTTTCAATTACTAAACTGATCTTCAAATTCTTTTTTTTACTTTTCTTATTCACTTTTCTTAGAAATCTTATCTAACTTCAAGTGACTTATAATTATGTTAAACTGAGCTTTAAACTCTTTTTCTTACTTTTCTTATTCACTTTTCTTAGAAATATTATTTTACTTGTATTTTTCAATTATAATCTTCACACTCTTTTTCATACTTTTCTTCTTCACTTTACTAGAAATCTTATCTAACTTCTAGCATTTTTTAATTTAAAAACTGATCTTCACATTTTTTTTCATACTTTTCTTATTCACTTTTCTTAGAAATCTTATTTTACTTTTAGCATTTTTCAACTATTATCTTCACACTCTTTTTATTACTTTTCTTCTTCACTTTTCTAGAAATCTTATTTAACTTCTAGCATTTTTTAATTAATAAACTGATCTTCACATTCTTTTTCATACTTTTCTTATTCACTTTTCTAGAAATCTTATCTAACTTCTAGCATTTTTTAATTAATAAAATGAGCTTCACACTCTTTTTCTTACTTTTCTTATTCACTTTTCTAGAAATCTTATTTTACTTCAAGCATTTTTCGATTACTATTATCTTCACACTCTTTTTCATACTTTTATTATTCACTTTTCTTAGAAATCCTATTTAACTTCTAGCATTTTTCAATTACTAAACTGATCTTCACAATCTTTTTCATACTTTCTTCTTCACTTTTCTTAGAAATCTTATATAACAACTAGATACTTTCAATTATAATCTTCACACTTTTTTTCTTACTTTTCTTATTCATTTTTCTTAGAAATCTTATTTTACTTCAAGCATTTTTCGATTACTATTATCTTCACACTCTTTTTCATACTTTTATTATTCACTTTTCTTAGAAATCCTATTTAACTTCTAGCATTTTTCAATTACTAAACTGATCTTCACAATCTTTTTCATACTTTCTTCTTCACTTTGCTTAGAAATCTTAGCAATTGAAACTTCAAGTTACTTATAATTATGTTAAACTGATCTTCACACTCTTTTTCATACTTTTCTTATTCACTTTTCTAGAAATCTTATATAACAACTAGATACTTTCAATTATAATCTTCACACTCTTTTTCTTACTTTTCTTATTCACTTTTCTTTGAAATCTTAGCAATTGAAACTTCAAGTGACTTATAATTTAGTTAAACTGATATTCACACTCTTTTTCATACTTTTCTTATTCACTTTTCTAGAAATCTTATATAACTACTAGATACTTTCAATTATAATCTTCACACTCTTTTTCTTACTTTTCTTATTCACTTTTCTTAGAAATCTTATCTAACTTCTAGCATTTTTTAATTAATAAAATGAGCTTCACAATCTTTTTCATACTTTTCTTATTCACTTTTCTTAGAAATCTTATTTTATTTGTATTTTTCAATTATAATCTTCACACTCTTTTTCTTACTTTTATTATTCACTTTTCTTTGAAATCTTATTTTACTTTTAGCATTTTTCAACTATTATCTTCACACTCTTTTTATTACTTTTCTTCTTCACTTTTCTAGAAATCTTATTTAACTTCTAGCATTTTTTAATTAATAAACTGATCTTCACATTCTTTTTCATACTTTTCTTATTCACTTTTCTAGAAATCTTATCTAACTTCTAGCATTTTTTAATTAATAAAATGAGCTTCACAATCTTTTTCATACTTTTCTTATTCACTTTTCTAGAAATCTTATTTTACTTCAAGCATTTTTCGATTACTATTATCTTCACACTCTTTTTCATACTTTTATTATTCACTTTTCTTAGAAATCCTATTTAACTTCTAGCATTTTTCAATTACTAAACTGATCTTCACAATCTTTTTCTTACTTTTCTTCTTCACTTTTCTTAGAAATCTTATATAACAACTAGATACTTTCAATTATAATCTTCACACTCTTTTTCTTACTTTTCTTATTCACTTTTCTAGAAATCTTATCTAACTTCTAGCATTTTTTAATTAATAAAATGAGCTTCACACTCTTTTTCTTACTTTTCTTATTCACTTTTCTTAAAAATCTTAGCAATTGAAACTTCAAGTGACTTATAATTTAGTTAAACTGATCTTCAGACTCTTTCTCTTACTTTTCTTATTCACTTTTCTTAGAAATCTTATTTTACTTCAAGAATTTTTCATTTACTAAACTGATCTTCACACTCATTTCTTACTATTCTTCTTCACTTTTCTTAGAAATCTTATCTAACTTCAAGTGACTTAGAATTATGTTAAACTGATCTTCAGACTCTTTTTCTTACTTTTCTTCTTCACTTTTCTTAGAAATCTTATTTTACTTGTATTTTTCAATTATAATCTTCACACTCTTTTTATTACTTTTCTTATTCACTTTTCTAGAAATCTTATTTTACTTGTATTTTTCAATTATAATCTTCACACTCTTTTTCATACTTTTCTTCTTCACTTTTCTAGAAATCTTATCTAACTTCTAGCATTTTTTAATTAATAAACTGATCTTCACATTCTTTTTCATACTTTTCTTATTCACTTTTCTAGAAATCTTATCTAACTTCTAGCATTTTTTAATTAATAAAATGAGCTTCACACTCTTTTTCATACTTTTCTTATTCACTTTTCTTAGAAATCTTATTTTACTTGTATTTTTCAATTATAATCTTCACACTCTTTTTCTTACTTTTCTTATTCACTTTTCTTAGAAATCTTATTTAACTTCTAGCATTTTTCAATTACTAAACTGATCTTCACACTCTTATTATTACTTTTCTTCTTCACTTTTCTAGAAATCTTATATAACTTCTAGTATTTTTCAATTACTAAACTGATCTTCAAATTCTTTTTTTTACTTTTCTTATTCACTTTTCTTAGAAATCTTATCTAACTTCAAGTGACTTATAATTATGTTAAACTGAGCTTTAAACTCTTTTTCTTACTTTTCTTATTCACTTTTCTTAGAAATATTATTTTACTTGTATTTTTCAATTATAATCTTCACACTCTTTTTCATACTTTTCTTCTTCACTTTACTAGAAATCTTATCTAACTTCTAGCATTTTTTAATTTAAAAACTGATCTTCACATTTTTTTTCATACTTTTCTTATTCACTTTTCTTAGAAATCTTATTTTACTTTTAGCATTTTTCAACTATTATCTTCACACTCTTTTTATTACTTTTCTTCTTCACTTTTCTAGAAATCTTATTTAACTTCTAGCATTTTTTAATTAATAAACTGATCTTCACATTCTTTTTCATACTTTTCTTATTCACTTTTCTAGAAATCTTATCTAACTTCTAGCATTTTTTAATTAATAAAATGAGCTTCACACTCTTTTTCTTACTTTTCTTATTCACTTTTCTAGAAATCTTATTTTACTTCAAGCATTTTTCGATTACTATTATCTTCACACTCTTTTTCATACTTTTATTATTCACTTTTCTTAGAAATCCTATTTAACTTCTAGCATTTTTCAATTACTAAACTGATCTTCACAATCTTTTTCATACTTTCTTCTTCACTTTTCTTAGAAATCTTATATAACAACTAGATACTTTCAATTATAATCTTCACACTTTTTTTCTTACTTTTCTTATTCATTTTTCTTAGAAATCTTATTTTACTTCAAGCATTTTTCGATTACTATTATCTTCACACTCTTTTTCATACTTTTATTATTCACTTTTCTTAGAAATCCTATTTAACTTCTAGCATTTTTCAATTACTAAACTGATCTTCACAATCTTTTTCATACTTTCTTCTTCACTTTGCTTAGAAATCTTAGCAATTGAAACTTCAAGTTACTTATAATTATGTTAAACTGATCTTCACACTCTTTTTCATACTTTTCTTATTCACTTTTCTAGAAATCTTATATAACAACTAGATACTTTCAATTATAATCTTCACACTCTTTTTCTTACTTTTCTTATTCACTTTTCTTTGAAATCTTAGCAATTGAAACTTCAAGTGACTTATAATTTAGTTAAACTGATATTCACACTCTTTTTCATACTTTTCTTATTCACTTTTCTAGAAATCTTATATAACTACTAGATACTTTCAATTATAATCTTCACACTCTTTTTCTTACTTTTCTTATTCACTTTTCTTAGAAATCTTATCTAACTTCTAGCATTTTTTAATTAATAAAATGAGCTTCACAATCTTTTTCATACTTTTCTTATTCACTTTTCTTAGAAATCTTATTTTATTTGTATTTTTCAATTATAATCTTCACACTCTTTTTCTTACTTTTATTATTCACTTTTCTTTGAAATCTTATTTTACTTTTAGCATTTTTCAACTATTATCTTCACACTCTTTTTATTACTTTTCTTCTTCACTTTTCTAGAAATCTTATTTAACTTCTAGCATTTTTTAATTAATAAACTGATCTTCACATTCTTTTTCATACTTTTCTTATTCACTTTTCTAGAAATCTTATCTAACTTCTAGCATTTTTTAATTAATAAAATGAGCTTCACAATCTTTTTCATACTTTTCTTATTCACTTTTCTAGAAATCTTATTTTACTTCAAGCATTTTTCGATTACTATTATCTTCACACTCTTTTTCATACTTTTATTATTCACTTTTCTTAGAAATCCTATTTAACTTCTAGCATTTTTCAATTACTAAACTGATCTTCACAATCTTTTTCTTACTTTTCTTCTTCACTTTTCTTAGAAATCTTATATAACAACTAGATACTTTCAATTATAATCTTCACACTCTTTTTCTTACTTTTCTTATTCACTTTTCTAGAAATCTTATCTAACTTCTAGCATTTTTTAATTAATAAAATGAGCTTCACACTCTTTTTCTTACTTTTCTTATTCACTTTTCTTAAAAATCTTAGCAATTGAAACTTCAAGTGACTTATAATTTAGTTAAACTGATCTTCAGACTCTTTCTCTTACTTTTCTTATTCACTTTTCTTAGAAATCTTATTTTACTTCAAGAATTTTTCATTTACTAAACTGATCTTCACACTCATTTCTTACTATTCTTCTTCACTTTTCTTAGAAATCTTATCTAACTTCAAGTGACTTAGAATTATGTTAAACTGATCTTCAGACTCTTTTTCTTACTTTTCTTCTTCACTTTTCTTAGAAATCTTATTTTACTTGTATTTTTCAATTATAATCTTCACACTCTTTTTATTACTTTTCTTATTCACTTTTCTAGAAATCTTATTTTACTTGTATTTTTCAATTATAATCTTCACACTCTTTTTCATACTTTTCTTCTTCACTTTTCTAGAAATCTTATCTAACTTCTAGCATTTTTTAATTAATAAACTGATCTTCACATTCTTTTTCATACTTTTCTTATTCACTTTTCTAGAAATCTTATCTAACTTCTAGCATTTTTTAATTAATAAAATGAGCTTCACACTCTTTTTCATACTTTTCTTATTCACTTTTCTTAGAAATCTTATTTTACTTGTATTTTTCAATTATAATCTTCACACTCTTTTTCTTACTTTTCTTATTCACTTTTCTTAGAAATCTTATCTAACTTCTAGTATTTTTCAATTATAATCTTCACACTCTTTTTCTTACTTTTCTTATATATTTTTCTAGAAATCTTATTTAACTTCTAGTATTTTTCAATTACTTAACTGATCTTCACACTCTTTTTCATACTTTTCTTATTCACTTTTCTTAGAAATCTTAGCAATTGAAACTTCAAGTGACTTATAATTTAGTTAAACTGATCTTCAGACTCTTTCTCTTACTTTTCTTATTCACTTTTCTTGGAAATTTATTTTTTCTAGTATTTGATACTTTCAATTACTTTTAGATTTATTTTCTCTATTTAAAACTTTGTTTATTTTGTATTTTAATGTTAAAATTTTTTTTTTTTTTATTGTAAATTAGTCCATTACTTGTTTACTATTTTTTCAAATTGTTTTATACCCAAAATATTTTCTTGATTTGTTCCGTCCCAACTTCTCTTGTATTGCTAAACTCTTACGTCAAAGAGGCATTTTCACTTTTATTATTTTGAAAGCATTTTTGTTTCTTTCAAATATCTTTTCATACATTAAACGAATAAAAATTCTTTTTTAAAGCTCTTGTTTATAAGTATTTTATGAGTTTATTCCTTCCAAGAAAGTCTTGTAATGTAAAAAGCTGAGGAAAAAAACAAAATTATATTTTTCACAATTTAAAGCCGAACATTATCTTTTTTCTCTTTTATTAACTCTAAATATCAAAAAATGAAATTTTTTTATTCCCATTTTTTCTCAAAACATTTTTATAGTTTGAAACTTTTTTTGAAAATTTATACCATTCTGACCTTTTCAATCCCGATTTCCCCCAGTTTGTTCCGTCCTAGGTCCTCCCTATAGTATAAAACGCTGAGCAAAAAAAGGCTTTCACACTTTTTGCAATTTTGAATACTCTTTATTACTTTCAGATTTCCAAAATACATTTTAAAAAAAATAAACGTTCTTTTCACATTTTTATAAGTTTTTTCCTTCCGAAAAAAGTCTTGCAGTGTAAAAAGCTGAGCAAAAAAACAAAATTAAATTTTTCACGATTTAATGCTTTAAATACTCTTATTCGCCTTTCATTTAGCTCAAAAAAATTTAAAAAAATACCAAAACCCAATTCTTAAACTTTTTATCACGAACCAAAATCGAAAATTTTCAAATCAAAGAAACAAAAGCTTGCAAAACCAAAATAAAAATTTTTCAAATCCAATATCGAAAGTTTTAAAAACCAATATCGAAATTTTTAAAAACAAAATCAAAAAAAATCGAAACCAAAATCCAAAAAATTGTCTCTAATTTTTTTCAAAACCCTTTTAATTTGAAAATTTAGTCTTAAAAAAATTTATTCCTTTCTAACCCTATACTTATCCCGAAATCCCCCAGCTTGTTCCGTCCCAACTCACCCCTATAGTGTAAAACGCTGAGCAAAAAAAGGCTTTCACGTTTTTCACGATTTCTGGGCTTCTTACTCGTACGAACTTAATCTGCTGCAAAATAAAATGCCGTACGCTAAATTTTTCCTATCGTAAAAACACATAATGCTTATTTGTATTTAATAAAAAGGATTATAACGAACGTAACTAAATTTTATACAAAACAAATGCGCGATCACATAACTCAAAAAAAAACTAGTACTATACTAAAAAATTAAAATTTTTTGGCTCTAGTACATACTTCAAAAAATTTTCTAACATTATAAAATTTAAAAATTTTTTGACTAGTACATACTTCAAAATTTTTCCAATGTAGGAAAAATTAAAAATTTTTTATTTTAGTACATAACTATAAAAAATTTCTAGTACTGGAAAATTTAAAATTTTTAGCTCTAGTACGGTGTTCAAAAAATTTTCTAACTCTAGAAAAAAATTTTTCTTTTTAACTCTGATTTTGTTTTTTTTTTAATACTTAACTAAAAAAATTTAGATAGCTAATATGACACTTTGTTTTGAATTAAATATAAACTTTTATTAGTAAAATTTACTAAACACTTTCGAATAAAAAGACTTAGAAAAATTTCTGAACTTTACAGATTTTTTTCTTATAATAATGAGAAGAAAAAGAATGCACTCAATAAGAATAAAGACTTAACAAAATTTTATATTCTTAAATGTAAATATTAAAATAGTTTAAATTCGTAAAGATCACTTGATGTATCTCTACTTGTCCTCCACACTCATTGTAATATTATTCATAGTACAATTCTAAAATCTTAATCCATAGTCAGCATATACCTTGTTCCAGTCAGTCTAAAATAAATGTGGTGTGATAAATTTTAACTTACCTGTTATTAGCTAGTTGTTTATTCTCCATTCAATATCCTTCCTATATTCCATCTACGTATGTTGTAATCTTTTGATTAGTTATAATTACCTTATCAATAGTACTTGACTCCGTTACTTGATACCAACCATTAGTTGTCCTCAGATAATGATAAACTACCCACAGTATCAGTGTGACCCAATAGTACACATTCACACTATCCATTGTTGATATTTCAGATTCTTATTGTCTTGTCATAAGATCCAGATAAGATATACTTGTTGTTACTCGAGAATATTACCGATAAGACAACAGAGGTGTGTCCCGATAAGACCTTTGTACAAGACAGAGTTCGAGAGTTCCATAAACGAATAGTTGAGTCATGCGATCCAGATATAATGTAAGTGGAATCACTAGATATAGCCACAGATAATACATAACCTGTGTGACCACTCATGGTCTTACAGGTACCTGTCTTGACGTCCCATAGTCTCACCGTATAATCTGCACTTCCCGATACGATGAACTCTGAATCACTGGACATAGCCACAGCATATGCCTAATTTGTGTGACCACTCATAATCTTACAGGTACCTGTCTTGACGTCCCATAGTCTCACCGTCTTATCATAACTTCCCGATACGATGAACTCTGAATCAATGGATATAGCCACAGATCATACCTAATTAGCGTGACCACTCATGGTCTTACAGGTACCTGTCTTGACGTCCCATAGTCTCACCGTCTAATCATAACTTCCCGATACGATGAACTCTGAATCACTGGATATAGCCACAGATCATACACAACTAGTGTGACCACTCATGGTCTTACAGGTACCTGTGGCTATGTTGTAGAGTCTTAGAGTATTGTCAAATGATCCAGATACTATTAAGTTTGAGTTAGGTGAGATGGCAACCGAAGTGACTGAGTTTGTATGTCCAGTGAGTATGTGAGGGTGTTCCGTGATGATTGAGGTTAAGTTGACGTTAGAGAGGTCACAGTTGATGAATTTAGTGTTTCGGAGGTTGGTTGATGTTAGGTTTGAGTTGGCAAAATTGCAATTGGTGAAGGTGGTGTCAGAAATATCAGAGTTAGTTAAGTCAATGTTTTGGAAGTTAAGTTGAGTAAATTAGTAATTAACGCAATTTAAGATAATTTAAATATTAGCTTCTACTTAAGATAGTTCTTATTACGATTTACATGTCTGCAAAATTTAATTTAACTTTTCTTTTATTTATTTGTCCGTTATTTATGTTAATTTTAACAATACTTGAGCTTAATCAATTAATCCTGATTTATTTAACGGATTGTATTTCAACGTTGCTATATTGAAATTCTCATCTTTTATTTGGTTTAAGAACTTATTTAAATTGTCAAATGTTAGATTTGAGAAATCTTATATCACATATTTGATTAAGTTCTATTACTCTTAACATACTTAAATTACTTGGCTTTCAAATTTAAAAACATTCTAAGAATTTACTAAACTTTATTCCATTGCTTAAACTAACTCTCTGGCTTCGGTTATTTATCTATCTTTTGATTATAGATCTAACTTTACTAAAGGATCTTTAACTTGAACTTATTAGTTTCGTTATTGTTAATCAATTACTTAATCTTAATTTTGGTTTTGATTATTTTACGATTAGTTATTGACATTTTGTTCCTTCATTTAAACGTTTGCCTAACCTTTTTAATTATCTATATGGTTTGCTACTTGACTAAGACCCCTTACTACTTTGAATTGCTTGAAATACTTTTCTACTAACTACTCTGCTTTTTTCAAAGTTAAGTATTTTCCGTTGGCATTCTCTTTTAAATAGCTGAAGAGATTGAAAATACATGACTAAATATTATTTCTTAAAGTTTAAATGTCCATTGACTGCCTCTAATCTCTCTTAACATTTTCTATCTCTCGTAATATTTACTGAAATTATTCTTAAACTTGATTATTTTATCTTTAATATTATTGTTACTCCATTCTTTACGCTTAAAATTATTAAACATTGTTTGAGTCTTTAAGCTAAGATAAACGCTATATTAAATTCTCTAATTTACTATTACTAAGAGAAAATGAGTCTATTAAAGATTTAAAAATTGACTGAACTGATAACGACTGGATATGCTTCATAAACTATGAACTTTCCGAAATAATTTCTCTCACCATAAGCTAGTAATTCTATTTCTAAGAGTATTAATCTTGTAACCACTTGAACTACTCATTGATTTTCACTTAATCAATTAATTCATTTTACTGAATTGGCATGTTTTATTAATCAGGCTCTTAAGCTACATGTCCTTGTAACTATTCAAGATTGATATTGAAAACTTAATTGTGTAAGAAACATTTAATTTCTTTTGTAATTTTAAATAAGAAATTAAGACATTTCAAACATGAAATGCAACCACATGGTAATTGCTTAGAAACTCGCTTGTCTTAATTGTATTGTTTCTAACAGTTTGGACATTGATTGTTATCCATTTATAAAGATTAAAAAAAAATGTAGTATATATAAACTAATTATATTGAAATAAAAATTGATAAATTATTTTTATTACTTAAAAAAAAGAATTGACATAAAAAAAATTAAAAAATTTTAAGATAGAATTTAAAAAACTTTTATGCTACTCAAAATATTTAAGTATTTTGAATAAAAAAATTAAAAATTAAAAATAATTATATATATAAAACTAAAATGTAATTAATTAAATATTTTAACTAGAAATGAAATAAGAATCTCTGAAAATATTATAATTAAGAAAAAAAATAAAGATCTTAGATACTATAAAAAAATAAAATTGCAATACATAATGATAATGTTTTAATGACTTTAGTTCAAAGCGATAAAAAATAAAGATAAATAAAAATGATTATAGAATGCGAAGCACTCTTTTACGCACAGCACTTTTATAATTAATATTTCATATTAAGAAAAATTTTTACGTCCTTCTTGCTATAATTTTATTATCATAAAGAGATACGTCACCTTCAATAAATCGGAAATATTCTTATTAAAGATTATTCTCGAAACTTAACTTAAATGCACTTGTCTTTTTGAAAAAGAATAGTTATTAAGTCGTCAGTAGGCCCTTCATGTAAATGTTAATACTGCTAACGAGAATTCTTAAGAAAGTTATCAATATCTCTTCCTAACTTATCCACCCTTTCCTTTGGTGGCATTTATTATGAGAGATTACTTGCAGTGTAGTATACAATTCACCAAATGTTCAATGGTTTTCCTGACAACTGCCGACAACCATTTTTTTAATATAAAGATGATTATGGAAATTTAACAAATTATAACTATCAACAAAAAACATATTATAAATCAATTGATCTATGAAAGAATATTTGTACATATATTCGATGAAAACTATTTAAAATAAATAATATAACTTAAATAAAAAATGTTGGATAAAATAAACAACATCTTTTATAAAACTCATATATTATAAGGATAAGTATGAAAATACTATACTTATAATCACGTCATCTTTTAAAAAAAAATTCTCATTAAACTTAACACTAACTTTCCAATGAACCAGAAAAAGGAAATGAAATGCTTCTTAAAAATAATTGAAAAGATGGTGGGAGCTGAGAATGGCCTTCGTGACAACACTTTCTTGTTTTATGGCTAGGAACAAGTTCCTTTCCTGTCGCTGAGAAAGTCCCTGGTCTAAGTCATTTTCTGAAGGGAACACTGTCTTTGAGATTATCCGCTCTTGGTAGGGGCTTGAAGCCTGGCTGGTTATAGCGATGGAGCTCCCTAGCAGCTGTGCCTGGAGCACAACAGGATATCCCCGTTATTCCATAAAAAGATAGCGTCGGGCCTCGCAATCCGAAAGGAGTTTCCGGTCTAAAAACTTTTATAGTTGAAATTGATTAATTGCTTCTTAAATATTCGAAACTTTAATATTATAGAATAAGCTTAAAATATAAAAAATAACCAAATATAACGAGAAGTCGAAGAAATTACAACTGAAAAAAAAGTACAAATATAAACAGATAGTTAAAGTAATGTTTAACCTAAATCAAGAATTTATAAAGACTAATAACTGACTAAATAAATCAAAATCGAATTATTAACTATTAAAATTGAAACAGGGTGGAAAGCCCTTTCCTTCGGATGTTGCTTTGAGACCCAGCAAGGAAACAAAAAAATGAGCACGGACGGAAGATAAATCGGAGGAAGAGAAACCAATGACAAGAGAAAGACGATGTAATAAGCTGAAGAACTCTGAATACCAAGAGGAAACTTTCTTCATCATAGGTCGGGGAAATGTACCCGTAATTCGCATATTGCATCCTATGCTTCGGAAGGAAAAATTACATGAACTAACTGCAGGAAGAGAAAATAAGATAGAGAGACCCATAAATTTTTTTTCGACATTAAATAAAATTAATTTAAAGAGCTGAGCACCAACGAGAGTGCTACGCGCTCTATAATCCAATTTATTTATTTAACTAAAAAAATAACAATAAAATTTTACTCCCCTTAAAAAAAATTATATGCTTTTTGAAGCACTTCATAAGATCAAACCAACAACACTTAAAGCATGTAAACAAATCAGATAGAAATTAATATAAGACCACAAAACAATTAGAAAATAAGCAAAAATTATAAACTAAAATGACTATAATAAAGTAAAAACTGAAACAATGATAATTAAAAAAGAAATTATCAGAAATCTTAAAAGAAAAAGAAATAAACTAAATAAAAAAATTAAATTTGTTTTAGATGATAAAAGGCATATAAATCGACAACATAAGAAAGTTATAAAAGAAAAAAAAACTAGAAGTTTAAAAGTAATCTATAAAGAACCGAGTGTAGAAATGAACAATCGATTAAGATCTAAAAATTTAAAAATGAAAAAAAAACTATAAATGCTGAAGAAAGAGTTTATGAATGAATGAATGAATTAACCAATCAATTAATTTACGTGGTTTCACCATTGATAGTTGAACCACAAATTAAGAGAAAATCGAAAGTAAGAGTATTCTTGGAAATTATCTTATCAAATCAGAATCTTCTAAATTTTCTTTTATTTATTCTAAATTTTTCTTCCAATAGATTCATTATATCCTGATCTGGATAATTAGATTCAATCTCCATCATTAGGCTTTTTTAAAACAGTAGAATTCTATTTCTATTACTTTTCCAACTCTTTTATTTATCTTTAGATAGTTAAGCTATCAGCTAGTCTTTTCTGAGGGTATCGCAAGTTCCTTTTCACATTTTCTTAGAATTATTATAAATTGCTAAATCATATTTTTGTCCTCTTGATAAATGATTATAAATTCAAATATGCTCGTTGGATCCTGCTCTGTAGTCTTTACCAAATATTTTCTAATGAGAAAGAATTTTTTAAATATAACTCCATTTTCTTTTCTCTAATATATCTTTCAGAAAATTTTTAATGTGATAATCTATTTCTTTTCTTTTGATTACTTGTAGAGTTCGTATCAGATTTTCGAATTTGTAATTTCCTCACACTATTTCTTCAAGTCTGAGTTTAAGAAGGCTTATTTTTATTAGTTATTACTGATAATTACGTTCTCTAGATTTTCTATTAACTATTCTCTTTCTTCTTTGTATTATCTGCAATCTTCTATTATATGGATCTCATCTTCCTTTCTATAATTGCAGAATTAGCATGCTTCAATCTCTATTAGATTTTTTTCTTTCATTGCTTATGCTGCTCCATTACATTTGGCCCATAGCATAAATAAATATCATATTTCCTGTTTTCTGTGTTTGTTGAATCTTGGATAGTTTGGTATTCCTTGTATGAATTGTTCAATTAATTCACTCTAATTTTTTGCAGGTGATCATATTCTACATTCGTGAAATGGAATTTACATCATTATGGAACTTTATCGCTTTTTATCATTAATTATTCATCTATTCCTTTTCATTTTTCTTGTATTATTATTTCGTCATTGAGCTGTAGTGCCTCCATTACCTTCTTTGAGTTATGTTTCAAATATATAGTTATTCCTCTTTGTTAATTGACATATTCATCCATCCAATGTTGATTCTTAGCTTAGGAGCAATTTTCTTCTGAACATTATCATACGTTATCACATGTAATTTTGTAGTTTAAGGAAAATCAGTTCATTCTCTAGGATTTCGTTTTATGCTCAAAAAGGTCCATCTACTACAGCTCTTTATGATCTAAGCTGCATGATTTCCAATTTATTGATTAATTAATTGAAATATAATATTTTCAATATTTAAGAATAGTGAGACATAGTTGCAATAGATATAGTTTAGACTATAAATATTACAAAAATCTTAGTTATGAAATAGAAATAGAACAGTATTTGAACAAAATAGTAAAAATAAAATAATAAAAAAGTTAAATAAAATAGGAATTAAATGACAAAAATTTAGTAATAAAAAATGTTGAAAATAAACTAATATCAATACCAATAAGAAAATCAAGCTTTAAAAATCTAAAAGTTAGACTTATATAAAAACTATTAAATTAAGATGAATCAGAATGAGGAAGAAACTTAATTTGCTATAAGAGCAAATGTAGAAAAAGATCATTAAATTAAAAGAAAAGAAATATTTATAGAATAATAAAAATAGAAGATAAACTATTTAGAAAATATCAACATTAACCTAAGGTAAAACCACTAGTAAAAACAAAAAATAAAATTTGATTTTAAGAATACCAATTGAAAAATACTAAAAAATTGGAGAAAAAAATTAAGAAATTTTAAAGAATAAGCTTAAACATGCCTTAAATAAATTACTAATAATAATGGTTAAAGATACATATAAATGATAAATTAAAAGCCTATGTGGAAGATACAAAAAAGAAAAAGCGATATATAGAAACATATATCGATTATAAGCTAGAAAAAATAATTCCATAAAAACAAGCATAATTTCATTTCTTGATGAAGTTAATAAAACAAAATAAAAAATTTCTAAGTATTTAAGCAATTAATGATAAAATGACACTGTGTCTTTGTGCTGGCAAATTAAATGGTGGTATGTAATCATAAAATTATTCATATATTAGTCAATAAAATTTAAGAACACAATATAACTAACAAAATAATCCTTAATGAATAATGAATTAAAATTAAGATTACTAAAAATATATTCACTTAAGAAACAATCTTACTAAATTCGAAAAAATATAATACAACTACCTAGATGAATATTATTAACTTTTTCCCAATTTTGAATAATTTAATTAATTTAATTATAAACTAGATAATCCAAACATGTTCAGAGAAAATTTAAAAATGATTTAAAGAAAAGAAAAAATTTTTAAAAATAGGATCGTTTAATATAGGTGGAGGATATTTCGACAAAAAAGAAATAATATTTGAATTAATTAAGAAACATAATCTCAACATTATTCTATTATAAGAAACTTTTATTAAAAAAGAACCAAAAACCCTACATAAATCTTTTAAATAATTCTTCTTGCCAGGTCTTACTTAAAAAGCAGGTTTAATTTCTTTCTTTAAAAAGGACCTAGACGTTCAAGAAATATTACTTGAGGAAAATTTTAATAGGATCTAAGCATTTATTTTGGATGAAACTATAATAATAAATGTTTATCTTCCCACTAGTAATTATACTCAACAGTTCATAAATGATTGTTACTTAAACATAGGAAAAATAATATAATAAAATTAGAATAAACATTTCATTATTGCTGGAGACTTTAAAGCGCACCTATATAATTATGATAATTAAACAGATACAGATCTCTAATTATTTAATTTTACATAAGCTAATGAACTCATAGATACAAATTAAAAATAAATTCCCACACATTAAATAAAATAAAATAAAAGACAATAAATCATTGACTATATCTTCTTAGACTAGGACTTAGAGTAATCAACAAAATACATATTCACAGTAGATAAAGAAACAGGAGTTAATACTGACCATTATCTCTTAGTACTGAATATAATGCTAAAATAAATGACGGTTAATTTAAATGCAGAAAATTAGTAAATAAGAATGATATATAATCTAAATAAACTGTAAGACTAAGAAAAACTATAATTATATAAAAACTAATTCCTTGGTGCTTATGATTTTTTTGAAAATAATATATAAAATTTGAATTTATCGTTATAATACAGATTTATTAAAAATTTAATCCATATTGCAGCTCTGGAGATACTTGATCAAAGACAGTAAAATCAGCCAAAACTGCCTTCATCTGTAGTGATATAAATGAATAAAGCCAGAAATGCAAGAATATAATATATAAATAAATTAAACTAATTTAACCGTATGAATGATGAAGTCATCTAAATGAAATTAGAGGCAAAAAGGTAAAAGAAAAAATTCGTAAAAATGAAGAATGTCATGTGAAAAAATATAAATGGATAAAAATAAATAAATTTGAACGGTAATAACCAGGAAATGGCTAAGCAAGCAAATAAAATTTTCAATCCTAAAAAAGCTCTAAATATGAATCTCAATCAAATTAGACAGAATAATTTATTAAAAATTGAGAAAGTGTATTAAACTAATATAAAGATACTAATCAATAAGAAATACTTAAAGAAGTAATAAAAATAGATGAAATCTACAAACAAAATAAAATTCTTTAATAAAAAATAGCATAATCATGGAGTAAAATATTATACTAAGAAGTTGCTGATATAGTAAGATACCTCCCAAATAATAAAGCTGCAGGTTTTGATTAAATACCAAATGAATTAATTAAATATGCAGGACATGAACTTTGAAAAATTTTAACAAAATTCTATCAAAACTGCTAACGCGATTAATTAATCCCTGCCGAAATAAATAAAATTAAAACAATAATGATCCATAAAAAAGATTCCAAATATGATTGAAAAAATTATAGACCAATAGCAATTATAAATACAATCTAAAAAATATTCGACAAGATAATATCAAACCATATATATAAAATGTAATTGAGTAAAACCAAATTAATAAAGACTAAAAAGGATTCATAAAGAAAATGCAAACTAAAATAAACATATGACAAATATAATAGATAATGAATCATTATTAAGAAAGTAAGAAAAAAAAGGAAGAAAATGAATCGTTGATTTTTACCTTGATTGATATTGAGAAAATGTTTGATTCTATAAATCACTATTTACTTTTTAAATAACAAGAAAGATTTAAAATAGCTGATAACTTAATAAAAACATTGAAAAACATATATCTCAAGTACAAATACACTTTTAACTAGAAGACTAAATCACTAGAAAAATAGACTACAAAAATGGTATACTTTAAGGAAGCTCATCAGGACCTATACTAGCCATAATTTATTATGATATTGCTATGTAATACTTAGAATAATATAATAAATTAGGATACAAGATAGGAAATACATAATACTCAAAATTAGCATGAGCTGACGATTTATTACTAATCTCCAACAACGCTTAAAGAATGTAATAATTAATAGATCAAACTTAAAGAATATTCAATATAATAAAATTAAAAATAAACTTAATAAAAACTGAATGCATTAATATTAGTAAAGAGAAATAAGAGAACTAAAAAAAATTAGATTTGAAAATATAAGAGAAGCTAATTTAATAAAAGAAAACTGTTGAATATTTAGGATTCACAATTGATCAGAATAATTAATTAATTACACATATACAAAAAGTACAAAATAAATATTAATAGGCCAAGTACTTATTTTAATAGTAATTTTACAGCAGATTTAATAAGACGATCCCAATTAATTTCAAAAATTTATTCAGATTATTTATTCTACCTAAATTAGAATATGGTGCTGAAATAATTCCATATAGTATACAAACTGGAATAACAAAGGTGAAAAATTAAATACATGTAAGTTAACGATAAATTATAAGATAATATATGAAAATGCCATAAGCATCTTGAAATGAGTTACAACACATAGATTTTAACTGACTTGGATTTGAATAAATAACTGCAAAAAGATATTTTAAATTTTATAGAAAACTAAATGACTTATATAATCAATAGTAATAATCTAAGAATAAAGATTAAAAGTTTATCCAATTATTCTAAATAAGTTAAAAAAATAAAACTTAATAACAGAAATAAATTAAAAAAATGTAAAAGAAATTTAAAATAGATTTAAAAGCTTTATAAAATCTAAATATGATGTAATTCGATAAAAAAATTGATGTAAAAATTAAAGAACAATTTTTTAATTAAACATTTTAGAGAATAACAAAAACAACAAAAAAAAGAAAAAAAGAAATGATCACAGCAAAAATTATAACAAAGTAATTCAAAAATGTAGAAAAATTCCCAATTATAACCTACTTTTTATTGAACAAAGAGAAAATGCAACCATCAAAATTAATATTCAGACTGAGAACTTAACTACTTTTTTTTAGAAGTGATCTTCAAGAAAGACATATTCCTTAAGAATATGATTAATGCTTATGTCAAAAAAAAGAGACATTCTAACACATATTCAAATGTAAATACTACCAAACAAGTATAGATAATATTAAAACCTAAATAGATAAAATTATTAAAAGCAAAAATAAAGCGTAAAATAATATAAACTAAGAAAATATTTATGAAAATATAGAACAAGAGCTCTTAGAATATAAATAAAACATAATAAATTAAATATTTTGCAAAAAAGACTATATGAATCAAATTGATAGAATAATAAAATCTACATGAAGTAGAATAAAATAAACATGAAAACAAATATATTCTTTCTAAAACTTAATGAAAATAAGACAAGTAAATCTAATCTTAATGAGACAAGAAGAAATACTACAACATTTTCAAGAGTACTTAAAAGTAGAAGTGTATTGAGTTTAGACTTAAAACTTCAAAGCTATTAAGCAAACTATATTATTTTTAATTTAATAAATATTACAAATATGTTGAAAGATAAAAGTTTGTAAATTTCAATCAGTTTCTTCTTGTTCTTTCTCTATCATATATTTTTATTTATTTTCTTGATTAAATTTTTCTTTTTTTCCCTCTAGAAACTCTTCTAACAACTCATCTTGTAGTTTAAACATTTCAAGACGCTTTTTGAGTAATTTTAAATTAAAATATTTGATTAATTTGTCTATTTTAGGAATTTGATATTTTGAAAGATGTTTGCTTATATAGTTTTAGTCATAAAGAATTAGTTTCTTTTTGTCTTTTTCTTTAAGAGCTTTATGAATTTCGAATTCCTCAATAATATCTGCATTTTATTAGCAATAAAAAATAAGATCAGTTTCATCAAAATCTTAGCCACATAAGCAAATAATGCTAAATCTAACGTTAACGTAACGATTACTGAGTTCTTATTGAAAATTATAAGAAAAATTTCTTAGTTTATAGATGAAATAATCTCTCTAATATAGTACTTATTATATTTGGTGTAAGTAATTTCAGGAAATACACTTTAATTATTTTCTATTTAGTCTATAGTTCTTTTTGCTGTTGGAATAAGGGCATTCCTAGAGAGACATTCCATTAAGAATTTATGTTTTATTTTTTATTCCGTGAGTTTATAAAAATCCATATTATTCTAAACATGAGACATGTAAAATTATACAAATCGATACATTTTTTTATATGTTTCTAGTATGGTAAATTAAATTTAGTGCATTTTTCTAATAAAAAAGCAGTGTCTGAGTTAGGATTTTCTTTGCTGTATTATATCAATTTTTAATAAAAGTGCATTAACTTTTGAGTTACCTTATGTGTAAAAGGAGCCAGTTTAGATCAATAAAGCATGAATCATTGAATGTGAATTCTTAAGATCTAAAACCTATCTTGAAATAAGCCTTTACGATTTTGCTATCTTGCTTTTTATTCCTTTAATTCCAGAAATAGTAGCTCACTGAGTAATATCACTTCCATATTAAACTTTAGGCAAAATAAAAGTTCTATAAAGAATTTTGAAGCTGAGAGGAGATACTAAAACATATTTAGAAAGTATTACAGTAGCTTTTTAAATAGCTACTCTGTACAATGTAATTAGTAATTTTATTTTATTCCTAACTAAAATATCCTAAATAGGTAACTTCATCTTTTTAAGCAATTGAAATTCCATTGAGCTTTAGAGTAATAGAAGGTTAGATTTATTTTCATTTTTTTTCAAAAATTCTATTACTTCACATTTATCTACATTAATTGTAAGTTTTACTAAATCAAAAACTGTAGATGTAGCTTGTAATAATTTTTAGGTATTTTTCTAGGAGGAGGATATTTGGATTAATTCGTCAGCAAAGGCTCGTACTACGAAAGTTTTAGATAATATTTGAAATCCTAATTTCTTCTGATTATCTTCTAAATTTCTTATAATAATATCATAGTATAAAATTGCAAGTACAGGTGCATGGCTACTTCCTTATAATACTCCATTGTTATATTTAATTGTTCTTGTAAGATATCCATCAATTATAAACTTAACATCAACATTATCGTAAAAAGATTCTAGTGCCATATTAGGTCAAAGGTAACCTAAGTCTTCTAAGATGATAAAAAAGTAATTTCCTAGATATGCTATCAAACATTTTTTCTACATCTATTAAACTATCAATTAATTACTTTTTATGAGATCATCTACGATGCAAGCTTATAATTTACTAAATAGTTCAAATTTGCTAAGTAGTGGAGCGTTTACGAATAAATCCAAATTAGGCTGGATGTAAAGTGTTTCGTTCATAAATATAATGTTAAAATCTTTATGTTAGTGCTTTATCATAAATTTTAAGTAGACAGTTCAATAAAGCGATAGGTCGTCAATTACATCAATTAATTTTGTTTCCCTTTTTGAAAATCGGAAGAATGTTTATTTTTTTCATTGCATTAGGTATTTTAAATGTTCTAAGTATGTTATTAATGAAACTTGTAATAATTTAATGCAAATCTTAATCTCCATATTTAATAAGCCCAGCTTTAGGCCTCATTACCTGTAGCTTTATTATTTGCAAGCTAAGATATAATTTTTTTAATTTCAAATCATGTAAAAAGAGGCATTTTTTATAAATGACTTAATTCCTAATTTAAGATAAAAGATTTATTTCTAAATATTCCATCTATTTTTCTATTTGAGAAGTAAAAATCTATCTTACTTATTTTCGAATGTTTATCAAAAACGTTGGTTTCTCAATTTTCAATAAATTGCTGCTTTTATTTAAAGTTAAAATTCATCTAATTAAGAATTTTTGGGTTTATTAGATTCTAAGCTTGTTTAAACATTATTTAAGCATTTTTGTTAAGATCTTAATGTTTTTCCTTAGCTTTTTATTTTTTTCATTTCCAAAATTTGTGAAGATAATGTTTATGAGATTAAATTTTAAGCTAGTAAAGTTTGATAACTTCTTAATTATGACATCCATACAAAGCTAATGCGTTCTAATATTCAATATTATCCATTTTTACCTGAACAAATAACATAGTTAAGTAACTTGGCAATTGATAATAGTTTTTTCTTTCATTTTAAGATCCAAGCGCAATCTCAGCTTCATAACTAATAAGATCGCAGATGAATTGATACTAATTTTCAACATCTTTTTAATCAAGTTACTAGAATTGATAAATATATCCCAAAAATAGTTTAATAATAGTTTCTCATGTTCAGATCCTATAATTTAGAAATTTTAAAGAGTAATTGTTATTGTTAATCTTATTCACTTCTTTTTAAATTATAATTAAATGCAATACTTAGTAGAAAATTATCAATATACAAACCCGAATCTTGGATAACTTTATAGTCAACGAAATCATCAGAATTTAAATGTTAAATTGCCAAGAAGTAGTCATTACAATAGCATTAATTATTCGCTCTATGAATAAATGTGTTGGACTCATAATCATTTAAAATTATTAATTCATATTTTATAAAATGGATGTTGGCCGCGCCAGACAAGATAGTAGGTAATCTGATTCAGAGTATACTGCATTGCGAGTAATCTCGCACTAGATGCCACCACGGGGAAGGGTGGATAAGCTCCGTTGAGACATACCTAACTTACCCCGAGGGTTTTCTCTAGCAGTATGAAAGTTTGACTGACGGGCCTTCTTATTACCGACTTAATAACTTCTTTTATTTGGACCTTATTCAAGAAGGCTGAAGCATTTGACTCAAGATTTAAGAATATATTTTAATAAGAAGATTCCCCATTTGGAGAAGCTGACATGGCTCATCGGACAGCTAGAATTTTAACAAGAAACATGAGAACATTTTTCTTAATATTAAATATTATATTGAAAGAGCTGCGCACCAATGAGGTGCTACGCGTTCTATAATCATTTTTATTTATTTATCTGTTAATTTTTATATTTTAATCTTTAGTTCTTATACTTCATTTAGAAGTATTTCATTTTATTTTTCAACTTAAAGAGTATCTTAAATATTCATAATATTATTTACTGTTTTTAACTGGTTAGAGAATGAATTATCAAAAGTATCTTACTATGTAGAGGATATTTTTGATACGAGTGTTGAGACTGAGGTACCAATCTAGTTTTTTTATCTATAAATATATTTTTGAATCTTTAGAATTCTTGTTAGTTAATTTCCAGTTCTTAAGGAATTTCAAAGTAATTTTAACGGAATTCGAAGGATCTTGTTAACTGGAGATTAACTACAACTATTTAGTAAAGCTTTTAACAAGTTTATAATATGCTCTACGGATTTGAGTTGAAATTAATCAGGATAAATTTTTAGAAAGTAGTCGAGCATCTGCCTATGCTCATTTAATTAGATGGCAGCTTCTTTATTTTTAGGTAAAGAAGAGTCGTCAAAATTTTAATCCCGCGATATTTAGAAATCATTAATTTTTTATATTTCCAATTTATTTAAAGAGTTATTTCCTATAGTTTCCTCTATGAATGGAATACACTCGCTTCCATAACCAAATATTTGATTTATAAAGAATTTATTATTATAGATGCATTATATAGAGTGATTCTTTTATAAATTGTTAATTTGCTTAAAATTCATGCTTGGGTTTTCTGGCATTCTTAGATTCTAGACTCCAGATGTTTTTTATATGAAATATTTTCTTATATCCAATGACCTAAATACTTAAATTCCTTCACTTTCTCTATTACTATACCTCTTATTGTGATTATCTCTTAATTTTGTCATGCATTAAAATTTCATACCATTCATTTTATTTTGTCCGCAATTTATAAATTATAGAGTTATGATCATTATTATAGTATATCAGTCATATCTTCTAGTTAATCTGGATGAACTAATGGTGCAATATCATCAGCATATGCTAGGGCGCCTACATATCTTACTTCTGTTCCCTATTCAGTTTCAGTCTGTGTTATAATACCAATTTCTTTTTTCTTTAGTTCATTCAATAACTAATTTAATATTATATTATATTGAATAATCTTGGGGGAGCAGACACATTCTTATTTTACTCCGTTTAAAGTTTCAAATTCTTCAGAGATAAGATCTCTTATTCTTAATCTTATTCTCTCCTCTTTATATATGTCAGCTAGGAATTTATTTCTCCTTGCGTTACTACGATCTTATTCAGTATTTTAATAAATCTGATCTAATTACTGAATCAAATGCTTTTTTAATATAAATAAAAAAGACGATAGTCTCTTGATTGTTATAATATAGAAATTCAAGTAATGTTCTTAGATTTAATATTTGATGAGAGCATGTCTTACATGATTAAAATCCGTAATGCAATTCATCATCACATCTTTACAAGTAACGATTGAATTATTTCAATAGTATGAGATCTATGATTTTAAAAAAGGTGAATCATAAGTGATAAGGAAAGGTAGATATAGGATCATCTGTGTTTCCTATTTTGTATAGCATTTAAATATAGGAATCTTATATGCTTTGTATTTTCAGTTTTTGAATTATTATTTAAATAAATTTTCAGTAAATTTTATTAAACTAATCCTAAGGCTTTAATAAACATAATTTAAACTACGTCAGGTCGTGCAGCTTTTACTAAGCTTACTTTTCAAAGAAATCTTTTATGTTTTCAATTAAAACAAATAGCAAATTTCTACCTTAATTTTATCAGACATGTTATTAATTCAGAATTTAAAAAAATTTAAAACTACATTTTATTTTTGATATTTTCTCTTTTTTAAGTGCATAAGCAATAAAATTATTTTGCATTTTGAAAACTCGATCTTCTACTCAAACAATATTAAAAATTTTATTGAGATAGATAATCAAGTAAAAAAAATAAGTTTTTCAAAGAAAATACTTCTAGTCCTTAAAATAAACCTTTTTAAAATAAATAAATTGAAGTAAAGGTATTCCGACTTTAAAAAAACAAATAAAATTTTGTAAATTATTGTCAGTTCTATGAGATTATTCTAAAAAAGAAGCTGATGAAGATTTAAAAAAATTTTAACTTTAATTAGTATATTTAAAAAAGCTAAAGCATAAACAAAATGTGTACGACCACTCATCGTCTACAGGTATATTTTTTTTAATTCCTTTTCTTTTTGAAATGTATTTTTTTTGTTTTTTTCTTTACAATTAAAAAAATTATGCTTGTATAATTAATTTTATTTAAGTCCTTTTCTTTACTTTCGATTTCTCATTTATATGTGAAATAGATTTTCAAATCTTTGGACAATCAAAAAATATTGTTCATTTTCTAATTTTAAAGTATCTAGAACATTATTCGAATTATTTTCATTAGGAATGCTTAGGAATTCTTTAAATACATTTTTAGAACGTTTTTTATCTTTATGTATCTACTTATTCAAATTACATAAAAAACTGAATATCTCGGTATCAATCCTTTTTTTGCTAAATTTCAGAGCGATGAAATTAATTGTAGACATAGTTTTTTATAATATATATGATTTATGAAAAGGCTTTAACAGAAATTACTAACCAAATTCTATTAGATCGAAACCTCATGCATCCTGCATAAAAGTGATTTCATAAGAACAGACAAACAGCCCTTAATAATTTCACGATTTTATCAAGAAATTAACTCTTTTAGAGTTATTAAAAATGCTAAACATGTATGCTTGCTACTCTATATGATGTTAAAAAGATGTTATATAGTTTAGAGAAGTACACTTTTTCAACATCTTAGGATAATAAAACAACACTTGGATTGATACTGGCACTAGAGTCTTTCTACAGTAACCTGTATTCCTCTTTTCTAATCGAAGGGTAAGCAACTCAACGACTTCGTTACAACAATAGAGCTATGCAAAGGAATTCACATAGTCCTGTACTCTCCCTCCTATTTTTGATAAAGTATTCAGGCATCTAAAGGAAATAAATACACATATAGCTATCAATCTGCACAATATGACTTTTGTATTCAGAGCGTTAGCTGATGATCTTTTACTCCTTTTTTTCTGCTTAAAGGTTGTAATTACTTATAGTTTAATGCAACAGAGTTTTTCATTGTATTTTTCTGTAAATTAACACTTATAAATGTAAAGCAATACAATTTGTTAAAAAAAGAAGAACTAAAAAAGTCAAATTAAACTTGAAACTGGAAAGTTAACATATCAAATAGAATAATAAAGTGACATACTTTGGAGTTATTATATAAGAAAATAGTCTTTTGATCAATCACTGTAAATAGAGTATTTAAACATATTTAGAATCGGTTAAGAAATGCATTTATATTCTCAGACGATACAAGAATGTTACTCCTTGACACTTTAAAATTATTTGTCGCATGTTTACGTTGCCTAAGGCTGAATATGGTGGAGAATTGGTTTCTTGAACTATAATGAGAGGCTCATAATCTATGAAAGAAAAGATAAACAAAAGTATGCGTATAATTGCGAGGAAGACTTTAAAGTTGCCTATCTCTGTCTTTAATAGTCCTGTTTCATAGACTTTAACTGACTCACTTTTGAGCATATTATGGAAAGTCTCTTTTTCCTTTTCTACTTTAAAATAAGGAAAGAAGCTAGGACTTATCCGGAATCAGATAAAGGAAGGTTCTTTGAATACAATTGAAGCTAAAAATTTTGTACTTTTCGTAAGTTAAAAGAATGTTTTAATATTACAAATTAACAATGACAACCAAACCATGATTTTTTAACTTTCTTTTGAGAATCTTATTGAAGAAAAAATAAGAAACAAATTCTATTATATATACGATATAGAGACATACCCACTACACAGATATTTAGAGAATAACTTGGAGGACTTTTGAAAGTTCCTGAAATAAATTACACTAAACTAAACTAAGAATATAAAAAAGAAATCATCTCAATCTTTAAATTACGAACTAATTCTTACAGTTTTCAATATGACTTACATATTCGTCATTATCCTGTAAAAAATTACCTCTGTAAATGTGGTGGAAAAGACACGCTTAGACATATCTTCGAATGTGTCTACTATTAGGACATTAGTTAGAAATATCTTTGATAAGATTCCTGGAAAAAATAGTAACTTACTATTAACTTTACATAAATTAGCAGTTCACTTCTCATAGGTAAATGGATGCAGATCTTCAGATAAAAATTTTTCATAAAAATCTACGAAAAAAAGAATAGAAATATAAGAACAAAGCACAGATAATTGATTGAAGCCTAAAGAAGAACAATAAAAAAGCACAAGAAACAACGGGGAAAAGTTGGAAGATGAAAAGAATGATGCTTGAACTTTTTGAACATAATTAAAATGAAGTATCTGATTTATATCAGTAACTTTTTTTCATTAAAATTTTTATTAAAGTGATTTCTTTTTCTAATTTTTAAATTTATTTTTAGATTTTTTAATAAAAAGTGTCAAATTCTTTTTTTGATACTTTTTGTTCTTTTTATTTGTTTTAATTCTTTGTTTTTTCTTTATTTTTATATATAATGGCTTTTCCGAGTCAAGAAGTTTAGATAACATTTTTTTCTGTTCTTTTTTAGATTTTTTTCAAGTTTTTATGCAAAACAGCAATTTATTTGTATTTAATTTACTTTAACATCCTTTTCATAAAATTTGTTAAGCAATTCATCTTTTCTTTCGATTTTTTAATTTATTACATGCATTTTTTCAGGTCTTTTTCAATCACATTTTTTAACTTTTAAAATAAAATAAAAATTTTTCTTTTATTTCTATAGAATTTTTTATCGTTTTAAAGAAATTTGTTTACTTGTGACTTAATCCTTGCTTTAGAATTTTTATTCGTTAGATTAGATGCTTAATTTCCAGCTAATTTTGAGACTTACATGAACAATTATTTTAACTATGAATATATATGGATGAAGCCATTTATATGTACTTTCTGGTTTGTACTATGATATGTTATAAGATTTGTATAAAATTTCAGAAAAAACTATTATTTTTAATTATATTTAAAATATTTGTGACCGAGATATTCTCTATGACATATTTCAGATTCCTCTTCCTTGAAAAATACCTAAAAATTATGACAAGCTACAACTACAGTTTTTGATTGAGTAAGATTTTCATTTTATGTTGCCAAATGTGATGTATTTTCTTGAAAAAAATAAATGAAAAGAAAGCTAATCTTCTATTACTCTTAGTATCAGTGTATTATCAATAGCTTAAGAAGATGAAGTTACCTATTTGGGTATTAGTTAGGAATAAAATAAAATTACAAATTACATTGTACAGCAGCAACTACCAAATACAGAATAGCCATTTAAAAGGCTACAGCAGCATTTTCTAGATAAGGATTAGTATAACTCTCAGCTTCAAAACTCTTTATAGAACTTTTATTTTGCCTAAAGTTGAATATGTAAGTGATATTACTTTGTGTGTTACTATTTCTGGAATTAAAGGAATAAAAACAAGATAACAAAATTGCAAAGACTTATCTCAAGATAGGTGTTTAGATCTTAAGAATCCACATTCAATGAATAATGTTTTATTGAGATAAACTGACATCCTTTTACATATATGCAATTCAAAAGTTAATGCACTTTTATTAAAAATTAATGTAATATAGCAAAGAAAATCCTAACTCAGATACTGTTTTTCTATTAGAAAAATGTAATAAATTTAATTTACCATACTAGAGACTATAAAGAAATGCATCGATTTGTATAATTTTGACATGTCACATGTTTAGAGTAAGATGGATTTTTAAAAACTCACAGAATAAAAAATAAAACATAAATTCTTAATGAAATGTCTCTCTAGGAATACACTTATGTCAACAGCAAAAAGAATTATAGATTAAATAGAAAATAGGTAAAGTGTTTTTCTGAAATTACTTTTACCAAGTATAATAAACACTATATTAGAGCAACAATTTTTGTCTATAAACTGAGGGTTTTTGCTTATAATTTTTAATAAGAACTCAGTAATCACCACATTAACGTTAGATTTAGCATTATTTGCTTATGTGGCTAAGATTTTGATGAAACTGATCATATTTTTTATTGCTAATACTATGCAGATCATTTTAGGAATTCGAAAATCAAAAAGTTTTTAAGAAAAAGACAAGATGAAATTAGATTTTTATGACTAAAACTATATAAAAAAACATTTCTCAAAGAATCAAATTCCTAAAATAGACAAATTCATCAAAAATTTTCATTCCAAATTGCCAAAAAAGCTTTTTGAAATGTTTAAGCTACAAGATGAGTTTTTAAAAGAGTTTCTGGAAGAAAAAAAAGAAAAAATTCACCAAGACAATAAATAAAAATATATAAATAAATAATAAATAAATAAATAAATTTGATTATAGAGCGCGTAGCACTCTCGTTGGTGCGCAGCTCTTTAAAAAAAATGTTTCATACTGACAAGAATGTTTGTTACTGATAAAATTATCAGATACTGATAAACCTTGTTCAATACTGGTGTAATTATTCAGTACTGATAAAAATGTTCAATACTGATATAATTTTAGAATACTCGTAATCTTTAATACTTGCTGGAAGTCCAAGGAGATGGCAGGATTGTGTCTCATTGCATCACCAAAGCAGAGGACGACATGTATCAATTATGGGTACTTAAATTCCCCACCTCTGATGAAGCTCGCAATATTATTTCTTTTTTGTTCCAGAATTAAGTCCAAATTAAGCCAGTGCTGAAGGTCTAAGAATCTTATGTCTCGATGCCAAACCAAAGCAGAGGAAGACATAAAGTCGATTATGGGTACTTAACTTCCCCAACCTCTGATGAAGATGACCTTGTTGTTCACCTTCGAACAACTATGGAGGTTTTAAAGATATGATAAAGAAAGATAAATAAGAGACTTTATTGACATTTACAAACTTTTATTTTTCAACATATTTATAATATTTATAGCCTAAGCTATATCTATTGCAACTATGTCCCAATATTCTTAAATATTGAAACTATTATATTTTAATTAATTAATTATTCAATTTATGATCTATTTTTTACTTAAAAGATCTCTAAACCTCTTATTCCATTTTTTTTCTTTAAATAGCTTATTTATCTTATTATAACAAAGAAACAAATCATATTAAGTCTTTCAATAGCATATTTATTATTAATGTCTAATCGATTTCATCTAATATGCATATTAGCTACCTGCTTTCGAATTTTTTGATTGTTTTAACTAAAGCAAAAATCTAAAAAAAATGAAATTCATCATATATGTTAACTTTAAAAAACGAATTTAAAATGACGAATTAAATTAGATTAAAATTAGAGTATTCATAATTTTTATAAATAAAGCAAAAAAGTGAACGGATTATCTATATGATTAGAATAAATTAGTAAGATACAAATACCTGAATAAGAGTTATTAAATATTAAAAGTTTTTGGATCTTCTATCTTAATAATTAAATAAATTAGCTTGAAATCTTTTTAATAATTGTATTAACTAGAAATAACTAACTAGCAAGTTCTTCTTTTACATTATCGATCTTGTATAAAATAACTAAAAATAAAGAAGATTAAGCAGTTTTGAATAAAGACTAATTATTTGAAAAATAAACATCTTAGTTAAAAATGAGAAAATAATGATTTTAAATATCAAGTTAACTTCGAAATACCCAATTTAAAGAAATAATTTTAGCTAGTTTATTATCTAAGTATAAAGAAAACCTTTTTTATTAAAATTTAATTTAAATAGGATGGAAAACCCTCTCCTTCGGATGCTGCTTAGAGGCCCAACAAGGCAACAGAAAAATGAGCGCGGAAGGAGGATAAATCGGAAGAAGAAAAACCAATTACAAGAGAAGGAAGATGTGACAAGCTGGAGAACTCTGAATGCCAGGAGGATACTTTCTTCATCATAGGTCGGGGAAATATATCCGTAATCGCATATTAATTCCTATGCTTTTGAAGGAAAAATTACAGGGACGTACCGCAGGAAGAGGAAACAAGGAAAGAGAGAAAAGAGATACCTATAAAAAAAATTTCCATAATAAAATTAAATTAATTTAAAGAGCTGCACACAAACGAGAGTGTTACGCGCTCTATAATCGAATTTATTTATTTAACTCAATTATACATTATAGTTGGTTTAATTAATGCTTATTATCCAGTTCATTTTTTTTAATTAGCTACTAATAAATAAAAACACTTTAAACTTTTTTAATCTGCTTAAATTTAGCAATAATTAAAATTTTTAACATTTGTGAATTTTATCTAGAAAGCTGAATACAAAATTCAATAAATACCAAAACTAAAATTTTTTTAGAAACATCTTAAATTTTATTCATCTAAGTTTATTATAAACTACGCTTTTTTAAAACTCATCTGAAACCTTATAAAGAACTAAAATTCCGTCCTTTTTCTTTCATTTTACTTTAGCTTATTTTTCACAACTACGAATACATTTTTATTTTATCAAAGAATCCGATTATAGTAATTTAATTTGAAGGTAAAAATAAAGAGAATCCTTTGATTTTTTACAAGAAAACTTAGAATATATAAAAATAATAGATACTAAACGATAAAGTCTAACTTAAAATAAATAAAGCTGATTAAATTATAAAAAAGTCATTTATAATAATAAAAAATATTGATGGTCTCCTCAGCCAGGAGAACTAGTAGATAATATGGTGCTCTGTATTCTGCGTTGCGATTAATCTCTGACTAGATTCTAGCACGGGGAAGGGTGGACAAGCTTGGATGAGACAAGCCTACCTTACCCGAGGATTTTCGCTAGTAGTATGAACGTTTTGTTGACGAGTCTGCTTATGACTTAACTACTAATTCTTATTTGGTCTTATTCAAGAAGACTGGAGCATTTGGTTCAATATTCGAGAATAATCTTTAATAAATAGATTCCTTATTCGAAGAAGCATTGCGACTCATTTTGAACAGCTATAATGAAATCAAGAAGTAAGAGAACATTTTTTCTAATATTAAATATTAATATTGAAAGAGCAGCACATCAACGAGATGCTACGCATTCTATAATCCTATCTATTTATACAGCAATCTTGTTAAATAAATTTGCATTAAGAAATATAATTCTTTATTACTATAATTTTATTTAATTTAAAAACCATTAAACTTTATGAAGCTTTAAATTAACAAGAAAATCAAACTATTTATCTATAATTACTAATAAAATAATTTATATTGCTGATATATTAAAATACCTTCATATCAATCTTAGCTAAAATCTAAAAATTATAATTGATTTAACTTAAATACTTATAAGTCCATATAGTTTAAGTGGATTAATAATTTTAATATTCATATTATTTTTTATTTTTTGACTCTCTATCTAAAGAGAATTTTATAAGACTCTTTAAAAAGAATTTGTTAACTTGCTATTTGAAAAAAGTTTATCCAGAAGCTATGAAATTAAAAATGTAAAATTTCTTGATAGTTTCAAGAATCTAATTATAATAAACTTCTAGCGATTATCTATAAAATAAATAATTTAGGAATTAAAGTTAGATTATATAAGCCTATTTTACATTCTAATAGCTATTATAGAAAGTATGCTAACTTATTATAAACTCAAGCATAATATAGCCTAGCAACTTGTATTAATTATCTAATTGATATAAGAAAAGTCAGGTAAAGAAATTGAATCTAATAATAAAACTTACAGCTTACTAACGTATATCTAGTTTAATAAACTAAAGAGGATATTAGGCTTTAATTAGAGTTTAAGTGGGTTAAGTTTATTTAATTGAAAATATACCAGTAATTAATTATTGTTATACTGCAAAAATTTACGTATTTAGTGCGATAATTTTACGTAAAATTAAGAAAATTTATGTAATTTAACATGTATGAAGCTTTAAATTAAGAGGGATAAATTTTACACTTACAAATACAAAAGACTAAGAGATAATTCAAGAAAAGTGTCGCAACCAGGCGTAAAACAGAAGAGAATGCAGAACATTCGGAAAAAAATTTGAAACTTAAGCTAATTAAACAAGTGAAAGCTAAAAGTAATAAATAATCTTAGTTGGATTATTCTTAAGATTTAAGAATCGAATCTTTAAATTTTAGTTAAGCTAAGCAAAACCAAACATGCAAGATTAGTAATAGCAATGTTATTTCTCTACTAAATAAGAATCAAGATAGATCATCTGCTTTCCTTAGATCTCCTATACAAGCTAGTGAAAGAAAATTGAAAGCAAAAAGGGAAGCCTTAAGTAACTAAAACAATCATACCCAAAAATAAGTATAGTAAGATTAAACAAACTCTTTGAAAATCGTTTCGAAAAACTTCAACTCTAAATTAATACCTCCTAGCGAAGGATTTATTAATGTACTTAGCGAAAGCTAAAATAAAAAAATAAATTCTTAAACTTCTATTAGTCAGAAAGTAAAGCTAGTAAGAAAGTAAACTCTTGAGATAAGAGAGTCTTGCTAATAGCTAAAGCGATAAGATTCTAGTTATTAGAAGGATTAATTTCTTTTCTGGTTTATGGATTTAGAAGACTAAAAGTGAGATTATTTAAACAATGAGGAAATGTTGAAAAACAAATAGTTGCTATAGAAATAAAAGATTCCTTCAAAGTAAGATAGCATTAAATTTGACTTAGAAAAAAAAGAAAAATCTTAAAGTTTACTACCAAGTATACCTTATACAAATGATAAAAATTAACTATAGAAAATTAAATAAAATACAAATCATGAATTTCTTGATTAACATTTTGATGTTCTTGAGAATATTTTCTAAAGTCGCTAAGAGAATTTAGCATCTTAAACATCAACAGAAAATTTAAAGAGAGAAAAGAAAACAAAATCTTAGTTGGATTGAACTACTGAAGATTTTTTATTAATTAAAAAGAACCGGCGTTTTAGTGAAGGGTTGTATAACCAAAAAAAAAATGTAAGCAAAAGTAATTTGGAAAATGAAATAAGTTTATTAAGCTCTTATCAGAATAGAGATATGCAATAATCCTTTATTAATAATAATACTTAAACTTCACCTGATTCTTTTAGTAACTCTCCTGAAGTAAAACTTAACTAAAGTACAAATGATGCGAAAGTTGTAAACAGTAAAAAGCAAATCTTTAGAAGTAAACTCAACAAAGTTATTACTAGAAAAAATATTTAAGAAAAAAAAGGAGATAATTTTGAAACATAAAGTCCTTTATCTTGCTAAACTGTGCTTATGAGGAGGTAATTTAAGAAAACAGAAGAGAATAAATATAACAATAATATGTTTGAAGAATATGCTAAAGCTAGCAAGGTAAGAAAAAGCTTAGCCTAAGATTCTTTTGGAAAAAGTCTAAACAAATCGTAATAAAGCCAAAAGGTAATATCCTAAGAGAATATTTAATAAATTTAAGAAAATTTGGAAAAAATTCTAAATATTGAAGAAAATGAAAACTTTAATGAAGAACAGCAGTCAAATCAAGTTAGCAATGAAGAAAAAATAAGATAGCTGAATGATTAATTAAAATCAAATAAGCCTATCTGTTTCTCTCCAGAGTTGATGCTAAGAGATTCTAAGATTTAAAACAGTTTAATTCTTTGCTAAAAAAATGGACTAAATTTAAAAGAAGCCTTGTAACATCATTAAAATATCGCGATTAAGTGAATTAGAAAAGTGTGCCTTTACACTTTAGAAGATCTTATTACAAACCGTGTTGTTATCTATTAAAACTTATTTGAGATTTCAAATGAAAATAAAAATTATGAAAAAGAGTTTAATAAGTAATCTACATTCCTTATTAGATATTGCTCTGAACTTCTATAGGCTATTTCAGATTAGGATATTAACTTTCCTAACCCTCTAAAATTATTTTTTTACTGCATGTTTATTTAGAAGAGAACTTTGCCTGATTTCTTTTTAACTCCTTTTGAAAAGAACCGAATACAAAAATAAGGCAACTATCAAATGTAAATAATTATACAGATTTCAAACTAAATACTAGCAAGACTTTTTAATTTCCTTCTTTTTAGTTAGTAAAATACTAGTAGGAAAACTTCTACTTCATCCTTAAAAAATCTAAAAAGATTTAAGTTTAGTTTAACAAGAAAACTTAAAGATTTTAGCAAGCGTCATTTAGTCTATTATGATAGAAAATTTTGTATATCTAGGAAGAGATTAGAATGAACGATCAATTATAGATAGAGATGTTTACGAGACTGACAATTATACAAAAGATATATCAGTAAGTACTTAATATTTAGAAAAACTACGACGGAATATCAGAACATTTATATCCCATTAATCAAGTAAAAGAATTATTAAGAAAATGCTAAGATTTTAAGCAGAAAAGTCAGTTAATGATAAATAAAATAGGAAACTCATTAAGAAAAAATAGCAAAAATTTTGGAAAACAATTAGGAATTCCTGAAACAAATCATGAAGAGAAGGATTCTCAAAGAGATTATTAAAAGGAATGAAAAATGAATAAATTATAATGCTTGTTAATAGAACTAAATTTTACGTTTTTTATTAACTACTTTTTCTAAACTTTTGTCATATAAGATACTTTATTTTATAAAAGTGAGTAACTTTTATTGGAGAGGTTGATGTCTAAAATTTAATAAAACTCTAGTTTGATTATTTTTTAAAGATAAATTTATACTTAAAAAATAATAAAATATTGTCTATTAAGTTATATTAGTCTAATTTAATTAATATTTTCATTTTTTGTTTAGAAATTTGCTAGTAAAGGGAATAAAAAACGAGTTTAGGAACTAAAAAGCTTCTAGAAATTATTTAAGTTTTTTTAATTTAGGAATTTTTAATATAAAATAAAATCATTTTGTTCGCCTTTTTTTAACATTTAAAGACTAAAAAAAAGTTTATAATTAAATTTTAATAAATTTATTAAATTAAATTCCTCAGTTTCGGGATTTTAAGTAATAAAAATTATGTGGTTATATCAAAAAATTAAATGAAAACAAATCTTTTTTCAAAAGAAATTACTAAGAGTTTTATAGCGCTTTACATTTACTTTTAGTTTAAAGAGTGTAAATTGAATAATCATCTTAAAAATAATTTTTTGATCTATTCTATTGAAAGAAGTAAATAAAAGTCTGGAATTTGGGAAAATTAATTTGAAATTTAAGCATTTCTTCTAATTAAAAATAAAGGATTAATAATTAAGGAACCTAGTTCTAATATTTTTTTATTTAGCTTAACTTTATTTATAAACTAAATCATTACCAAAATATTAAAAATCTTGTTTTCGTTACGCTTTAAAATTAAAAATTCGATTTTTACTCTTTGTAAAATAAAGCTAATATTTACAGATTTAACTTGCGCAAATTTTAAGCATTTTTTAAACAATTATTTATTAAGAATTTTCACTAAAAGAAATTCTTAATGCTATTAGTTGCTTCTGACTACTTTTTTCAGATTAAATTTATTTCAAATGAATTTTAATAAATTTTAATATCAAGAATTGTGACGACTAACAAAATTTCATTTCAAGCTTTATTATTAAAAAAAAATTAATTATCATATAGTTGTTCGAAGGTGAACAACAAGGGATATCTTCATCAGAGGTTGGGGAAGCTAAGTACCCATAATTGATTTTATATCTTCATCTGCTTTGGTTTGGCCTCGAGACATCTACTAATTCAACCTTATGCACTGGCTTACTTTAGTTTTTAAGTCTGGAAATAAAAGGAAATTATTTTTGCGAGCTTCATCAGAGATGGGGAATTTAAGTATCCATAATTGACACATGTCGTCCTCTGCTTTGGTGATGCAATGAGACGCAACCCTGCCATGTCCTTGAACCTCCAACAAGTATTAAAGATTATGAGTATTCTAAAATTATATCAGCATTGAACATTTTTATCAGTACTGAATAATTATACCAGTATTGAACAAAGTTAATCAGTATCCGACAATTTTATCAGTAACAAACATTCTTGTCAGTATGAAACATTTTTTAAAGAGCTACGCACCAACGAGAGTGCTACGCGCTCTATAATCAAATTTATTTATTTAAACCTCTAAAGAATATTTAACTATATTTTTAGAAATCACTTAAAAAATGATGAACTAGAATTTAAATTTACTATTATTCTATTTAATATTTTAGATTATTTTAAATATTCTTTCTGGATAAGTTAAAGAATTGATAATTAAAAAAATAAAAAAAAGTTAATTTTAAAATATTTAAATATAGTTTATTTCATTCATTCTATGACTGATTATTATATTATTTATTTATATTTTAAATAATATTAATAAGGTAGAAATATAGAAGCTTTTAAATAGATTAGTCTATTATATAAAAATAAAAGTGCATGTATATATATTTTTTAGTTTTTATTTTTGAAGAAAAAAACTTTTTTATTACTAGATTGCTTAAGAAATTTTCGGAACTATATTTAATAATAAAAAAGAAAAGCTTACAACTAAATATAAACTAAAAAAATACTAAAAATAAAGTTAAAGATATTTTCAGGCTTAATTTTTGGGAAAGAATAAAGTTTATTAAATTTTACAAATCTTTATTGATTGTAAAAAAAATGCAGACTAAAAAGCTAATTTAGCTAGACTAACAAAAAATGAAAAAGAAATATATATATCTATTTGTATATTTTAACATTTATATCAAAACGGTAAATAATTTTTAGATTTTATAAAGAACCTGAAAGATAATTTTTTAAGTAGTTTGAAAAAGACTTGTGAAATTCTTAAATTTTAAGAAAGAAATTAATTATAAAAATGAAATTAAATACAAAAATAAAAATAAAGCAATTCTCAGTTAAATTATGATTATTTTTATTAGTCATTGATCAATTTTAAGATAGTAGATCGCTTACTTTTTAATTAAGACGTAAAAGTATTCAAGGCATATAAATTTTCGAAGATAAATAAAAACGCTAATTAGCAATTTATCTCGATCTTGAAAATTGAAAATTGAAAATTTGATTTAATATAGAACTAAATAACTGAGCCGTTTAGCGAATTTCTATTTATTATTAAATTTTAAGTTGTAATTATAAGTCTTTAATACAGGATTTCTGGTTATCTTAATAAAATTCATAACTAAAATATTTAAGTATTAAAAGAAAGAAAATATTCCTCTTTTTAAATTATTTTGGAACTTAAAATTTGGATGAATATGCTAATTACTCAATTTTTGATAAAGTTAAAGAATCAAAAGTTAATATGCAGAAGATTTTAAGGAATTATATTTAAAGCTAATTTGCTGAAGATACTAAGATAGACAGAGCTTTATGCTGTATGCTAGGATTAACAGAAGCTGACAGTTGAGGAACTTTACTGGAGTTTACTATTTTAGATGATTAAAGACAATTTTACAACATTTACAGCTGAAGCCTGGCTAGCGGAAGAAATTAAATAATGCTTTTCATATAAAACCAGAATAATGAAAAAATGATAATGTAAGATTTTGTGTCAAGCAGAATTAAACTTAATAGATATTTAAAAAGAGTTTTTAATTTATTACTGCTGAGGGTACGATTCTCCTATAGATTGATTAAGATTAAGAAAATAAATGTGGAATAGGAAACTGTCCTACTATTACCAATTCTGTTTCCACATTTTTTCAACTAAAAGGTTAAATGGATTTTACAGTGGTTGGCAATAAATAAAGTAATGGAAATGAAAGTGTAATGGAATGTGTCCTGTTGCTACCAAATAACATTGAGATATTAAAAAAGCCTGAAAATTTTAAGGTTTGTAAGCTTAACTACTCTTATGAATATGAGTATTGATGCAAAAGATTGTTGCAAATTGATGGCCTTTATCATAGTAAATGCAATTAACTATAAAGAGAAGTATCTCTAGAGTTAACCTTTAAATTTTGCTAGGAACTTCCTAGACTCGTTAGATTTTTCTGAGATACTGGAAGAGTTTGAATCAGTTTCTGTCCAATGAATTGTTTAGAGTAATTAGGAAGAAAATTTTAAAAAGGATAAACTTAATAAAGTTACTAAAGAAAGAATTGAAACTGAAAATAGCCAGGTTATAAATAAATACCAGCTATAAACATCAATAGCACCGAAGTATTTAGGATCATAATCAAATGACGCTCTTTGCATGTCCTTACATCGCATTTATTATACTTTATCATTTTAAGAGTCAATTATAAAAGTAATTAATTTAGGGGGAGATGCAGATAGTGCAGGCACTGATTGTGGATAAATAACAGGTCTTCTATATGGAATTTAAAATAAGCCAATAGAAGTTTTGAAGCTAATTCTAAAATGTGATAAAAGTGGAGAGATAGGTTTAAGAGCATTATATTTAAATCTAGCGAACTTTGAATTTAATTAAAACTTAAAATAAATTAATAATTGAAAACTACAATAAACTTTGGCGTCTTTTATGAGTCTAAATAGATGAATTAAGTAAAAAGAAATTTGCGGATCTATTAATTAATCTGTATTAAAATAATTTAGAGAAAAATCAAAATAAACAATCAAAATTTAATTAAAAATGACTTGATATAAATAATTATTTATAATAAGATAAAAGATTAAAAATTATGAAAATGAAAACAGTAATATTCTCCTAAGTAAATGTATATTTAAGATTATAAAAATTAACCAAGCTTAAATATTTTTATATGTAAAAACTTATAATTATCCTATTAACTTAATAATACAATGAGTTTGCAGTTTTAAAAGGAGGAGTTTCTTCTAGGCTTCACTAAAATTATAAAAGCCTTTATCTATTAATTGATAATATGCTTTCTATTTATTAAGCAGAACTTAAAAATCTGGTTTTTCTGAGATATAAAATTAGATTATATAACTCGTATTAAAGATCTGCTTTATCTGAAATGCTAATTTTATGATTTTCTCTTATAAATTAAGAAATTTATACTTGTAAACATTTGGCTCAAATAAATTTTCCCAAGCAACCAAACAATGAAAGCAAGAATTATACATTACGTATATTTCATATATATATTCGTTGAATTAATATTAGAAGGGAATCATAAATTTACTGAAACTTGTTTTCATTTAAGTGGACGCAAATCGCTTATAATTAATAAAATTCTAGATAATAAAAAAGATGATGGAAGCTGAGATTGAACTTCTTGACTAAACTTTCTGGCTTTATGAATAGGAACAAGCTCCTTTCCTGTCACTGATAAAGTCCCAGACCAGAGTCATTTTCTTATGGGAATGCTTTCTTCGAGATTATCCATTCTTGCTAAGGCTTGAAGCCTGGCTGCTCATAGCAATGGAGCTCCTAGCAGCTGTGACTGGAACACAACAGAACATCTCACTTATTCCTTAAAAAGAGAGCGTCGAGTTATCTAACTGGAAAAGAGTTTCCGGTTCCAAAAACTCTTGTAGTTAAAATTAATTAATTAATAAAGATCTAAATGTTTCAAAGCTAAAATATAAACTCTTCAATCAGAATTTTTAATAACATCCCAATCTCTAAATATGTAGTAAACCAAATTTCTAAATACTAATAAATAGGTTTTATTAAAATAAAAAAGATAAAAAATAAATAAATTAGCTAGCATCTTTTATTTCCATTTAGTTATTCAATTAAAAAACATTTCTCTTATAAAGCTTTAATGTTATGTATTTAGCTTGAGAAATAGTTAAATTAAAGTAGAATTTGTTTAATATATAAAAATGGTATAATGTTATAATTATAAGTATAACTTTTCTTTTAATAATTTAGATTATTATATGAGAATAAATAGGGAGGAGCAATCCTCCAACTGAAACTGACTTAAATTCTGGTACCAGGAAGTATCCCATAGGTGAAGAACCAGCCAAGAGAAGAGAAGACAAGATCGAAGAGGCATCAAGTAGCATTAATGACGAAAGATGCCAGATACTAAGGTCACTTAGGGTAGCATTCCGATCGTGGCTCTATAGAAGATAGAACTCACAAGGGAATGCTAGCACTGTGGAAGATTTCAACAAGGAATTTTTTAACTTTAAAAATCTTTATTAAAGAGCTGCGCACCATTGAGGTGCTACGCGCTCTATAGTCTCATTTATTTATTTATTAAATTGTAGTACAAATTACTACTAGCGAAAGTTATAATTTAAATATTTAATATTAGAGATGATAGAGATGATAGAGAAATGATTTAATAAGAAAAAATAATTTAATTTAAATTGAATTGAATTAGTTTCGCCTTTCAGCTTTATTAGACCCACATAAGGGCTCAATTTCTTGCTTCTCTCTACGATATCACTTATAAAATACTTACCTTTCCTCAAGAAAGGTTAGAAAGGTTGAGATCAGAATGGAATGATCTTGTCCTTAAAGTTGAAAGCTTCCAAACAGTATTGGTGCTAAATATAAACTGCGCATCTCTGCTTGCTCGATTGTGAATTACCTTAATCCACAGTAAATTTCCAATTGTCCTCCATTTTTTGAATTTTAATCTAAAAAACAATAATATTACTACATTAAACATTAAACTAAACTAAAATAGTCTGGTGACATCTTTAATTGTTAGAATTACTTCCTTCAATTAAAGATGCTTTAGAATTATTAATAAGTTTTTCATCTCCCGCTTTCATTTTCATCTTATACTTCAGCTTGATCATCTTAGTTATCAATTTTTTCCTTCTATTTTTCCTCTTATTCCTTTAGCTCTTCTTATTATTCCTTTTCTTCCTCGTTCTCTTCTCTATTTTCTTGATTTTTTACTTCCTATTCCTTAGATTCAGGACTTTCCAATCATTCTTCTTCCATTTAGAATAATTCCAATCTCCTTTTGAGCAGCATCCTGTGTAAAATTTTTATTTGTAAATCTATGTATTCTTTCTTGTTTTTTGGGAATTAGTTGATATAATTTTAATCATAGGTTTCTAATCTTCTTATATCACCTTATTCAATCTTTGTTATTAGCCATTCTCTTATATCTATGTAACAATTGCAATCCATAATATGTTGGAACTTGTCCAATTCTCCACAGATACAATGAGGATTCTCGATAAGATAATGTCTGTCTTAAAGATCTTTCCGAAAGTTGTAGCTTTAAGTTCTGAGTTTATATATACTGATTATTTATTTTCTATATTCTTTATTTAGTTTCGGATAGGTAATTTCTGGGAATTATCGTTAGTTATAAAATTACTCTTTAAAAATCTTTGCAGTTGGCATACATTTAAGTCTTTACTAAGTTATTTTATAGAATTTATGTTGAATCTAGTTCTTTACATATTTCGTAAAGGTAGTTAAGCTACTATTATGTTCCTAATTATTAAAGTCAATTTCTTAGTATTCAGATAATCTTGCTAATTAGTCTCTATATAAATACCCTTCCTATCAATTATTCATAAAGAGAGTCCCTAATGTTGATTATGGAAGGTTAATACTTTCTTATCTATTTTATAAAAAAATCTAAAAACCTAAAAGCCATAATATCTTTAAATGGCATTCAGTTAAGATCTATATAACAGAACTCATTAAAAGTGTTTTCAGGCGCTTAGAAGGCTTTCCTTGCTATTAATCTCATACTTTTGTCAATTTTATTTAGTGTTCCAGTAGCTTCATTTTAGATTGCTCAAGGTATTAATTCTCCTCCATATTCAACTTTAGGGAGCGTGAACATCCGGCACAAAGTATTAAAATGTCAAGGTGTCACATTTTTATACCTTGATAATGTATATACTACTTTCTTCATAGCAGACAGATAATTAATTGAAACCGATTTGCAGTGATTAATTAGGTCCTTTTTTTGATGAAGAATTACTCCTAAATATGTTACTTATTACTTTTAAATAATTGGATTGTCTTTTATTTTTAAGTTTAACTTAACTTCTTTTTGATGCTTTTTTAAGAATTAAATAGCTTCGCATTTTGAAGTATTAATATTCAATTAAGTTCATTCGAATACTTTTTATGTTTCATTTATTAAAATCTGCATGGACTTTTCAGATTTGGAAAGGAGAATTAAATCATCTGCCCATCCTCTACATGCGAAGCTTCTGCCAATAGTATTACATTTGAATCCTATTATTTTACTTTTACTTTCTAAATATCTGATTACGATATCATAGTACAGCAAAGCAAGCACTGGACCATGTGAGCTACCTTAAATAACTCCATTATTGTATTTTATCTTACTAGATAAGGTTCCATCTATAAGAAAGGAGGAATTTATGTTTTTATAGAAAGATTCAAGGGCATTTATAAATCCTAAAGGTAGCTTGACTCTCCTGAGTTAAACGAAAAGCAATCTACTTTCTATAGTATCAAACATTTTCTCTACATCTATTAATGTGGCAAGGAGTTTTGTCTTCCCTTTTGCTTATTTGCGATAGGATTCTATTACTTACTATATTGTCCAAATTCATAGTAATTTATTTCCTTTTTATGAATCCCATCTAGCTTTCATGAATTAAGTTTCTTTTATATATTTAATCATATAACCTTTTAGTTAAAGCTTTATCATATATTTTTAGTATAGAATTCATCAAAGAAATAGGTCTCCAATTTTTCCAGTCATCTTTGCTTCCTTTTTTAAATATAAGAATAATGATTGACGTATTAAGTTCTTTAGGTATTCTACCTAACCTCAGCATATTATTCAAGAAAGAATGAAGAATCAAAGTAAGATAATAACCTCCATACTTCAATAATTCTCCCTTTATGCCATCTGGACCAGCTGCTTTTCCATTAGGGATTTGTTGAATAATTTCCTAAATTTCTTAAATCGTAAAGAGTTGAAATTCTTGTAAATAGGAAGGTATTTACTCTTAAATTTCTTTAATATTTCAATAAACTAGATTAAAATTTTTGTTACTATTGTCAAGCTACTATTAAGTAAGATTTTAATGCTTATTAAAAACAAAATTCTCTCATGAATCAACAAATTGGTTTTTAAGCTCTTAATTAAAGTTCATTTTGTTTCTTATTTTTGGGTTCTGAATCTTTTTCGCTTGTTAAAACATAATTTTTGGTTCTTCATTAAGATTTAGAAATTTCTTCTTTGCTTTATCTTTTAACCATTTTCATAGATGATATTTATATTTATTTTAAAGTTTATTAGCTGATTTCTGAAGATTAAGGACTCTTTAATTAATTCTTCCAAAATAAATTTACGTTTCTTTATACTCTTAGTTAGCTCTTTTCGCATCTATATACTTTCTTGCAAGATCTTGAGGAAGTTTGTTGTATTTAGGATCAGGAATAAATGATCCTAGTACTGAATCTGCGTTTTCTTGAATATTTCTGCTAATGTACTTGTACTATTCCTCTAAATTATTTCTATCTATTTGAAAGTAATCATTACAAGTTTGTATAAATGATTGCTAATATCTTTATCTATCAATTGGATCTTACAAACGATTAATTTTATATATACTCTAAATTATTTTATCATCATCATCATATTTTGTATTATACAAAAAGTTAACTGTAATTAGAATGTGATCAGTTTTTAAGCAGCCATTGTGAACCTAAAAATTTACAAATTAATTATTATTTAAATGACTACTAATTAAAATATAGTCATTACAGTACAATTTTCCCGTTCCTTTGTGTATGCATGTATTACTAATCGTATTATTAACTATTTGAAGATCGTTTTATTGCAAGAATTCTTAAAATCTAGATGTGTTTTCATAATCGTTTTAAGTATTATTTTCGTAATTTTATAATAGAGCATTGAAGTCTCCTATCAATATATGAGGATTATTTGGAAATTATCCAATATATGTATTAATATAGTCATAAGCTTAATCTTTAATAAGACTACTTTTATTATTGTCTGGCATATAGCAAGATGTGATTAATATATTTTCCATTTTGAATGAAACAAATCGATTTTAGGTTTCTATATTTACTCTAGATTCAGTACTATTGATTTCATCTCTAATAATCAAGCTTACACCTCCTCCTTTATCTGCATTTCTAAAGTATGTTCTATATCCTTTTATTAGTATAGGAGGAAAATCTTACTTTTGTCATGCTTCATTAATTGAGAAGATGTCTATGTCATTACTTTTTTTAAAAATTCTTTAATCATTAACTGTTTTCCTGCTATTCCATTAATTTTAACGTGTCCAATCTTGATTCGAGTTCTATATTAATATTAATTATTATCTGTATTACTTTCTTTTGATCCAGCTGGAAGTCCATTTTCGTAAATACAAATATTTTTATTCCCTTGTTAATCATAATCAACATTTACAAATTTTTTACCATATTCCGGATGCTTATGAAAGAATTAGATAATTATAAAAATTACTTATTTATTATATTTTTATAACAGCTTTTGATCCACAAATATTTTGGTTTTTTTAATACTATCAATAGTTCCGAAGGTTAATTCTCAATTAATTGTCACATACCTGCCTTAAATATTACTCATTTCATACTGTATTTTTCTTCAAGAACCCTATAATATAAATTCCTTGAGTAAAGGCGATTTAAAATTTAAGGATTGTATTATTTTTTCACTTTCTTTTTGACCTCTATATTTAATACTACGTTTAGCTACTGGAATTTAAATATAATATTTTTCCTATTTTCTTTTAAGAGGGTTTGATTTTTTAGCAACAGAACATTTTTAGTTTTCAATTTTATTGAAATCTGTCTAGTTCTATTAATCTTTTGATTAAGTTTTAGCTTTAAGGCTAAATAATCCTTTCATTAACATTTTATTAATTTCTTATTATTTTCTCAGATTTTCCTCTTACTTTTAATTGTTACATATGAAATCTATATCTAACTAATGATAGGATTACTAGAGTTTTATATAATTCTTTTCTTACAAATTCACTTTGCAAAATTGATCTAGTTGATCAACTTTTATTGTGCTAGATGATATATCTAAACACTGGATTTTTACTTAAATTTGCTTATACTATCCTATAACATCTGTTTAAGTTTAATTAATTTTGGTTTAATTTGTTTCTGTTTATGTTTACATTTCAAAATATATTTTTTAATATTTTTATAGTTGCTTAGTATAAAAGCTTGCTATGTTTTCAATTTCATTTTATTTTTATGTTAATAATCCTTACAGGATTTATTCTTTTTATTTCTGCTGTGCTTGTAATATCCTAATCTGTTCAGAATTATATTGCTATTGATTCTCTAGTTCTTAACTAAAAAATAAGATTTAATTTTATAACTCCTAGCACTGTTTATTGTATTATTGATTTTCAAATTACTAATTTTTTAGTTCGACTTCAGTCTTATTCTTTAGCTAATAAACTTATTAAAGTTCTTATTATATTTGGTCTGATTATTATTGTTGATATTAATATAACTCAATTAAACATTGCAGATAGTTCATTTATTAATAAGTTAATATTTCATTGAATTACAAATTTGTTTATATCGATTTATGATTTTCAACTAACTCAGTTTTTTGTCATTTATTGATTAAAAAAAGTTTATTCAAATTATAAGTCTAAAAAGTCTGTTTAAATCTCCATCTCTCTAGTATTATTCCTTTATTTGTTAACTTCTTAAAATAACTATTAAGTATGATATTAAATTAAATTAAAGTGTTAAAGAAGGATCGTCTACTTAAAAACTTCCTACTTCCCTATCCAACCAATAGGAACTAGATCTCTAGGTGGTCTTCTCCTCCCTTCACTATCAAGCTTTCGGAATGGTTGTCTCTTCATATAGCTTGCTTTCTTCTTATAAATTTCTCCATTCCTGGTTGGGTAAAATTAGGTTAGGTCATTCCATATTTTCTATTAAATCTTCTTTCTCTTCCAGCATCGTCTCCATAGGTGGTCTGTTCTCCTGCAGATGTAACATTTGTTCCTAAAATATTTCTCTTTAGTTTTTTCAATTGGCTTATTATTCTCTTATTCGATCTCCATTGGGATAGATTGCATAGCCTATTAAGTATGATATAATATAAATTATTTGATTTCCTTAATTTTCTTATTAATTTTATTTATACAAATCTTGTACTGCTCAAAGATTGCTTCATAAGAGTTAATCATGTCTTAATTGTTTTGATTTATTTGTGCAAGAGTATTTTTTATTTATCTAAAGATATTTTTATTATCTGTTAAGTTTTTTATTTATGTCTGGAGCTTTTTTACTTCATTCAAAAGCGTTTCATTTTATTTTTTAAATAAAATAGTATCTTAAATATCCATAGTATTATTCCCTGCTTATAACTGGTTAGATAATATAATATCCAAAGTATCTTACTATAAAAAGGATATTTCTGATACGATTGGTGAGACTGAGGTACCAAGCTATTTTTTTTATCTATAAGTATATTTCTCAATCTTTAGAATTCTTGATAGTTAATTTCCACTTTTTAGGGAATTTCGAAGTAATTTTAACTGAATACGAAGAAACTTGTTAACTGGAGATTAACTACAGATATTTAGTAAAGCTCTTAGCAAGTTAATTATCTTCTTTACGGATTTTAATTGAAATGAATAAGAGTCACTTTTTAGAGAGTAGTTAAGCATCTACCTATGCTCATTTCATAAGATGGCAGCTTCTTTATTTTTAGATAAAGAAGAGTCGTCAAGATTATAATCCTGAGATATTTAGAAATCATCCATTTTTTTTAATATCACTACATATTTTCTATATCTTATTAGCTTTAACTAACATAGATGAAAAAAATTGTATAATTAACTATTGAACGCTAAGCTCTATATTCTAATTATATAAAAATGATATTTATATTTACAAATTTTGCTTTTTTCAATAAGAAAAGAATATTGGATAATTTCTCAAACTTAAGATAGTATTTTTTTATAACTTATTTGTCTACTTAATTAAATATATACTAAGCTTGTTTAAATAAAATGTTACGTGTGCAATAAATAGCAACTATGAAAATACTGTTACTAACTAAGCGAAATTTAAAGAAAGAATAAATGAGATATTTTTTAAAAAGCTATTTAGGATATATCCAACATAAAGCAGAAAAATTATAGAAAAAAATTCTTTAATTCAAATCATAATCCTTGGAGAAATAATTAGGAATGCTACATGCAAGATTATAACTATTCAGAATATTAAAGGATGGTGCATTTCCAAAGTGCTATACCGCCTAACTAATCCTAGTAAGAATTCAAGACAAACTAATGGAGATAAGCTGATAGAATAGGTCAGATGGCTGACTACTAAGGCTTTAACAAAGCTTTTTAACTTTTTTTAAATAAAAGGATGCAACTATTTAATAAATTGTATAAATATATTATTAATATAATTATAAATCAAAATTCACTCTTTAATAATAATTCACTTTAATAAAAGCTTTTTTATTAAGATTCTGATTTAAATCAGATACTTCATTTACTTCATTTTATTTAAGTTTATAAAAGTAATATCTATTATCTAACCTTGATTTATATTTCATATCTTACTTTCTTTTCTTTAATTATTTTTGTTCTCCTAATGCCTTTAATTGCCTTTATATACTTTTTCCGAATAGTAATTATCAAGTGCCTTTGAAAAATTTTGCGTTAGTCTATTTCCGATTATTGTTTATAAATAATCTGCTAGCTCAAGTAAATTTGGCCATAAATTATATTATGGAAAAAATGGAAAATTTCTTGCAATAATCTCTTCTTAAAAGGATTCATCTAAGTCAAGATTTGATTAATGAAAGTACTTTAAGAACTTCGAGTTATGCAATTAGAAAATTTTAAACTCCTAAGAACGGTATAAGAGCTAGAAAGAAAAATAGAATATTGATGATTAACTCACAAGAGAAAAAAATTAAAAATAAACAGTCAGGAAATATCAAAATAGAAAAATTAGAATAAAAATTTAACTAATTCGTAGAGTTAACTGAAAGCATATTCTCATAAAAAATATAAGCGAATGATCTGATGGATGTTGGCCAACAGCCAACAACAACTTTCATTTCATATCGAAAAATAATGAGATGCTGGTACTGCAAGCGACCAGGACATAAAGGAAGAAGCTGCTTCCAATTTTAATAAAAATAAAGGAAAATAATAAAAAACTAATGGGAAAATATTTTTAATATCTATTGCAATTAAGAAGGTAAACTGTATAGAAAAAAATACAACAACTAAAGAGTGAAGCTCCTTATATCTAATAGGCGGTTAACGAATTAAATAAAAAGTGACTGGAATTCGACCTATCGGAAAAGATTAGAAATAACAAGCTAAAAATCACCAAGGCTTATGATAGAAAAAATCCAAACAGATTTTAAGTTGATACTTATGCCTAACTTTAAACTTAAAAATGGTACAAATCATTGAAAACTATGATAATGAGTTTCTAACTTAAAAATTTAGATAATTTTTTGACTATATTTTCATGGTTTAATTTAGTATAATTTATTTCAGGAAATATCTAGAGTCCTTCAAGCCACTCTCTAAATATCTGTGAAATAAACATATCGAAACTGTAATTTTATCGTATGATATTAAAATGACATCTTAGAAAAAACTAACCTAAAATAAATCTTCTAACTAACAGTAAAATACCTTAATAGAAATTTTATCTTTTTAGGCTGAGAATAAATATTTTAGGACGCATTGTAGAAATCAGTTTAGCAAATAGACAATATAAATATTAAAAAAGCTAACTCAGAAATGATAATAAAATACTGAACATAGAATTGAGCTTAAAAGCCTTAATACATCTGATTAATAAAGAAATTAAAAGAATAGAAGAAAAAATATAAGAAATTCGAAATATAAGATAGATAAACCAAGAGCAAGTTATGATTAAGATTATATACTCTTCTCTTAAGATATAATTAATTGTAAAAATATAAGAAAATATTTAGAGTTAAATTTTATTAATTATTAATTTTTCACTTACTTTTTAATAAAATAAATATTTATATATTATATAACTGAAACTTAATTTTGAAAAGAAAATTATACCAAGCTATTATGAATTAAGAATAATTATATAAATAACCAGTTTAAATTGATTTCCATTTTCTATCAGTTTTAGTATATTAGAGAATTTTATGACCTAGCTTTTGCTTAAAATTATGTTATTAAATAATTGTTTACTTTTTCTTAATTAATTTCGTATTTAATTAATTAACAGCAAACTCTTCTATTTAATCTCTTAACATTTGTTTAGTACTTCATACAACTATTATATCGAATATAGTTTATCATTATTCCATAGTTAGTTTTCTATAGAGATATTTGCTGATTTATTGTTTTATAGTTATCTGTTTCATACACTTCTTTATCCTTTATCTACTTTTCATTTTAATCTCTTTCTATATATAAAAAATTTTATATTATAAATGCATAGATAGCACTGTGTAAAATTTAAGTTTTCCTACTAAAGAAATCTTAAAGTCTTTAATTATTTTTAGGTTACAGTAGAGTTTTTGCTATTAGGTAAGTTTTTTTCCAAGTTTAAAAGCAATAAAAAAATGCTTTAAGTGTATTTGGAACGTTTACTAATTGATCTAAAGGATTTGAAATATTAAAATGAAAAGTAGATAAAGGATAAAGAAGTGTATGAAACAGATAACTATAAAACAATAAATCAGCAAATATCTCTATAGAAAACTAACTATGGAATAATGATAAACTATATTCGATATAATAGTTGTATGAAGTACTAAGCAAATGCTTAGAGATTAAATAGAAGAGTTTGCTGTTAATTAATTAAATACGAAATTAATTAAGAAAAAGTAAACAATTATTTAATAACATAATTTTAAGCAAAAGCAAGGCATAAAATTCTCTAATATACTAAAACTGATAGAAAATGAAAATCAATTTAAACTGGTTATTTATATAATTATTCTTAATTCATAATAGCTTAGTAAAAAAAATTTAAGTGATTTACTGAAAATGTTTGAAATGAGCAAAAAAATGATAAAGCAAATGTATTTCACATATTGAATTACATAATAAAGATATAGTTATATAACTTTTGTTTAGTTGCTTAGTTTCTTTTTTAAAATTTGGGTGCTAAATTTATAATTTTATGCAGAGGCACCCTCCTAAATATTTTCTTATGTCTTTACAATTTAATATATTTAAAAGAAAACAAATATGAAAAATGCTTGAAACATTAAAAATTTTAATTTATTAGAAAGATAAAAATTAAAAAGGTTAAAAGTATTTTTTAAATACATCATAATAAAATTATAATCAAAGAATCATAACTAAATCTTTTATTTTTCTATGTAAATAATAAATAAGAAAATAAAAATGATTATAGAGCGCGTAGCACCTCATTGACAAGCTGCTCTTTCAATATTAATAATTAATATTTTAAAATGTTCTCATGATTCTTGTCAAATTCTAGAGGTCCGATGAGTTATGTCAAATTCTCCAAATGGGGAATCTTCTTATTAAAAATTATTCTAAAATCTTGAGTCAAATGCTCCAGTCTTCTTGAATAAGAGTAAATAAGAGATAGTTATTAAGTTGGTAATTAGAAGGCCCGTCAGTCAAACTTTCATACTGCTAGAGAGAACCCTCGGGGTAAGTTAGGTACGTCTCAATAAAGCTTATCCATCCTTCCCCGTGGTGGCATCTAGTGCGAGATTACTCGCAATGCAGTATGCACTGCACCAGATTACCTACTAGTTCGACCGACGCGGCCGACATCCATTTTATATATAATGTATATAAAATGCTAATAAAAGCACGATATATTATATAAATTTCAAAAAATTAATGAATAATTTACTTTATTAATTTCTTATTTTTATTTTTATTTTTAGAATTGGTTGCTTTATATATTCATCTTCTTTCAATCTAAACTCTTAACAAGTTTATTTTTATAAAATAGGAATTTTATCTTCTTCTTGAAAATTTACTTCTATTATAATTTATTCTTTTAAATGTGATTTAAAATTAAAAAAATTCCAAATAAATACTTCATTTTTATTTAAATAGTTGCTTATTTTTATCAATTTAAAATGTATTAGATTTTACTTATATTATTTCATTATAAATTTAGATATTTTTTTATTTTCTTCTTTCTGTTTTTTATATATTTTTATTGAAGAAAATCATAAAATTTCATATCATTTTAGAAATGTGAAAAAAAAAACTTGAAGTGATAAAAATTGAATAATTAGAATTTATTATTTAAATAAAAAGAATTTATAATAAACAAATAATATTTGAAAAAAAATGGGAAGCAAACAAAAGAAAATTTAAGCAATAAAAGCTAGAAAGCTTCCTCAAAAACAAATAAAACGTCAAATAAAAGAACTTACTGACCCTGACTCTCCTCCCGGCTAAAGGGAAAATGCCTTTAAGGGAATAATGTGGGGTAAGAATTCGATACAATCGAACCGTTAAATAATCAAATTTGAATTATGAAGAAAAATTTCTAAAAGCAGGATGAGCTAATTTTTATCTCGCGGAAAAGATAAGAGAACTCTTAAATACAATTGAAGAACTTAATTAGGAAACCAACTGATGCAAAATCAAGTAGTGGCTAAAGAGCAATTCTGACTATAATCTTAATCTAGATTGAAAAAAGTTGACATAATGGATATTGAATAAGATTAATATACATAGAAAAAATAGAATTAATAAGAATAAAAATAATAATAGAGCCTAATTACTAGAATAGAAAAAGTAGAGAAACACTTATACCCATAATTCTAGCCCAAAATCATTAAATATAGAAAATGCTGATTCTGCCACTTAAAGAACCATTTACTGAAAACCTGCCAAAGGCTTAAGCCACTAAATAGCGTGAAGAGAACTTGCAAGGCTATATGTAATCTATGATAGAATATTCAAAAAGAAGCTTTCAACGGATCAAGGAGATTATCGTAGTGGTTACCTCCCAATTAAAAAATTTGGTCGTGGTTTCCACCACGTTAAAAACTGGCAGCGAGAATTTGGTAAAGATTCCAAGAACGCAAACTTTTTCAACTTTTAGTTTACTATTATTATTATTATTATAAAAAGAATATATATGTAAACTAAAAATTATTATATTTTGCTCTTCCCTGGATTTCAATCAGATTCTTACTGCCATTTTTTACGTGAATGGATAACATTACCAAGTTTTTACGTGAAAGTTAGCCACAAAGAATTTTGAGCACAACTGTGAATATTTTCCTTTTATAGGCTCCATTTTAAGTAATCCAAAGTTCGTTGATCGTTCTTCAAGTTCTTTATTGTTCTCTAACTTAAATCTTCTTTCAGTCCTAACATTGCTTAATAAAAGTAATTTTGATTTGCAGTACCAGCAGTATATAGTTGCTTTTCTAAAATTTCCTCTTAAATATTTTTTAAAAGATAATTAATTCTTTCAATAAATCTTAGTCAATCTTTTCATCATTCTGTTATTCTTGATCATTTGCTTAATTAAATCTATTTCAATAATCCTACCTTGGTTTTACTTAGAATTAGTTTAAGATTGCTTGCTTGGTTGCTATTCCGTGACTAAATTATTTTAGATTAACTAACATCTTATTATTAATAATTCATTATTTAAGTCATCTAGGAAATTCATCAATTCTCTTATTTTTCTCGATATTCTCAGATTTTTTTTTCATTTAATTGAGTTATGAATAGAGTTCTGATTCTTCCTCAATCTTAATTGGATTCTTCTCGATTGCACCGACTATAATTTTTCTTCAAATGAAGAACTTGAATTGTCTTCTATCTTTTATTTTTCTTCAATTGTTTCACCAATTTCTTTTTTGCTTTTCTAATTTGTTTTTTGGAAATGCAAATAAACTGCTCCATTTTTAAATAAAAAGAATAAGATATTCAATTTGATAAAATAATTTTCTATAATTTCTAAATTTTTAAAGTTTAATTAGCTTTTAGCTAATAGTAGTATATAACATACATCAAAAATTAAGAATAGATAAAGAAATAATTTTCTATTTATCATAATGGTTTAATAGGTTTTATACAATAACTTCTGTATTATTTCAATTTTTATAATCATAATAGCTTTTATTTTATCATATTGCAAACTCAAATTATCAACAAAAAGATGTAAAATTTACCATATAAAGATGAATTTAAGTAATTAGATAAAACTAAAAAGATAGTAATAATAATTTATTTTTAGTGTTTAAAGCTAAAAATGTTTCGAAATAAAATTTATTTAACAAAGACGTAAAAGATTAAAATTATATTTTATAGAATAATTAATCATCAAAAATAAAAAAACTATATTGGAAGTTAAATTTAGCTTTGAATCATTTCTAAATTTTAAAAAGGAAATAGTTGATTAAAATAATTAGAAGCATTAAAATCAATATTTATCTCTTAGAGATTTATTTCATTTTTAGAAAAATAATTATTTAATTTCTTTAATTTGATAAAACTTATAAATAAATTTACTTTTGCTCTTATCACATATCTTAATATAAACATATTAGAAAAATAAAAAAAATTCAATTTATCTAATTTCTAATTTTTGTGTAAAGTTAGATTTAAATTATTTAAACTATTATTCGTTTAAGGATAGAAATTTTATAAGTATATTATTGCAATTTTGCTTAATAAATAGATATTCATTTTATTTCAAAGTGTATTTATTAATTACATAAATTTGCAATCAACTAAAGAAGCATGAAATTTTAGTTAATTTAATATTTCAGCTTTATATAATTTTAAGTCTGTGTATGAAAATTATGACTTTCTGAATGCTGCTCTTTTTTCTTGTATTTAATATTTTTCAAAACAATATAAATCAAACTATTAAAAGTTTGATTTCTTTAATTAAGGAAAGAAAATTACAATCTTTAGTCTTTTCGTAAAATTATGCAAATTAGATAGATCTTTAATATAAATTGTATTTTTCTATTATATAGATTAAATAGTTATTTTCAATCTTTTCTTTAAAAAAAACCACTTTTAGTTATATGCGAATTTTAGAATCATCTTAAAACACTTTACTTTTAATAAAAAAGTTAAAGTTAAAAGTTAAAAAGCTTTGTTAAAGCCTTAGTAGTCAGCCATCTGATTTATTCTATCAGCTTGTCTCCATTAGTTTGTCTTGAATTCTTACTAGGATTAGTTAGGCGGTATAGCACTTTGGAAGTGCACCATCCTTTAATATTCTGAATAGTTATAATCTTGCATGTAACATTCCTAATTATTTCTCCAAGGATTAAGATTTTAATTAAAGAATTTTTTTCTATCAATTTTTCTGCTTTATGTTGGATATATCCTAAATAGCTTTTTAAAAAATATCTCATTTATTCTTTCTTTAAATTTCGCTTAGTTAGTAACAGTATTTTCATAGATGTTATTTATTGCACACGTAACATTTTATTCTTCTTTTAGTCTATAATTCCTGTAACACTTATTTAATAAATTACTAGTTATTTATATAAACGTTTACTGTTTATTTTAATTGGAGGCTCTATTTCCATAGGATCTGATTAATTTTGTTAAAACGAAAATGGCATTACTTGAATTTATTATTAAATTTAAAGAATTCTTTGTTCCAGTTTGTTTTCTATTTCTTATGATGATTAATATTGTTTCTCAAGTAAAGACTTTATTAGTTTTTCTAATTTTTCTACTTTATCAGTGAGGTATCTATTTTTGAACATAAACTCTTTTAATGACTTAGATAATATTTCTATTTGAGTTTGTGTCGTAAGTTTTTTTAGTTCTGGATTTCCAAGTAGTTAACGTTCGTCAAATCAATCATATTTCTCACTTTCACTCATTGTAATTATTTATTTTTTTTGTTTTTTAGAGAATCTCCTGCTTAAATATTTTGTTCAAAGTTATACTATTCTTAGAAGCCATTTTATTATATATATAATAAAAAATGAATTTATTAATTTTCCAGCTATCTAAAGATAAATCCCTTTTTAATACAACTAAAATCGTTTTACATCTAAGTATATTAAATTACTACAATTTTAGTAAAATGATGTTTTAGTTTTTTTTAATTTTGTTATTTTAAAAGAATCTTTTTTATGATAATATTAATGTTTTAAAATTCAAATAAATAAATTTATAATCTCATTAGTAAATTTTATTTATAATAAATATTTTTTTTAATATTATTTAAAAAGTCATTTGTTTTATATTCTAAAGGATTTTAAAGAATTAAAAATAAAAATGTAAATTTTTTTTGCTTAATTTATAAATACGCTTAAAATATTGTAGCTTATTAGGGATTTATTTGCTTTTTTTTGTAAAAATAAAATTTATTTAATCAAAAAAACAATTTTTTATAGTCTTAGAGAAGAGCTCCACAGTTAACTTCTATTTGTTCCTGCTCTTCCCTAAGCTAAAGAATGTCATAGCACTTCATTAGTCCGACTTCCTTGTCTCCTCTTCAAAAAATAATTTTCCTTCTAATTTCTTCTCCAATTGGAATTCTTCTCGTTGAATCTTGAGTTATAGAATTTCTTTCTGTTTATTTATCATGTCCTTATTGGTCAAAAGCAGAAGAGTTCTTCTAATATTTGTTTCTTATTAATTCTTTCAATTTCTGCCTTCTTTCAGCATTTTCTTCAGCAGTGATTCTTCAAGCATATGTAGCACAGGATTTTTCTACGATAGGAATATATCTAATTTGTCTCTTATTATTGATATTCCGTTTCGATTCCATTGGAATACTTTATTATACTTGTTATTATTCATAATTTTCCTAAAGTTATTTTATTTCATGTTAAAGCTTAGAAAATTGGAATTAAAAAATTTAAGTAATTTCATTAAATTTTTATCAATTTTTTCCGTTTAATTTCTATTTACGATTTGAATTTATCGATTACTTCTTCCAATAATGGAAATTAATGATCTAGTGATTAAATCAATTCTTCGTACATTTTTTCTAGTTTTTCTTTCCTTTATCTTTGTTATTTTAGTTCGAATTATATATTAGTAATTCGATGTTACACAGATTATGCAAAAGCTTTCTTAGATTCTATTTCTTAACATTATTGCTGCTCCTATTCATTTATATAGAATATTATTCTTGTTTTTTACGAAAGAGCCAAGAGAGGATTATTTCTTAGTTGCCATTGTCAATATATATAATAATAATAATAATAATAATAAATTATAGTGATCCCACCTATCAATAAGGTTCGTCACTTTTTAAAGTTTAATAGTTTTGTTAAAATTTCCATTTCCAGTCTTCTTCTGGGTCTTCTTCTTGAAGCACATATCTATCTGTGCTGTGTTCTCCCTTTTTTATTTTCGTAATCTTGCTTCAATCAATCTTCATTCCAAGCATTTTTTCATTTCTTCTTTGTCCTGCTATAATCACGTCTTCTAGAATTTCATGCCCTGCGTACATCTTTCTTCTATAAATTCTTCCTTCCGCAGTGCAATATAGTTTACTTATGGTTCTTCATAGCTTTAAATTTTCTGCTTTCTGTTTTTATTGGAATTAGAAGCAGTTTCTTACTTTGTGTCCTGGTCTCTTGCAGTATCAGCATCGCAGTATTTTCCTATAGGGAATATCTTTTATTGCAGGCTGTTTTTCCACATCCATAGGATCATTCCCCTGTATATTTTGCAAAAATATGCTTTCAGTTAGTTCTGCGAATTAGTCGAATTTTTTCTCTAGCTCTTCTATTTTATTGTTTCCTGTCTATTTATTTTCATTTTTCATTTATTCTTATTAATTGTACATCAGGTGCTCTATTTTTCTTTCTAGTTCTTGAACTGTTCTTAGGAGGTTGAAATTTTCTTATTACAGCAATTGGAGTGCTTAAAATATATTTTATTGCTCGTAAGATGAATCCTTTTGAGAAGAGGTTTTTTACAAGAAGTTTTTCATTTTTTCTATATCATATAATAAATTAATAATATCTTCATTTATTATTTAACTTTTTAGAGATAATCAAAGATATTTAAGTGAATGCATTTTTTATTAGTTATCATATATTATTATTTAATTTTCCGGAAATGAAATAAATTTTTAATTCCTTAGTTGCTATAATTTAAACTTAACGTTTTTAATATTTCGGAATCTTAATTTAAAGATAAGAATTTTAAAATTTTAAGTTCCTAAATGACTGCTAAAAATAATCTAAATTTAATTTGAAATAAATTATAATTCTTTTTTAATACTTTTAGTGTTATCTTAATTATAATTTATACATTCAACTACATATTTTAAAAAGCACAAAAAGCTACATTTTATTTTCATTAAAATTTATAAAATAAATTTATTTTCTATGATACAAAGTTAAAACAAGTAAATAATTAAAAATCCTTAGTTGTTTATAATTTTATTGCTAGTTTAACTTCAAAATTTTTAAAACTGCTTATTTTTTATTTATTTTTCTAGATCGATAATTTTAATAAAATCTATTAAATCTTATTATTTTAAAAAACCCTTTTGCCTGAGATAATTTTTATTTGATAGATTAGTTTATAATATGTAACTTTCTTAAGAAAATGATTCAAAGATATTTAGAATATTTCTAGGGGTTTATTAAGTAATTTAATAATTTAAAATTTAAAAAATGATCACTAAAAAATTTATTTATATATGAAAAATTTATCCAATTCAAAAAGTAATCTTTTTTTACCTTGACATAATTAAAAAAATTTATATAAAATAATTAAAAAAATACATTTTTCTACAAATTTGAATTTTCTTAAATATCATATTAAATATAATTTTATTATACTTGAATTAAATATTTTAAAACTTACGATGCTGAAAAATTTAAAATGATTGAAATATTGACATAAAATTAAAAAAAATATTTCTATTTATATTATAATTGTTTTAAATAGCTACTAATTTTATTATAAATATTTTTCTATAGCTCAAATAAATAAAATAAGCTTCGATTTATTTAAATTTTTATAAATTAAATTTAAAAATTATAAATATCTTTAATCTTTCTAGCTTTTAGAAACTTTATTATTATATTATGAATAAATTTTATAATTTTCCTTAATTATAGCTTGAAATATAGATCTTTTTTTAGTTATTATTTCTTAAAATTTTAAATATATTATGATTTATTCTGTAAATTTTAGCCATAAAAAAAGAAGCTATTTTTTTAAAAGTTATAACGTTAAAGAATCTCATTTATTTCAAGTCTCTTTAAAGCTTAAATAATAAAACTTTTAATTTATTTTCACTAATTATATCTTAAACCAAATTTACTTAAGTTTTACAAAGAGCCAAAACTAACTTTTTAATTTTAAAATAAAAAATTATTTAATTAGTTATAAATTTAAATCTGAATTAATGAAAAATAATATTATACATCAAAATTTCAAACAAATAATCACAAAAATTATCTTATAATTTATTTTGCTTGTTCTAAAACTATTAGACATTAAATTATTTTTATTTATAAAATTTAATTACTTATTATTTGATAAAATTACTTAAATTTATAAATAATCATACTTTATATTTACTTTATCTTTAATCAGTTCTATTATTAAATTTTTAAGGATTAAATCAAAAATTTTATGGATAATGGAATGTTTCCTTAATAGATCCATAACCCCCTGCATTACCTTTTACAGGGTCTCGGACTCGCCGGTGTCTCCACCCAAGTTCACTTTTGAGCTTTCCGAATAGTCTTTGAGTTATCTTTTTACTTCGAAGCTAACCATCCGAGGAAGGATAAAAATTTGTAAGTTCTTTCAAAATATTTTTCTTATTTACCAATTCCTCCTACACTTTTTTCATAAGTGGAATAAACTGCCGCATATATAACATTTTTTCTTGAAAATTTTTTCTGTCTTCATAGGTTATTCTTCTATTACCATTGGATCATTATTTCTTTTTAGGTCTTATTCCTCTAATTTTCCTAGTCTCTTTTTTATGTCCATTATTTATTAAAATGCCTTTTCATACTTTAAGAAATCTGTTCCCATTTATTTATCAATTCTTACTATATCTCATTCTATTTCTTAATATCTGTTATTAATGTCCTCTTTGGTCACAAATTCATTATGTGGTCTCTCGTCCTCGACATGATCTTATAAGTCTTATTGTAAACTCATGACGTAATGTTCGAGGTTCTCTACCTTATCAATTTAATCAAAAATGATTTAAACAAGAGACTTTTTATCTAAGATCATAAGCTGTTCGAAGGTGTAACTTTTTTTGAAATCTTGGAAGGAAATTATTTTTCTTCTGAGATTTTACAATATTATTTATTTTTAGTCTTTGTTGGAGTTTGTTAAAGCTGGAAAGATTGATCTAAGGAGCTACGAGAAGCCTTTTAGTCGAGAAAGCATTTGTTCCATTCCGCCATCTTTTTTTTTGTTTTCAGATTTTTAAGGATAGAGATAATAATTGAGGTTTTAAATAAATTTTAAATTTTTCTTTTGGATTAAAGAGAGTTGTTTAAAGAGATTAAATTTGAAAAATTAGCTTTGATTTTTTTTAAAATCTTTATAAAATAAAAATCAAACAATCTAAAATTTTTTAAGTGGAACTTATTAAAGTTTTCAAAATTTTGGAATGATCTATTTTCCTATTAAATTAACGCCATTCCTAAGAAAGTCAAAATAATTAAAATTCTTAATTTATTTCTGCTTTTTCTGTATTTAACTTAATTAAGAATTGAAATTTTAATTATTTGCATTAATTCAGACTAAACAGTTTTCTATAAATAAAATAGAATTTCAGAAGTTTAAAGAAACTATTCAGATTGAAATAAGCATTAGTATAATTTAAAAAATTAAGAATTAAAATTGTAAAATGAGATTTATAAAAATAGTGAGTGTAAAATAGGGACTTTTGAATATTTTCTAATCAAACATTTGATAAAAATCATTAAGAAATAAATTTTGCAAAATTAAAATAATTTTTTTAAAGATTTTTTTATTTATTTTTGTGTTTAAAATAATTAAGAAAAATTATATTTAAATTTTAAGAAAAAGTAAATCGAGACCAGATTGAATTTTAAGTTGTTCTAAAATATATAAATAAACTCTGCAAACTGAAAAAACAATAAATGTTGCAAAAAATTAATGAATTCTAATTAAATAAAATACATTTAGACCTTTTTGAGGATTATCATCTTATATTAGATCTATTAAATCTAATAATATTAATTTAATTAAAAATAAACTTGATAATTTGCTTCTTAAAGTATTAAAATTAAAAAATAAAAACTTGATAAAAAAGCTATGTTTTTTTATTTAAAGAATGATTAAATTTTTCATAAAAAATTTAAAATAAATCCCTAAAAATTTAAAATTTCTTAAATAATAATGTAGAAACTTTAATTGAAATATTATAAAAATGTATTAAACATGTTAAATAAATCTAAATTATTATAAATAGAGAAAAATTTAATTATTTTATTAATTTTAAAATACTGATTACTTTTTATTAATAATTTGAGATTTTTTCAAGGCTACATCAACCTCGCAAAAATAAACTAATATCGTGCTTTATAAAAACTATAAAAATCAATATAGTTTAGTACTTAGAAAAAATGTAAAATGTATAATAATTTAATTAAATTAGTAAAAATTAATATTCATTCATTTTTCATTCCTTTTAATAGTCTCTTTGAGAATCCTTCTCTTCATGATTTGTTTCAGGAATTCCTAATTGTTTTCCGAAATTTTCGCTATTTTTTCTTAATGAGTTTCCTATTTTATTTATCATTAACTAACTTTTCTGCTTAAAATCTTAGCATTTTCTTAATAATTCTTTTACTTGATTAATGGGATATAAATGTTCTGATATTCCGTCGTAGTTTTTCTAAATATTAAGTACTTACTGATATATCTTTTGTATAATTGTCAGTCTCGTAAACATCTCTATCTATAATTGATCGTTCATTCTAATCTCTTCCTAGATATACAAAATTTTCTATCATAATAGACTAAATGACGCTTGCTAAAATCTTTAAGTTTTCTTGTTAAACTAAACTTAAATCTTTTTAGATTTTTTAAGGATGAAGTAGAAGTTTTCCTACTAGTATTTTACTAACTAAAAAGAAGGAAATTAAAAAGTCTTGCTAGTATTTAGTTTGAAATCTGTATAATTATTTACATTTGATAGTTGCCTTATTTTTGTATTCGGTTCTTTTCAAAAGGAGTTAAAAAGAAATCAGGCAAAGTTCTCTTCTAAATAAACATGCAGTAAAAAAATAATTTTAGAGGGTTAGGAAAGTTAATATCCTAATCTGAAATAGCCTATAGAAGTTCAGAGCAATATCTAATAAGGAATGTAGATTACTTATTAAACTCTTTTTCATAATTTTTATTTTCATTTGAAATCTCAAATAAGTTTTAATAGATAACAACACGGTTTGTAATAAGATCTTCTAAAGTGTAAAGGCACACTTTTCTAATTCACTTAATCGCGATATTTTAATGATGTTACAAGGCTTCTTTTAAATTTAGTCCATTTTTTTAGCAAAGAATTAAACTGTTTTAAATCTTAGAATCTCTTAGCATCAACTCTGGAGAGAAACAGATAGGCTTATTTGATTTTAATTAATCATTCAGTTATCTTATTTTTTCTTCATTGCTAACTTGATTTGACTGCTGTTCTTCATTAAAGTTTTCATTTTCTTCAATATTTAGAATTTTTTCCAAATTTTCTTAAATTTATTAAATATTCTCTTAGGATATTACCTTTTGGCTTTATTACGATTTATTTAGAATTTTTCCAAAAGAATCTTAGGCTAAGTTTTTTCTTACCTTGCTAGCTTTAGCATATTCTTCAAACATATTATTGTTATATTTATTCTCTTCTGTTTTTTTAAACTGCTTTCTCATAAGCACAGTTTAGCAAGATAAAGGACTTTATATTTCAAAATTATCTGCCTTTTTTTCTTAAATATTTTTTCTAGTAATAACTTTGTTGAGTTTACTTCTAAAGATTTGCTTTTTACTGTTTACAACTTTCGCATCATTTGTACTTTAGTTAAGTTTTACTTCAGGAGAGTTACTAAAAGAATCAGGTGAAGTTTAAGTATTATTATTAATAAAGGATTAATTTTGCATATCTCTATTTTGATAAGAGCTTAATAAGCTTATTTCATTTTCCAAATTACTTTTGCTTAAATTTTTCTTTTTATTGTATAATCCCTCACTAGAATTTCTATTTTTTTTAGTTTATCTAAATTCTTCGGCGGTTCAATCTTAATAATATTTATTTTTCTTCTCTCTCTTCCAATTTTCTGGTGATGTTTAAAATGTTTAATTCTCTAAGCGACTTGGAAAAATATTTTCAAGAATATCAAAAGATTAATCAAGAAATTCATGATTTTTGTTTTAATGAATTTGCTATAATTAATTTTTCTCATTTATGTTAGGTATACTTGGTAGTAAACTTTAGGATTTTTCTTTTTTTTCTAAGTCAAATTTATTTTTTTTGCTCCTATAATTTTCAGAACAATTTGCAAAACTAAGGGTATCTAACTTTGAAGGAGTATTTTATTTCTAAAACTAATATTTATTTTTCAATCTTTTTTCTTTTTTAATCTATTTCGCTTTGTGTCCTCAAAATCTATAAACTAGAAAATAAATGAATCTTTCTAATAACTAGAAGTTAACAATTTAGGCTATTAATGAGGCTCTCTCTATTCATTATTATCTTACTTTCTAGCAATACTAGTATTTAGATTTCAAGAAATTTAAGAATTTACTTTTTTGTTTTAGCTTCCACTAAGTGCATTAATAAATCCTTCGCTGGAAGGTATTAATTTCGAGTTTAGGTTTTTTGAAAAATTTTTCAAAGAGTTTGTTTAATCTTACGTTACTTATTTTTGGGTGTGGAAATTTTAGTTACTTAAGGTTTCTCTTTTTGCTTTCAATTTTCTATCACTAGCTTATAGAGGAGATCTATGGAAAGTAGAGGATCTATCTTGTGACTTATTTACTAGAGAAATAGTGCTCTTATTACTAAAGCTGCATTCATTATTTTATTTAGCTTAACTAAGATTTAAAGATTCGATTCTTAAATCCTAAGAATAATCCAACTATGAAATCTTACTATTTTAAAAGTTCTCATGTTTGATTAACTTAAATTTTTAATTTTTGCCTGAACGTTCTGCATTCTCTTCTATTTTACGCCTATCTGCTACATTTTTTTCTAGTTATCGCTTAGTTTTTTGCAATTGTAAGTGTAAAATTTATTCCTCTTAATTTAAAGCTCCTGACATGTTTTTTTATAATTTTTCTAAATTTTACACAAATTTATAACAATGAACTTGTAAATTTTTCCAGTACTACAATAATTTCAGTATTGAACAATAATAATTACTAGTAGGTTTTCAGTTAAATACATTTTACCTACTTAAATAACTTTTTAAAACTTTAAATGTCTTTAGTTATCTAAAATTATAGAAGTGCCTAGGCTAATAAATTAAAATTTTTCTTTGCTTTATTATTATATTTCGTCTCATATCCATTAATTACTTAATACAAGTTGGTAAACTAAACTTAGATTTAAGAAATTGTAGCTTTAAATAAGTTAGTATACTTTCTTCGAAACTAAAAGAAGATATAAAGCGTTCTTTACTATCTAGTTATAATTACTAAATTATTTATTTAAAAGATAAATACTTGAAGCTTATATTATTTAGATATTTGAAATTGGAAAATGTTCTAACTTTTATAGTTTATAGCTTCTAAATAATTCTCTTTTATATGAATAAGTATTTTTAAAACTCTAAAAATAGAATTTTTATAAAAGCGAGATTTAAGAAGTTTAAGATAATTAAATGTTAGTAACTATTAATTAACTTATAATGTGAGGACTTATACCTATTTAAATCATATTAATTTAGTTTTCTAGGTCTAAAGTTAGGAATGATTTAAGAAAGCTTTTCTTAATTAAAATTATTTATCTTCTTTTAATAATATATTACTAATCTGGCTTGCTTTTTTATGATTTACTTGTAATTTCGATGCTTCATAAAGTAAAAAGAATTTTAAATATATAAAGCTTTATAAAAAGGTATTTTACATCTTTCAGAACAATTCTTAAAAGTGGATTTATATTATTATAAATGTCTCATATTTATATTAGTAAGCTTTATTAAATTGTAGAGTTATTAAATCATTTCACATATAGTATTTGTTTATTATTAAAGTTTTATTGTTAAAAGATAAAAGAGTCCTTTTGCCTCCTTATTTCATTTCTTTTTTTAACTTATATAACTTTTATCTCTTTCATTGCTAAACATAAAATTATATTTCAGTCCTAGAAAAATGCTTAAAATTAAGATGCATTAAAAAAAAGAAAATTATATTATTTTCAAAGATTTCATTTGAGATTTAGAAGAAAAGAAAAATGTGAAAAAAATAGAAATTCTTGGTTTCTAAAGATTTCGTTTTATTTTACACATTTTTTTCTAGTTAAAAAGGCATATTTTAGAAAACTATAAACTGTTTTTTTATTTTAGCAGATGAAAGATATTAAATTTTTTTATTAAAATAGCAGATCTACTAAAAAGATTTATAAATAATCTATTGATTTAAATTTTTAACTATATTAATAAATATTTGAATGAAAAAAGAAAATTATCACTATATTTAAATTAATAAGTTAGCTATAAAGTAACCTTAGTTTTTGAAGTTATAAAATTATTATTTTCTAAATTTCAATTTAGATTGCTATTTTGCAAGTATTAATCTTTGTTCTAACTTAGCTTTATTTTATTTTCAGACGATAACATTAAATTCTAAGCAAAATCTTCTTAATTGATTTTTGCTTTTTTTTTAAATAATAAATTGTAAAATCAACTTTATTTTTATTAAGTCAGTTGGTCAGATAAATTTTAAAATTTAATACAATTTATTCAAACTTTTATAAACCTAATCTAAGTATATAAATAACCCCTTCACTTTGTCATTTATTTACATCTATTGAAAATGCTCTATCTTTTTTCTGAGCTAACTTTATCATAGATTACAATTTTTTAAAAGTGTAAAATGCAAACTGAAATACTTTTTTTATTTCCAAGGATGAAGATAATAAATTTCATTAAGTCTTTATATCGAGCTAAGGATTATGTTTAAAATCAATTGACTAACTTTTTTATTTTTTTTTTGATTTTTATCTTAGTTAAAACTTCTAAAAATTACTCATTAGCACTTAAGCAACAAATTTTTTTCAGTGCGAAATAGATAAAATATAAAAACTAAAAAAGTTGTAGAAGGACTTAGTTGCTTTAATTTTGATTTGGCTATTATGAAGGCTCTTTATTTTATAGCAGCAAAATTAATTTATATATAGGTTTATCAGAAAATAATTAAAAAAATAATGAATAGAAGGTAAGAAAATCATGCTTTAGAAATATATAAAATAATCTTCTTTGCCATTTAAATTATTAGCTTATAAATTAATAGGCCTAGATAAATAAATTTGGCTTTCACTGTAAAAAGATAAAAAACTTTAGTTTTTTATTAGAGGCTAAATAAACTTCTGAAGTTTTAAAAAAGTTTAAAGAAAAGCGATATTTTTTCTAATTTAGAAGAAAATCTTTTATACTTATAAAACTCATAAAAAAGGCTTAAGCATTCTTTCAATATCTCTATAAAATTTTAATTAATAACTGCTCTTTTTTATTATTATTGATTTTTATATTTATCTTAATTATTAAAGGTTTAGCTTTTAAGCAAGAAATTTATTAGTAAATTACAAGCTTTAATAGTTTTATACTAGATAAATTTTAATATAGACTAATATAAAAATAAGTATTTGATAGCACTTAAAATTCTTAAAAAGCTTTAACTTTTAAAGTTTCTTAAAAGTATTAGATTTTTAGTTAAAATCTATATTAAAATAATTACTATTTTTTAGTTATTTATTTCGTTATAAATTTCTATTAATTTAGAGAGATTTTTATTAATATGCTCCAAAAAAAAAATTTTAGGTAATTGGAAAAATTAGATATCTCTTACACCAAAAAAATATTTTAGGATCTTAGTGTAAAAATTAGATGCTTATAATATAAACGCTCAGTCAAATAATAAATTTCATTTACAACACTAAGCTAAATATTAATTTTCTTAGGAGAAAAAAACCATTTTAATTTAAGTATGTCATCTTATAAAGAAGTTAAGAGACAAATAAAATTTCAAAAATAGGAATTATAACTAATGAAAGCCAAATAAATAATTTCATCAGATCTCTACAAATAAAAAAAATTAGCGAAAATGAGTTACAATAAAATCCAAATTTTTATATAAAATAACTATATTATTTTAAATTTTTAATCATTATGTAATTTAAATAAATTTTGCTAAATCTGAAATTTCTATGATATATACAATAAAAAAAAATCGAAAAGTTAAATAAACAAATAGAATTATTAATTTATAAATCATATAATAAGTCAATAGTAATATAATCATAATGATTTCATTTAATTAAGGAATTTATTAATCAAATAAAAATTCTATAAAATTCAATTTAAAATCAAATTAAGAATCAATTTTTATTCTAAATTGCAATCTCAACTTTTTCCATTTTAACTATTAAGCACAAAAAAATTTAGTAAGTATAATTATGAGAAAAAGCAAATTGCATCTAATACTTTTTTTAAAGAATACTCTTTAAAATTTTTATTTTCAAATTAAGATTCAAATTTTTCATTTATTCATCTAAATAATATAAATAAATTATAATAATAATAATAAATAATTCTTTGATTATAGAGCGCGTAACACCTCGTTGGGCGCAGATCTTTATAAATAAATAAATTTGATTATAGAGTGCGTAGCACTCTCGTTGGTGCGCAGCACTTAAAAAAAAATGTTTCATACTGACAAGAATGTTTGTTACTGATAAAATTATCAGATACTGATAAACCTTGTTCAATACTGGTATAATTATTCAGTACTGATAAAAATGTTCAATACTGATATAATTTTAGAATACTCGTAATCTTTAATACTTGCTGGAGGTCCAAGGACATGGCAGGGTTGCGTCTCATTGCATCACCAAAGCAGAGGACGACATGTGTCAATTATGGGTACTTAAATTTCCCATCTCTGATGAAGCTCGCAATATTATTTCTTTTTAGTTCCAGAATTAAAAATAAACAAAACCAAGTTAAGCCAACGTCGAAGGACTAAGAATCTTATGTCTCGAGGCCATAGCAAAAGCAGAGGAAGACATAAAGTCGATTATGGGTACTTAACTTCCCCAACCTCTGATGAAGATGACCTTGTTGTTCACCTTCGAACAACTATGGAGGTTTTAAAGAAATATATGATAATTTTTAAAGAAATAAATGATAATATAATAAAAATAGATCCTATCTCTAAAATAAAGTATCTAATGAATAAATTAAAAAAAATGTATAATTTGTTATAATAAATAATAAAGAAAATTAATTCATATATATGAAAAAAAAATCCATAGTTGTTAACACTTTAATAGGAAAGTTAAATAAAATTTTTTAATTTAGATAAATTAAATAAAAATAAAACTTAAATTTTTATGTAAAAAATACTGAATAATTTAAATAACAATTTGTAGAAATTATATCTATGCTTTCGATTATATGAATTTATAGTTAAAATTACTTTCATGAACTTGTAAGATAAAAAATTTTAGTTAGTTATTTTCTTAATTTAATGAACGAGATATTCGTAAATCACATCCTTATCAGTTTGATTTAATACATTTATAAATATTTTTTAAATTTAAAGAATAAAAATAATTTAAATCCAATTAAATTAAATTAATTTGAACTTAATTAAATAAAGAAAAATGATGTAATAAATTAAAAATATATTTAAAATTTTAAAATATTTTGAAAGAAAATTGGAAGAATAATTTAAATAATTTAAGTTTATATTATTTATAAAATTTATTTTATGTCTTTATAGTTTTTAACGATATCCAAAATTATTAAAAACCTAGATTGTAAAATTAAGTTTAATTTTTGTTTATTCTGGACAATAAATTGAAAGAAAATGGTTAAACAAGCCAAGTATCAAACTTTTAATGCTAGTTTAAAATTATAATTTTATAATCTCTCAATCTCAACTTAGATAATTTAAGTTAAATAGTTATCTTCTTTTAATTTATCAAAAATATAAATAAGATATATAAATATTTACTATATTATATCAGAGTATTTATAGAATTCTAAACTAAGGAATTAAATTATTTAGCTAAATTTAATTATCAAACAGTTTATTCTATAGAGAAATAAGCTAAAGTTCTTTCAAACTTCAAATCCTATTACTAAATATATTCAGATAGAAGACAATTTTAAAGTTTATGTAATATTATTTAATAAACTTTTTTAAAAAGTTTAAAATTGACTTTGCTTAATTTTTTGGATAATGTTGATAGTTAAATTAATTGTTCATATCTTAAGATGCTAAATTTAAAAAATTTAATTATTTATTTTGCTTATGTATTCTGAAGACTTCTTTTTAAGAGATAAATATATACTCTTTTTTATGTAAATTTTATTAAATATTATAATTAAAAAAGATTATTAAAATCATAATGAAAAGAAAAATTATTTAGACTAGAGCATTTTTTTTGGTTTTAATATTAAAATTATTTGGATATGAAAACTATTCTGGTTTGTAAGTTAAAACTGATCCTAATTTATAATATGCTTTATCTAATTAGTTAATTTTTTATTATTGATAAATTCTCAAAAATATAAAGGTTTATTGTTATACCTCTAATAAATGTTGATAATAGCCTTTAATATTTTCTTTTTATACTTCTGGACTATTTTCATTAATTTGAACTTAAAAGATTTAAATCCATCTTAAAATAATTAAGATACCTTTAATAATTATTTAATAAGGGTTATTTCTAAAACTATTAAAAAATGTAAAATTAGAATAATTATTATATTTAGCTTAAACTTACAATATAATAATAATAAAAAAAGTATTAAATAGCATAAGATTATTTTTCTTTTATATTCAATTCTTTTCTAAAATGATTATTTTCAGATGATTGGCTTTAAAAATAATCTTAATAGTATATTAAAGGTAACTATATTTTAACTTTCATTTATATAATTTCTTAAAATCTAATATTAAAATAATTTCTTTTTCCTTTTTTATTTTTTAAAGGTAATTAAATAATTAAAAATAGCATGAAAAGTTTAAAAAATACATTAAGTTTAATTAAATTTTCTAATTTTTTTCTATTTAATTTAGTTTCAAAGTTTTAGAATAAATAATAGCTTCTCTTTGTATAGCATTATATTAATGTAATTTTTATTTCTGGTTTATGATTTTTTAAAATATTTAAACTTTTTACTTTTTTATATTCTTTTCTCATATATTATTTTTATAGTGCTATATGTCTATATCCAATTTATACTCAAAAGAAAAGGAATTTCATAATTTTTAAGTCTAATAAAATCTTAAAATTATATAAATAAATAATTTATTTTCCGCTTCATTACTCCTCTTTATAATAAAGCTGATAGAGCTTGTAAATCAAAATCCCCAAAATAGTTATAAATCCTAAAAATACTTCACTAGTCAGATTCTTTATCAGATTATATTTATTGAACATTTGCTATTTCCCTTATTTGAAATGTTCGCTATCTCTTTTTTTCTTTTGCATCTATTCCTAACTAATTTCTTTAATATATTTACTTCTTCTAAACTAAGTCGATATTTAATTATCAAGCTGAGTGTTTTATGCAGGATATATTTGCGCACTTGCTGGATATTTATTTTCTATTGATTAGGTTGATATACTACATGATTAATACTAAGAGAAAAGAGAGAAAGAATTCATCTTCTATAATTTTCTTCTATTATTTAAATCATTTTTTGTAATATCTAATCTAGGAACACATTTATTTCTCTCTTTTTCTATTTTATATGCCATTTTATACTTCTGTGCTTGTCATTCCTGCAAATTTGGCTATTTTGAATTTTTTTAATTATCACACTCAAATTTTTTTATTCTGGTATCCTAAACTTTTCTTTTCAAGCTTTCTCTATCACCTGCTATGATCTTTTCTTATTTCATTTTTTATATTTTGAATAAATTAATTTACCCATAACTAAAATAACGAATATATAGGAATATAGGAATATTATTAAAAAAATAAATGTTTAAAATGACTTTCTAACTCTATATTAACTATTTAGCATCAAGTTTAATAAATATAACTAACTTTTGAAGATATTTTTCATAGTATAAATCAACTCAAATAATACAATCTTTTTCTGAATGAATTCTTAAAAGTAGATTAATTTAGGTTTGCTAATACTTGTAATTTAATATAAAAGATTTAAACAAAGAACTAGAACTAAAATTAGTGTAAGCTTTATTATATTAGATATTTATTAAGGATTTAGTAATAATAAAATGATAAATAAACATTATATATGAAATTGAGATTCTTATTCTATTCTACAATCATTTTTTTTAAGGTTTGTATGAATTTTTCATTTTACTATGTTTCTTTATATACTTTCCTTTGCCTTTTATACATAGCATGTAATTTTTTAATTTGCTTGGTATTTTTAGAAAATTATGAATCTAATTTGGGAAAAATTTGATTTTGAAGTTTTATGAAAACTTTTAGAGATCCAGTTTAATTAACAATTTTTGCAAATAAGGTTGAATTATTTAGATATACTTATTTTAAAACTTGGCTTGAGATCACAAAATAAATAACGATTTGTTTTTATACTTAAATCAATAATTGATCATAAAAGCATATTTAACCAAAGGCTACAATTCAATCATTATATTTCAGATATTAAAATAAAATCTAGTTTTCCTTATCAATTATATTTTAGAAACTTACTGTTTCCTTAAAAATTTCAGATTATTAAGAGTTAAATATAGACAAATTTATATGATCTTATAATTTCAGGATTTTAAGACTTGAATGAAAAGTTTAGTATTTGTAATAAAGGAAAGTATATGAATATTTATCTCATATCATTTGGTAGATTTATTTCTTTGAGAATAAGTTATGTATCTTTTTCCAATTTTAAGCTTTAAAATAACTGTGAAAAAAAGTCTACGATTTATGAAATATTTACCAAATCAGTGTAAAAGAAAAATTTTAAATAATCAAATATTTATAGAATTATAATAAAGGCTTCAGTTGAAATCGAAGATTATGAGTAGCTTTAATTAAATTAGTAAAAGATATTAACAATTCGTTCATTAGATAGGACAAAATTAAATTGCGTATAGATAAAATTGGCAAATTAGATTCTAATAAGTTGAAGAAAAATTAAAATTAAAAGATGATAAATTTGAAAAAATTTAAGCTAAATTTTGCTAGTTTTTTTTTCAATTTTTCGTAAATAGATTTGTAAATTAAAAAAATAAATAGTAACCTATTGAGAAAGGAAAGTAAATCTAATGTAAATTACAAAAGAGAGGATTATCGGTATAAAAATAAAAAATTATTAAATTTCAAAGATAAATTAAGTTAAAGCATATAAAACTAGCTAATTTTACAAATTTCATAATTGTAATGCTATATACCTTTTCTTTATTACTAATTAATTCCTTCGTATTTTATTTGAAAAGCGTAATATTTCTAAAAATTTTTTGAAATACCTTAAAATATTTCGTTCGAATAACTACCTTTAAAAATTTAATTTTAATTTGAAAAAAAAGGAATAATATATTTTTTTAATTCGATTGAAGCTTTTACTTTTCAATAAAAATTAAGTTGTACAAAGGAAATAAAGATTAAGTCATTTTCTTTCAGTCATGTTCAAAATTTAGATTATTAAATTCATTTTTATTCATAACATTAAAAAATAAATAACACAAAGAAAGGCAAATCCTTTTTATATTTTTAGTTAAAAAGTAATTATTTATTAATAAAAATAGATAATTTTTACAATATCGGAAGTAAATTAAGAACGATACCTACTCAATGAACTAAAATTAAAAAAAAAGTAAATGATTCATTATTTCAGTTGATTTTTATTTATTTTGGAAAACTGAAGAACTTTAAAATAGAAAAATAGAATTTAATTAACTATAAATCTTAAACTAAATATGTTTAAAATTCTAAAAGTTTCTAGTATGATATTTAAAAATATTATTTTTGATATAATCAATAATTTTAGGAAAAAATAAATAGAAATATTATAGAGATTTGCAATGATTTTTATTTAAATAAAAATAATTAATTTTATTATTTAAAGCTTTAAAGCGAAAAATAATAAATTAATTATAATTTATATTAGAGATGATGGATGTATAATATTTGGGATATTAAAATAATTTTTATGGATTTATATAAAAAATTATGATAATCCTACAATACTGAAATTTTGCAACTTAGTTAGTTCTCAAGAAAATATAATCAGAATAAATTCTTAATTGTAATAGACTTCATCTAAATTTGTTTTAGTTAGTTCCTTAATGAACTACATCTAGATTTAAAACAATCCAATTTTTGATTTATTTTAATAAATATTTTTCCTACTTTACAGTACTTATACATCAATTTATATTAGCATGGGAAAATCCCTTAATATAATTTAATGGTAATTAATTATTATTAATCTTAAATTTTATTTAATTACTATTTAATTATTTATCCCTTTTTAACTTTTAAGTTATAATATAAAAGAGCAAAACCAGAGATTTCTAATTCTTCATCCACCATGTCTTCTTTAGTAAAATCATTATTTTCTTAATCTTAATAACCAGCAACAGTAGAAAATAAAGACAATCTTAAATAAAATAAGAACTTAAATAAACAGAAACAGAATAAAACGAATAATAAAATATTGAATTTCTTCCTAAACCAAGACCAAGTAACTATGTGAAATCCGATAATGCAAAAACAGAAAAATAAAGAATAAATATTAATTGAAACTCTTTTTAAATCTGTTCGAATTCTGTAAGAAGAAGTCAAAATATTAAGGCAAGAAAACAAAAAATTATTAGAAAAAAGTTAAAATACTGAAGAAAGATTAGTCAAATAAGAAATCGAAGTAAAGCAACTTGGACAAAAAAAATAGAACCTTTAATCTAAGAAATAAAAATGGAAGTAGAAGACGATAGGCAAATAGAAACAACTAATATTAGGAGGATTCTCAAGAGATGTTACCTGTACTAATCTAGATTCCATAATTACAAGAGATGCAAGATATACAAGGAACAGATGAAAAAAAAACAGCGAAGAAGTATGAAGAGAATTAACAAGAATTTATGTGACGATGGACGGAAGAATTTGCAGAAAGAGAATTTTCCAATCGAGTTCCAGAACTCCGAAAAAACTCGGTGACCTGACTTTTATTTTAAGCCTCCAGGAACAATCACTAATTGCCTGTGGAAATGAGGTTGAGATTCCTCAAAGCCACAAACATTTAATTTAGTTTATTATTATTATTAATTTTATAAAATTATGTCTTGCAACATTTTTTACTAGATTTACCTAAAATTATTTGTTTTATTGAAATTAAGAAAAATTAATTTTATAAAATAGAAAACTTTAATAAGTTTTTAAAATTGGAAAATATTAACCAAGATTTTTAATTTTTGAATAAATTAGTTACCTTCTAGATTATCATTTAGAACGGCTCATAAAAAGATAATTATGAAAACCTTTAAAATATTAAACCAGTATTTAACTTCTATTGAATCTTATATCTAAAATTTTCGTCTCTTTTAAAGCGATAAAAAAATAAAATGAATAAATTGATTATAATCTATTTGCATGCTTTTAGATATATTTAATATATTAATAACAATAAAATATCATATTTTTAATAGCTAAACTTTAAAATTAAAAATAATTATTTATTTTACTTAAATTTATTTTTAATGCAATTAAAATTTAATAAATTTAATTAATTATTTTTATATGAATAAAGTTCAAAACTGATTCTAAGGATGAATATTTATAAACATCTCTTATTATTATCACACCGTTACTTTTTTAATTTTTCGTCTGTTTAGTTATAGCTAAAAAAGCGAGTGTTTAATATAGTATCATAATAGTTATCACGCTAAATTTATAATATCTCTTAATATTTAAATTTATACTAGCAAATATGATTTTTATTTCATTAATTTCGAATATAAATAATATATTAAATAAAATTTTAGTTAGCAATATAACTTAAAAAAACATTAAAACGAATATAAAAAATTAAATGTATGATTAACTATATATTTATTCTTTATTTTCAAAGATAAAAATAAATCAAATTAAATAAAAAATTAATTAGATAAAATATTTAATTTTAAATCTCAAAAATTCATTTTCTTTAATATATCAAATTCATTTATTTTTAAAGTATATTTAGAGTTTATTATTATATTAGTCATTTTAGGCTTTATTTATATAGATTCCCTTTATGCTATCATTGACTTTTAATTATTTTATCTTTTGACTAATTTATAAAATTTAATGCTTTTAATTAAAATTTTATTTATAAATAAGAGTTAAATAAATAAATTATTATATATTTTTTTAAAAACCGCCATAGTTGTTCGAAGGTGAACAAGACATCTTCATCAGAGGTTGGGGAAGTTAAGTACCCATAATCGACTTTAAGTCTTCCTTTACTTTGGTTTGGTTTCGAGACATAAGATTCTTAGACCTTCGACGTTGGCTTGACTTGGTTTCGTTTATTTTTAATTCTGGAACTAAAAAGAAATAATATTGCGAGCTTCATCAGAGATGGGGAATTTAAGTACCCATAATTGACACATGTCGTCCTCTGCTTTGGTGATGCAATGAGACGCAACCCTGCCATGTCCTTGGACCTCCAGCAAGTATTAAAGATTACGAGTATTCTAAAATTATATCAGTATTGAACATTTTTATCAGTACTGAATAATTATACCAGTATTGAACAAGGTTTATCAGTATCTGATAATTTTATCAGTAACAAACATTCTTGTCGGTATGAAACATTTTTTTTAAGAGCTGTGCACCAACGAGAGTGTTACGCGCTCTATAATCAAATTTATTTATTTATTTTGCTTTAGCATTTTTTAATTATAATTAAAGCTAGGTTTGATTTTATATGATAAACAAATCTTTAGAATACTTATGACTGACTTACTAAGTTCTCTATAAAAGGCTAAATTTATTAAGTAATTTTATTGGTTTAAAATAAAAAGCCTTTATAAATTATACTTCTATTAAAATTGTTCAACTTGTCTTAGTTATAGTAGCATTTATATTAGTTTTAGAAATAACCCTTATTAAATAATTATTAAAGGTATCTTAATTATTTTAAGATGGATTTAAATCTTTTAAGTTCAAATTAATGAAAATAGTCCAGAAATATAAAAAGAAAATATTAAAGGCTATTATCAACATTTATTAGAGGTATAACAATAAACCTTTATATTTTGAGAATTTATCAATAATAAAAAATTAACTAATTAGATAAAGCATATTATAAATTAGGATCAGTTTTAACTTACAAACCAGAATAGTTTTCATATCCAAATAATTTTAATTTTTAGATTTAAAACCAAAAAAAATGCTCTAGTCTAAATAATTTTCCTTTTCATTATGATTTTAATAATCTTTTTTAATTATAATATTTAATAAAATTTACATAAAAAGAGTATATATTTATCTCTTAAAAAGAAGTCTTCAGAATACATAAGCAAAATAAATAATTAAATTTATTAAATTTAGCATCTTAAGATATGAACAATTAATTTAACTATCAACATTATCCAAAAAATTAAGCAAAGTCAGCTTTAAACTTTTTAAAAAAGTTTATTAAATAATATTACATAAACTTTAAAATTGTCTTCAATCTGAATATATTTAGTAATAGGATTTGAAGTTTGAAAAGAACTTTAGCTTATTTCTCTATAGAATAAACTGTTTGATAATTAAATTTAGCTAAATAATTTAATTCCTTAGTTTAGAATTCTATAAATACTCTGATATAATATAGTAAATATTTATATATCTTATTTATATTTTTGATAAATTAAAAGAAGATAACTATTTAACTTAAATTATCTAAGTTGAGATTGAGAGATTATAAAATTATAATTTTAAACTAGCATTAAAAGTTTGATACTTGGCTTGTTTAACCATTTTCTTTCAATTTATTGTCCAGAATAAACAAAAATTAAACTTAATTTTACAATCTAGGTTTTTAATAATTTTGGATATCGTTAAAAACTATAAAAACATAAAAATAAATTTTATAAATAATGTAAACTTAAATTATTTAGTAAATCAAATATAAAATTAATAAAACTTATTTTGAAAACGTAAAAAAAATGCTCAATATTATTATAAATTAAAATTAATAATAAAATATAATGGATAAAAAAAATGGCTTAATCTCTTTGAATCTCAAAGAATTAACTTAAAAAGCTAAAGAGAAAAGCGGTAAAAGAAATTTTAGAAAAAACAATAGCAACGAGAGGAGTCAAGTTCGTCATCAGAAGGTAAAGTGATGGTAGGAACTTAGAGATAAGATAACCTAAGTACGAAGCTGATCAAAAACTTTAAATTTAATTAGATCAAATGTAAAAATTAATTTCAAAGTATGAAGAAACAGCTTATAACTAAGGAGAAAAATAAGGGAGGTAATGGATAGCATAAAGGATTAAAAAACGAATTATTAATACTCAGAAGACAGCTCATTCAAAGCAATTTGATAAAAGAAGAACAACTCTGAACTTAGTCACAAAAAAATTTAAATATGACACGAAAATGGAAATAGAAAAAACACCAATATACTCAAAAGTAGAATAAAATCCAGGAAAATAAATGATCGATATGAACTTCATTTAAAGACTAGAAAAAATAGAAAATAAGCTATCAATAAAAAGAACGAAATAAAAAAGAGAAAATAAACTGTGCTGATATTGCAAATCAAATAATCATTTATTAAGAAACTGCTGATAATGAAAAGAATAAACGAATAAGAGCAGAAAAGAACATGAAGACAACTTAACAAACTATGGATAACGCAAACTGGGATTTATAAATAAAAACTCTTCGCAAGACCACTTGGAAGTCTATAGTGGTAACATCCCACTTTCAAAAAAGGTCGTGGAACACACCCACGTTTAAAAAATGTCCGCAGGAACTGGTCGAAATTCCAGGAAATGTAAAACCTTAATAACTTTAAGTATATTATTATTATTATTAATAAAATATAATAATTTCAATATTATAAAATTGTGAAAAAATTGCATAATTATTTGGAAATAATCAAGCAAACTACATTAAAAATAAAAGTTTATTTCATATAATATCTTAATCTCAATCATCTGTCTATATATCCCAATCATATATTTCTTCATTGAATTCTTTTTCATCTGGGAAATTCATTTTATTTTATTAATTTTATTATATTTTTAAAGTTAGAAAATTTCTAAATACCTTTCGAGTAATTCCTTGTGAAAGATTTCGTTGAATTTTTCATCTTTAGGAATTTAATTTTAGTGTAATTTTGTTTAATATAATTTTAATCAAAAAATTAATGTTTTTTCATTTTTTTTCAGCTATTTTGTGACTAATAAATTAAAAATAAAGTCCATACAGTGAAAGCAATAAATTGCTCGTAAATATATATCAAAATTTTCACCACATAAGCAGAATGAATTATTTTAGGAAGAAATATGGTATAAACTGAGTTTTTTCTCAATTTATAAATAGAATCGTCTATTAAATACGATATTTATTAAAAATCGTATAAGTTCTCTAGGAAACACACTTTAATCATTTTCTACTTAATTGATGTATCTGTTCGCAGTAAGTATGAGCTAATTTCTTTAAAAATGTTGCTAAAAGGATTTTTGATTAATTTTTTATTTTGTATTTTAGCCAAATTCTCTGAAGTTGTGTTCTGCTTAAACTTCGATTTAGTATAATTAGAATCTTTTTTTAAATATTATTTACAAAGTAAATTATTCTAACAATATTTTGATAATAAAAACGCAATATCAGAGTTTAGATTCTCTTAACTGATTTAGTTAAAAAAGTAAAAATCCATGTAATTCATGGCTTCAAAATGCACAAAAAAAAGTTAGTTTAAATCAATAAAGTAAAAATTTTTAAATGTAGACAAAGAAAAATTAAAGGTTTATCTAGATATTAATCTTTAAGGTTGTTTTATTTATCTATCCTTTAAGTCCTGTTAAAATAATTCAAGGTATAATATCATCGCTATATTTTACTTTAGTAATATAAAAATTCTACAAAAAATTTTTAAATTATATTTAGATATATCTCCATACTTAGATAATATTATAATAGATTTAGAGCTTTAGAGATTTAAATTCTAAAATAAAAGACTTTTGCTTCACAGTGGATTTTATAATTTTGTCTTCTACCAACTATTACCATTAGTAAAAGAATTTCTTATTTTATATAATTGTTTATCCATTTTTCTAAATAAAATAAAACTTAAATATTTTACTATTTCCTTTTAAACTATATTGATTTTTTCTTTTAGTTTTCCTTTTAAACACTTATAATGTTTTATTTATTTTTAACTTTATTGATAATAATAATATATTCTTAAATGTTTAAAGTTTTTGCTCTCCCTGGGCTTTCAACCAGGTACCTGGAGCCATTTTTTTTACGTGGATGAATACCACGACCTTTTTTTATGCGTTGTAGGTTACCACTAATAGCTATTTTCAGTTCTCGCTAAAATTTTCTATTTATAAATTCCATCTTTCGTTATTCAGAGTTTATTAAGGTTTCTTCATGTTCTTCGTTCTTCTCTTATTTGGAGTTTCTCTCAAGCTCAGTATTGTCGTAGAATGTGATTATTAGCCTTACAGTATCAGCAGTTTTTGGTCTATTTTTCTTAAATCTTCTTCTAAAAAACTTTTTTTTCAGTTTCTCTATTCTCATTTATAAGTTTATATCAATTTTTTCTTCTTGGTTCAATCATTAGGTAGTTAATTTAATTTATTCTTTTTCTATAATCATGTTCTATTATTAACTAACTATGGATTGTGATTGTTCATAAAGTTATACCTCTTTTACTAAGTTATTTTAGATTAATTGAAGACGTAGTATTAATAATTCATTATTTTGGTCGTCAATACCGTTCATTGATTCCCTTATTTTTCCCCTTGATTGTAAATTGTTTCTTCGTATTTTTGGATTCGTTTTTTCATTTGATCTAACTGACTTTAGAGTTTTTTATCAGCTTCACTCTTAGATTCCTGAATATCGATTGGTCCGACTATAACTTTTCCTTCAGAAGAAGAACTTGATTCTCTTTTTGCTGTTAAATTTTCTACATTTCTTTTTCCGCTTTTCTTCTTAAGTTTCTTAGTTAATTCTTTGAGAGACGAACAGATTATTCCATTTTTTTTTAACTTTATTAGATTCTTTTTTTATTTGGCTTAGTTTGTTTAAATTTGATTTATACTATCTTTATTTGTAAACATTATAAATAAATAAAAATACCCTCATTCAGTTTGTAAATATCTATTTATTAATATCTCGTTCTTTAAATTAAGAGCTACTCAACTTAAATTTTTTTGTTATATAAGTTAATTTGACTATATTATTTAATAAGATACCACGAACTATGTAATTGAAAGATTCTATCTAAAATGAATTTGATGATTCTTTATTTGAAATGCTTATAAATCTTTGGGTAAAAGATTAGTATTTCATTCTCTATCATAAATACGAAGCTTACTAAATTTATTTAAAGACGCAAAGGAAGTGAGAAATAACTAAGAAATTTTTTTCTTTTATATTAGTTATTTTTCTTGATTCTTAATTATTAGCAAGATATAAAATAAGAAAAATAAAAATTAGGTAAAATATTCCAAAGGATATTGCAGCTTTTAATTTAAGTTAATTTATAGACATTCTAATTTGGAAAAAAGCTAAATTTAAATAAACTAATTAAAGAGCTTATATTCCTTATTATTAAGCTTTCTTAATCTTTTTCTTGTGCTTATTATTTAAAAGTGGAGATATCTTAAAATTGTAATTCTGAATAGAACTTTTTTCTTGATTTTGTTTTAAATTGAATTTAATAAAAATTAAATTTGTTCAGCAATTTCTTTAAAATAGCTGATCTAATTATGACTTGATAATCTTAAGCGTGGATGTTTTTTTATTAGTTTACAACTATATTTTTGTTAGCAATTTAAGTTTGTTTTTTTAATTGTAAAACCTTAGAATTTTTGTTAAGGAAGCTTTGAACAAAATTTGCAATGAGTTAGTAGAATTCAAAATAATTTAGATATTAAAATGACTTTATATGTCCATAGCAAGTTATTTTTCCTTAGCTTTTTATAGAGATTTATGTGAAAAAATTCTTATTTTGTTTCCTTAGCTAGAGTTCTTATCCTTGCAATATGATTATCTCTAAAAAATAATTTTTAAATATGAAAAGCTTAATTAAAATGATTTCAGTTCTAAAAGAAAATAGTTATTTTAACTTAGTTATATTACCTTAAGTTACTATTCAACTTCATATTTCTCTTATCACTTCCCAATTTTTACAACATTACGATAAATCTCTTTGGTTAGTATAAGAGATATCAAAAAAATTGAGCATCTTCTTTAAAATTCTATTCATCACATATTAATACAACTCTCTTAGATATTAAGAAATCTAAAAGAATATAATCACTATGATATAATAATTATTTTACAGTAGATTTAAACTAAAAATTTCCTAAATTTTAAGAAATTTCAAAAAATTAAATTTCTATAAATTTTATAAAAAAAGCGTAATTTTTACGCTTTATTATTAAAAGCTTTTATTATTTATTCATTTAAAAAATACTAAAATTAAAGCTTAAGTTTATAATATATTTGTAATTTTATTGTTTAAAAGATAAATCTTTAATAATTTAAAAATTATAGGAGAAAAAATGAAATTCTTCATTAAAGATAGATATAAATAATAAAATTAAATGGTTAAATATTTTTGAGCTTAGTCATTATAAAAAGTTTTATTTCGTGATGTGTAAATTATATTTAAATTCTTTTAATTTGTTCAAAAATTCAAAATGTTCCTCTTTTATCTTTGATGAAGGAATTAAATAATTATTATATTAATTTTATAATTTGCATAGAGATATTCATTTATTTATTTCTAATAATTAGTATTTCAAGGGATATGAGAAATTTTTATTTATTTCTTACACATTATTTTCTTACCTTCTATTCCATATTAAACCTAAAAGTTAAAGAAATTTTACAACAACAAATAAAAAATATAAAAGAGAGACATAGCGAAATTTATATTTAACCTGAATAAATAAAAATAAAAAAAAGTTAATTAAATATTTTTTAATTTTATCATTCTAAGAAATTAAATTATTTATAAATTTAAAAACTTAAAACTAAGATAATTTATTCATTTCCTTTTAATCTTTTCTTTATGTATTAAAACATTTATCCCTTTTAATTTGATTAAATAAAATAAATTTTAACTAACCAGTATTTAGAAGCAAGATATTTAAGTTTAAAATTACATTAAAATTTAAAATAATTGAATCTTTTTAATATTTTCCCTTTGAAAATTAATAATAAATATTAAAGATGCTTATATCTATTTATTTTACTTTTGTATTATTTAATGTAAAGCTTTAAAACTATTTAACTTATATTAGTTATTTCTTTAGTTTAGAGTTTTATTTTGTTAAAGTTTTAAATAAAACCAGTTGGTTTTTATTGTTTATTACTTTTGCAAGGAAAAATTAAATAAAAGTAGACATTCGATTTTAACATTTTTTCATATCTAGAACTTATTAATATCATTAAAAATAAACTTAACTGGATAATAGAATTTAAAAATTGACTTGCTTTAATAAATGTGTATATTTTACATCTTTTGAGGTTTATAAATATCTCTGGAAAGAAAAGAAGAAATTTTATTTACACAAATAAAGAAAAGAATCTGTTTTAAATCGAAAGTCATGCAAAGGGATAAAATTTTAAAAGGTCAACCATATTTTAAATTATGATTTTCACGTTTTTTAAATAGTGATTACCTTGGCTAAATTTTATTTGATATCCCTATTTTAAAGTTTTAAACCTTTGCTAAAAAATATTTTAAAATTATTTTAAATAACTTAAGACAAATTACTAGGCTTCTATTTAAATTTTTATTTTTTGCTTATATTTTTCACTACAAAACAGTCTAATAGTCAATCGCTCCTTTTAGTAATAAAAAGAAGAACTTGGTAATTTTTTTTGACCAAAGCATAAAATGATTTTTTTAATTAGAAATTTAATTTTGATAAAATTAAAAATTTAAAGAAGATCATTTTCATTATTTATTTTTTTTCTATTTTATAAATTATTTTTTTCTGGTAAATTAAATAAATTTTATAAACTGACTAAAATAGATTTCGATATTGTCTATTCTTTATATTTGCAAATAAAGCAAAAATATTAATTTAGAAAACCTAGAAATTATTTAAAATATGAAATTATGCTTTTATTAATCTCTTTGTAAATTAAACCGAAATGCTTCAATTAATTTTAAAAGATCAGAAACCTTTATTTTATAAATACAGATTTAGTTATTTATCTTATAAAGTCTAAATTTTATTAGACTAAACGAAATTTCTTCTTAATATCTATAAACTACGACTAAAGCACTTTTAATATATCCTAAAATATGAGAAATTTTATCACTAAACTCCAAAAATTATATACTTGAATGAATTTTAAATTTAATATCTTTCTACTTATCAAATCATTAAATATTATATGGGCGCAAATATTTAAATTTTTATTCTTAAAAGCAAACACCTTTGTTTATTTCTGTGCTGTCATGCAAATCCAATTATCAATGCTTTTAATATTTTTCCTAATTTAATTTATATAATGCTATTTAAATAAATCTTAGCTATAATTTATTAAATTAAATCAAAAATTAAATTAAAATTAATTATTTATAATGAGAAAATACGAAAAAGTTAAAAATTATTATTTATACTCAATTTAAATTCACTTCACTTTCTTGAATTTCAAAATTTTGTCCAGCATTCTAATACTAATCTCCAAAGTCCCGGTTATATCCATTCTGGTGTTAGTTTTCATTTTCCTGAGCCTAATATTAATTTTCTTAAATTATCTAATGGTCAATTTACTGATGTTAAATTATGATATGCTAAGGATTTTAGTTCTAGTCATAAAAATTATTTTAAACATTTTCGATAGGAATATTTTATTCATTTTGTAAGTTAACCGTTCCTAAATCTATTTATTGAGCATGCTTTATTTTTTCAAATAATTCATTAATTCCCTGTTTTAACGCTAAGTTACTTTCTATTATTTATATATCAGATATATCGTAATTTTTGTTACAGTTAATGCATTTAACATCGATCACTTTATTTATTTTTTTGTCTAAATTAAAATAAAGAAATTTCAAATAATTTAGAATGCATATGTCACAAATTTGACAACCACATTAATATTTAATTATTTTTTCTTATTTCATATAACATGCATTGCATTTCTAATGACTTATCTTTTCTTCTTTTAGTTTATTTGTCTACTTTAATTTATAAATTTCTTCATTTAGTGTCGACATTTTTCTTTTTATGATATCAATCTCTTTTTATTTATTTTTAATTCAATCTATTTCCTCCTAATTCTTTTTTCTTTTTTCTTCATTTTGATTCTTGATAACCATAACTTCTTAATATTATGTTTTAATATTTTCGAGAGCTTTTTAATTTATAGGCGTAATTAATTTAAAAAGATTAGAAAATGATTATTTGTTTTCCAAAGCTCTTTATTGAAGTTCCTTATTAATCTACTATAGCTGATTTAATTCTTGCCCTTGATTTAGTTTATATTGTAATTAATTACACAAATTTTAAAAGCGTAAAGTTTTATTCAATAGCTCTTATTTTTTATTAGCTATTTCATTTTTAGCTTGCGTCCACTATGCTTTGATTCGATTTTAATTTTCATTTTTTGTATTTACTTTATTTTAAATTAGATCTATCTCTTATCTGAGCTTTTATAACTCTTGCATCTCTTATTATTTTTATTCCTGCAACTGCTCAGGGTCTTATTAATCATTTTATAATATTATATTACTTTCTTCTAATTCCTTTATATAAATAAGCTTACTTAATCTAATTTATCATTTGAATCAATCATCGTTTCTTCTAATAGAAGGTTTTAGACATACGTGAAATGTTCTAAAATAAGTTCGTTTGTGCTTGAACACACTGGACAATTAAGCTAATTTGTTTTAGTCTGCTATATCTAATTTTACTAATTTTACTAATTTTGATTTGCGATTTAAGTTTAAACATGAGCACTCCTCAAACACTAGTCACAAAGCGAATGATTGCAAGAGAGTTGAACATTAGCAAATTAGATATTCTTATTACACTTCTAGCACTTACTAGCATTCATCTTTTATTTAAATTATAATAAACTTGATAAAACTTGTATTTATATAAAACTATGACGTTTATCATGAATATTACACTGAAATTTAGATTTATTTTATAATTTTTATTTTTCTTCTTTTCTTTTCTGATTTTTTCTTTATAATATTGTTTGAATCTCGTTATCTATTTGAAAATAACTAATCCAGTGGATTCTTTTAGTTTAACTATAAAGGCTATATTATTCTATGATTATAGTTGTATTTATTTTATTTTAAGTTATACTCTTTAAGCTTAAAATCTTTTAAGGTATTTAAGATTTAAAATTTGTTGGTCTAACTGGAAAGCTATTTGTAGTTTTAAATAGATTTCTTCGATCTGATAGCAGGGCAAGATATTACATTTTTATTTATTTAATTTAAAAAAATAGCAAAAGATTTAAAAAATTCCTTGAAGAGAAAGCTAATTTCTTTTAGTTACTTTTTTCAATTTTTTTCTAAAATCTTCCTTGTTTTTCCTTATTTTATTATCAAATTATATAATTCATTCTCTTATTTTCCTTTATATTCAGCTTTCTTTTTTAAAGTTTTTTTTTTTATTTCTAAGAAAAAGAGGCAGATTAATGCAAGAGATTTAAGATAAAAAAGAAATGATTTTTCAATTTATTTTTTCTTTGGAAATAATTAAAGATATTCGGCTATTTTATAATAGAGCTTAAACTCTACAAGTCAAAACTTTTTATAACCAATATTGCTAAAATCTATTTTATAAGTTTGTTTCTTTTCTCTAATCTATTTCTTAATAATTTAATTCAAGTCGCTAGCTTGAATTAACGTAAAATAAAAGCAAATTTTAGATAACTTTGTCTGTTAATAATAAAGAGAGAATTAAGCTTAAAATTAGAAAAGATAGTAAGTTAAAGCTTAATTTCCGTTCTATATTTGCCAATTTATTTACATTTTAACGTAATGCCTTTTCTCTTTTATGCTTTGGATTACATTAATCTATTTTTCAATTTATTGTTCATATGATTAAAAATGCTTAATTAATAGATAATCCTCAATTTATAAAAATTAAAAAAATTAATATCTGAGAGTTCTTTTTTTTGTTATGAATAGGCTTAGATTGAATACATTTTCTTGGTTTTATTTGCAGGGGTATTTTAAATTCTGAATGTATTAAATCATTCTTGTAAGTTGAAGACTTGAAAGTTGCTTTTATATTCAGTATCAAAAGCTTTAGAAGATAAAAAACTTAAAAAGTAATAAAAGGAGATTGCATAAGCTTAGATCTTAAAATAGGCTTCAGAATAATTCTAATAATATAAAGCTTAAAAGTTTTGATTTATTGATCTATTTTAATAACATCCATAAAAAAATTTAGACTGCATTTAAAAAACAATTAGAAGATCTCTTAATTCTAATTAATTTGTATCAATTGTATGCTTTAAAGATTTTTCTAATTTATTTAAATTCTTCCTTCAAACTTATTAATTTATTATATTATCTATTGCTAGGAAAAATTATTTAGGAAAGAAAAAAAAGAATCACTTAGAATTTATTAAATGATCATGCTTGTATTTTTTTCATTACTTTATTATTTCCCAATTATATAACTTTATGCTTAACCTAAATAATTTTTAGATTTCAATTATTATAAATTTTAGTTAGTTAAACTTAGCAAAAATAATTATAATTGAACTCTATTATAACTTAAAACCTATTTTTAAGGTTGATTTATTTTATAAACTTTAAAAATAGGAGAATTTTTATTTTTTATAAATGTTGATCTTTTAAATTTTTCTTTCTTAAGTTTAACTAAATTTTTTTTTCTTTTATAACTTTGACTAGAATTTAACTATTTCTGAGAAAATAGTTTATAAGCAAAAATTTCTAGTATATTCGATAAATTTAAAGAATCCCTTGATTTTTTATTTTTAGTTAAACTTTTATTTTTTAAATCTATTTCTATAACTTTTAGTCATCTAAAAGTCTTCAATGAAAAAGGTAAGTTTTATGATACCCACTAAATGATTTCCAATAAACTCCTTGTATTAAGAAGCCTATTCCTTCATTAGTTTTATTTGCGACTTAGAAAAACTTTTCTTTCTAAATAGCTATAAAAATTTAACTTAGTTTAAACTCTTCATTATAACCAAAAATCTTAGAGGTTGCTTTCTTTATTAAATTTAAAGACAGTATTTAAACCTGGTAGCAATATAATAAAAGCTAAATTCTTTCTCAATCTACTTAAATGAAATTTCTAGCTTCAAAAGCAGGGAGTAATAATGAGAGAATTAAAACCTTAAATTTGTTCTAAAAAGAAAACCTAAATCTAACCAAATTTTATATAAGTGAATCAAATTATTAATTGTCATTTGATTAGAGATTTGTATAATAATTAATAGCTAAGCTCAGAAATAGATTTGATTTAGCCAGATCTACAGAATTAATTGGTTTAAGAAAAGGGAAAAATAAGAAGCATAATTTTAATAAATGACTATGTAATTAAATCAACTTTGAAATGCTAATTTTGCGTTATATAAAAATCCTTTTTTGAGGATGTAAAATTCTTACGCTTTTTATTTAATTAAAGCTTTATCGGTAGTTTTATGATAAAATAGTAGCAAGAGTAAACCATATAAATATAAGAATGAAAAGGAATTCAGAGAATAATTTTAAGAAATTTTCAAGTTACACTGAAATAGTTTGATTTGACAAAACTAAATTAAACATAATATAATTATAAAGCTAATAGCTATGTAAATTTTATTAAAGTCATTATTTTTTATTTAACTAAGGATGCTATCGTTTCATGAAAAAAGGACATAATTGAAACTTTTATTTCATATCTACATATGTAAATTGTTGTATTTAAGCTCTGATATTTAAAATTATAATCAAAAAAATTAGCTTAATTAGTGTAGTCGGCAGATTGTTAGTTTTTTAAGCTGATGGTCAAAATTCAAATCTCTGAGTAGTCGCTTTTCAAGAATTTTTGTAATTGTCTTAAATTTTTAATTTAATTGTAAAAGTTATATTAGAAATAAAGGGGAACTAGCTCACATGGTAGAGCGCTCGCTTTGCATGCGAGAGGCAACGGGATCGATACCCGTGTTCTCCATTTTTTCTAAGCTTAAATAAATATTTAGCTATACTTTATAAAAAAAATAACGGATAATTGTCATAATAATCAATTTAAAAGAAAAACTTATAAAAAGAAAACCCACAAAAGTTGTCTTTGTTTTCCTTTAGTTTAATTATTTTAAATTCCTTAAAATTAAACTTTAAGAATTGTAAAAATATTAAGGTTATAGTTGCCTTTTTTAATAGCTATAAGATTGTGATTTTAAGTTTATTTTCTTAACCTAACAAAAAATAGTTAGATAATGAATAAATGAATAAACCTTTTCATTTAAATTTTTATATATTAATAGATTATCAGCTAGAAAAGTAAATAGAAAGCGAGATTTATAGCTAATGATTATAGATTTTAAAGCAATTAACGCATTAGCTTAAGCAATAATTTTAATCCCAATGCTTTTTCGAAAAAATAGATTGATAAATTCACTACTATAAAATATGAATTTCTAAACCAATAAAATGATAAATAAATCAGAAAGATATTTAACTTTTCTATTTTTAAATTCAGCAAACTTTAAAAGAGGTAAAATCTTTAAATCTACTTATTCAAAATGAAAAAGAAAAAATATGGAAAAAGAAATTTATTTAGATTTATAAAGAAAGAGATTAAATTTTAGAAATGAATAGGTATGATATTAGAATTTGCAACCTAAAATGATTTCAAATGATTTTAAAAAAATTAAAGAAATAAAGAAATAATCAATTAAAAAATGCTTGCTAAGAAAAAGCATAGAGATTAATAGAAGATATATTGAAATTATTAAAAATTATATAGTAAAAATTAATTAATTATAGTTATGTAAAATCAAAAGATTAATGAGCTTGTAATCAATTAATTAGAAAACTGAGGGAATGAATATATAGATACTTATGTTTTGATCATTTTATTTCTTTAAAAACTCATTATTTTATCAGTGAATATAGTTAAAAAGTCTAGAAATATCAAGGACTTGCATTTTTCTTTCATTATCATATTTTAAGTTTGGATCAAAAGTTAATAAGCATCTACTAAGTATTAAATATCCTAATTTCTATATATCATCCTCAAAACCTTTCTATATAAGATTTAAATTTAAATTACAATATCTATATAAAAACACCTAAATAAAAGCTAAAGCGTTTGATAGCTTAAAAAATAATCTTAATTATCAATTAACTTCAAATTTTCATAATCACTAGAATAGCTTTTAAAATATCTTCCTTAATTAAAAATTAGGTTCTTAATTAATACTTTTCTACTTATTTATTTCTATGAATTTTGTTTCTTTTCTAAGTAAAAAGCGAATCATAATTTTATAAAGACTCTGATTTCTAAATTATATCTTCAATCTTGAAAAACGGAATAATAACTAATGAGTTTAGAATGCATTTTTCTTATTTTTGCTTAATTTATTTTTAAAGCATAATTAATAAGATTCGAAAAATAAAAAAGTGTGATGTTGATGCTGATTTATTTAAAAGAAGTTAATTTATCTTTTTATGAGACTATATTTAAAATATGAAATAGAAAAATTCCCTTATAAAATATGAGAATGTAGAAGATGGTTTGTACTATTTGAAAGTAGTAGTTCTTTTTATGTAAATGCAAGTTAAATTTAGTTTGCTCTAGAGAATTATGTCTATATGTTTAAATATTAAATATATGAGTTATAATGATATTAACAAGTAGAGCTGAATAAAAAATAAAATTGTATGTCTTGTGTGAAATAATAAATAAAGCTTTTTTTAGAAGAACTTATAAAAAATCTCTTTCATTAACCTAATAATTTCTTGTTATATATTAAAAGATTTATAACTATTTATCTATTAATTGTATTATAAAACTTTTTTCATCAATACATATCCTCTTTCTTATTTTAAGTCCTTCTCTAAAATTTTAACTAAACCTTGAGTAATAAATTTTATGACTTTTTATTTTAGCTTTTTCCAAATACTTTTTTAGTAATGTTTTCAATAATTATTCTCACATTTTTTTTTTGGGAATTGTATAAGAAAAAATATTAAAGATATTTAAAAAAGAAAAGCTTTTTTCATCTTTAATTATGTATAAATTGATTTAAAAAAGGTTCTAAACTAAAACTAATTCTATTATCTTGAAAAATTTTTATTGCTTCGAGATCTCTTGAGTCTTTAAACTCCTCTTTTAGATTCAATTAAATATAAACTTTAATATTATTTTAGAATAGTAGAAGATATTTCTTGCAATTCTATTCTTTTAATGAAAAAGTTGCTTAGAAGGTTATAAAATTTGATTGCTTTAGCAAATTTAAAAATTAATAGCTAAATGCTTATTTATATAATTATGATTCTTGATATTTCTTTTGTTTACTTTGTTTTTGCTTTGAAAGCAACTGGGTTATATATTGTAATAAAAAGCCTCACTTATCACATTTTTTACTAACTTAAACAAAAATTAATTTTATAAGGTACAATCCAAAATGCAATATACTGGGAATTATTAACTCTATTCTATTATTTAATCTGGTTTACTATGAAAAGAAGTAATTAATACTCCTAGCCTGCTTTAAATATTTTAATACTTGAATTTAAGAATGAGAAAGCTAAAATATTAACTAAAATAGAGATGTTTGCATATTAATTAGAAATAATTAGAAATTTTAGAAAGTTTCTCAGACTTTATTTATTTACTATTTTGATACACTTTAATCACTAAGTTTATAAGTCATTAATACTTTTATTGCTTACTATTTTTAGAATCTGATATATGACTATTAAAGTTTTAAATACATTTAGAATTCTGCTACTATTAGTTTATCCATATGGACTCAGTGTATGATTTTAATAATCCGCCAAGTGGATTCGAACTTAAGAATTAGAATTTACTCTCTAATAATCTGTAGGTTTATCCAACTAAGCAGTAAACCATAGAGTTACCACTTCTTAGTTGAATAACTTAATAAATATGCTCTTTTAATATTTGTATAAACGCTTCTCATTCTTAAATAAACATTTGAATGAATATTATACTTAATCCCTTTATTTTAATTTTATGATCAAAAGCTTAAAAACAAAAATATGAGATGATATGATCTGCTACTCATCATCGTCTTCCAATTTTTTATCTAAGAAAGAAAGTGAAAAAATAAATTAAAAATATTTGAGATAGAGTTTAGACTTATTGTAGTGTAAAAAGAGACCAAATTTAATTCTATTAATGGATTAACTAAAATAAAAGAGTTCATGAATAGTCGAACATATGTTTACTTCTATTCAAAATAGACTTTATTCATGAAGGATATACAATCAAAGTTCTTATCTATAATATTTTTTAAAGATAGGGAATTATTTCAGCAAACTATAAATATAACTAGCTTTATATTTCTTAGTTAAATCTTTCCATTTTTAAATTATATATTTCAGATAGACAGAAATCTAAAATAAAATATATGATTATATATTTATTATATAGTGAAGGCTTCAATTTAAATAAGCCAAATCGTATATATCCACTATATAAATATTTTATTTAACTATTTAACTTATTTAAGCATCAAATTGTGATATAGCTATGAGGTTTATAAGTTAATTTATTTAAATTTTTCTTAAATTAGTGTAAACGTGTATTGTTGATCCTTCATAGCTACAAGTTCCCAGATTATAAGTTATAATTTTTTTTTCGTTTTTACCTTTTCTTAATAAAGCGAAATGAGTTCTTATTTTATGCTTTGATTTTTATAAAATCTAATTCTTTATTCTTATATTCCTTAGCTATTTTTTACTTGACTTGCTAGCCATACACTTTACTATTAGCAGCTTATAGTCTTAATGCTATTAAACATATTCGAGCATGCTATTATGATAGCAGAATGATAAAAGAACATTTAAAACAAAAAAAATTTATTCATTTTTCCGCAATCTGAAGTAGATCACTCTTGCAAATAGAATTACTTCAATTTTAAAAACTAAAAAAGAGGAAGAAAGATACAGATACTAGCAATTACAGATAATCTTTAGAAGTACTTTATACATTTATCTGAATACATTCCTCATACTTTTTAAAGCTTGGAAATTTTGCATTATTAAGCAGAGATTAGATAATTAATTTTTTAACTTTTTTGCACTTAATAGAAAACAAATAAAATTAGTTCCCTTGGAATATAAAATTTTCATAGTATATTATGAGGAAATAAAGCTGAAGAAGAATTTATAAACATAGAGTTAAATAAATTTATCCACAAGTAAAGAAATTTGAGAATTAATGCTAAAGGAAAAATAATAAAGACTTAGTTTAATTCTATTTTATTATTTCGGAGAAAGATTAGATTCAATTATTTTAATTTGATAAGACTTATGTCAATTAGAATTTTTCAAGAGCCTTACTTCATAAAGTTTTTACGTTAGCCAAAAAATTTCTTAAGGAATTATTGAAAGAAGATTAGATATCTTCAAATTGAAGAAGGAAAGATTAGAAAATTCCTCAAATGGAAATTTTTTTTCAAGTGTCTATACAAAATGAATTAAAGCAAAGAGTATAATTGAGCTTTTGGAGAAAAAATAAAAACTTTTTTTAAGCATAATCTGCATATAACAATCACCATAATTATGCAATTATGATCAATTCTCAAAACATTGGAAGTTTAATATCTAATATTATTCTATTTGATCTCTTATATACACAATGATAAACCCTATAACTATTTATCCTTCTTTAGATATTTTTAAGTTATTAATTTTTGAAAGTTTGAATAAATTCTTTTTTTCCATATTTAATATAAATCACATCTATTTATCATTAGTACCTAGATAAATAAAATATTATCTCCGTCTTGGCATTAGAATCTTTGCATATAAATAACTCTTATTTAAACTATCTGCTATCTCTTTAGATTCAGTATGCTTATTTATTTATACTTCGATCTTAACTTAGAATGCTTTTTTAATTTACTAATGAAATACCATTATTATTAAGTTTTGACTTTCTAGGTTTTTCTAATTTATTTAAAATGAAAAATTTATAGAAAGATTCAGTTTAATAAGCATAGGTCATTTTTTAGTTCTTTTGGTATAAGAAAAATCTTTATAGTTCTTATAAATCTAAAGAAAGGTCCAAATTAGTCTAAGTATTATGTGCAAATAAGCACTATCCAGATTAAAAACCCTTCGCTTTTGAAAGCAAAATTCATAGAAAATACTCATAACTTTTTCCTATTAGAAATAAAACCATTTAAAAAAAAAATCTTATATCTAAACCTTAAATTAGGGAGAAATAACATACAAGCCTTACTACTAGTATTTTCGTTTATAGTTATCAACTTAATTATTTATCTACAAGCTTAGCCTTTTTAAATTATAGCTTTAAATTTAAATCATCATCAATTTTTCTATTTTCTATCGAATGATTCATATACTCTCCTTTTAAATGTTAAATGAGATAAAATATAAAGACATTCATTTAAATGTATTTGAAAACAAAAAAGTATTTTAGGTTTTATAATATTTCTATTAAGTATCAGATATAAGCTATATTTGAATAGATTAATGTATTTATGTATTCATTGGATTTGGTAATATTGTTAGAAAATATAAATAGGCGAAGCAAAAGGAACAAAGACGGATTAAAGACTTCCATGATGTTTGCCATATTTATCTGATTTTGCCTTTAAATTAAAGTCAATTAACTAAGAGGCGAAGTCCAATAAATTTCAGTTTAAAAGCAGGCTGAATTTAAAAAATAAAAAATGAAAAATTAGTTAGTCCTGATTCTAATAATGGTTTCAGCTGCTTTGTCAGCAACTTACGAAGTAACTACCTTCAATTCTGGTTAGGATGCTTATGTAAATAGTTACATAATAGATAACTAGAATATAATTGTTATTATCGATACTCAGTATAGTTCTCGAGATGCTTAGACTCTCGCTGATGTTGTAGAAGCTAAAGGAAGAGATGTTTAATATATTATTTCAACTCATGGCCACCCAGATCATTTCTTTGGACTTTCTGCTTTGCATTCTCGCTTCCCAGATGCTACTATCCTAGTAGCAACTGAAAAATTGAAAAATGATATAATTGGTTTTGCAAATTTTATGGTTCAAATAGGAGATATTCCAGATGAAATGATGCCAAAGTCAGATAAAAATCCTAATGGATTCGATTACGAAGATCTCATTGAAGTACTGGATGGAGATAAGTTAGAACTTTCAGGGGGAGGTACTTTGAAAGCAGAAGCATGGTATTAGCCAGGAGAGGCAGATCATGAATCTAGCTGGTACTTGGAAGAGTACAATGCTATTTTTATGGGAGATTTATGCTTCAACAAAAATAATTTATGGCTGGGTACAGGTGTAAATAAATCTGAAACTCAGTTTTGGAAAACTGACCTTAATATAATGAAAGATTATTATGGCTATAATAATCAAGACATAAAGGTTTATTGTGGTCATGGACCTGCTCCAATTGGTTATGAAGTTTTCTAATCAGATATATCTTATATTGAAAACTTTGACGACATTATGAGAGTTTCGAACACTAAAGAAGATGCAAAAAGTTCTTTAAATTATGATTATTCAAGTTGGACTGATAATTATTTGATTTCCTCAAACGTAGATGCTTAATGGGATTTTTATAGCCTCGAAAAATCTAATGGACTTAGAATCAGAACTTGGAATAAAGGAACAACAACTTTTGTTAATAGTCATATCATAATAAACGATGAAGCTATAGCTATTATAGATTGCTAAGACGATATTGATAGTGCAAAAAAATTGGCAACCTATGTCAAATCACTTACAGATAAAAATTAAGATGTTGCTTATATAATAGTTACTCATGGACATCCAGATCATTATTTCGGGTTAGGGACGTTAAGAAAAGAATTTCCAGATGCTACTATTTATGTAGCAAGTGAAGATATAAAAAACGATATTTTAGGATTTACATAGTTTTCTTTATCATCTAATTAGAGTGTTCCTGAAAATATGATACCTAAGTCTGACTCTAATACCAACGGCTTTGATTATCAAAACTGGATTAAGATTATATCAAACAATAAATTAGATCTACAGGGAGGAGGCACTTTCGAAGTATAATCAGATTTTCCTCCTTTAGATGCTCCTCATGAATCAAATTGGTTCTTAAAAGAACTAAATGCCCTTTTTACAGGTGATGTAGGATTTTATTACAACTTTTTATACCTAGGCCCAGGGGTTAACAGAACTCAAATAAATAACTGGAAAAAAACTTTAGAAGACTTAAGAAATCAGTATGAGAAAGATAATTATAATGTAAATGTTTATAGTGGACATGGTCATTCTCCTTCAAATGTCTTGATTTTCCGTTACATGATTCAGTATATCGATGACTTCGAAAAATATATAGCTAATTATGATACTAAAGAAGATTTTGTTAACAAGATGCTTGAACTCTACCCAAAGTGGGCGGGAACATGAATTTTACAATTATCTGCCGATACATAGTGGGAAGCATACTCAGATGAAAGAGAAGGGCAAGGAGAGCTACTGCAAAATGGAAAAATAAGTTCTCTGATTTTCTGTTCGGTTGTGGGAATTCTGACTTTGATTGGAGTATTTTGAGAAACATTTTATTAACTCGAATATCTAATTTCTTTTAAATTAAAAAAATAGTAAGCTTGATGCTAGAAAAAATTATTTAAGATGTATTAAAAAAAAGTGTATTTATATCTTTAAAGAAAGAATAAAACTTTTTATTTTTATTACCTCTATTTTTCTTATTCTGTTGTATAATAGATTTAGCATTTACTTTATATCCTTTATGAAATAGTATAATTTATATTATTTTATTTCGAACTTTATCTTAATTCCAATTTTTCCTTATTTGAACAAAATTCATCAAAAAGATTTAAAAACTGGAGAGAAAAAAATGAGTTATCACTAAAATTGCTTGATATTAGTTAGTATTTTCTTAATAGTTATCTATCTATATAAGTTAATTAATTTAAAGACTTATATTATTTAAAAGATTGACCTAGTCTTAAAATGTTTTTCTTTTTGTTTCATCTATTATTGTAGATATAACTGCCTATGCTACCATATGCAAATTGTTTAATTATTATTTTATTAGTTATACATTTAGTTAATATTTCTTAAACATAGCCTTGTTATTTCTTTTTTGATTGCCTAAATATAAACCCCTTAATAACCTAAAATTATATATCATTTTATTGTATTAAATCTTAGTACTCCGTAATCTACAGTCACCCTATTATCAATTTCATTTTATTTAAGGATATCAAGAAACCCAAATTAGTAGATAGTTTTATTTGTAGGTAGTTCTAAACATATCATATACCTTCAGCAAGAATAAATTACAACAAAGCAGATAAAATATACTCGCTAAAAAGTAAAAATTAACCCTCATCATACAGTTTAAGAGGATAAGATACTAGTAAGTGAATAAATTTAGAACCTACAGTTTAAACTAAAAAAAGTTAAACAATCATTAATCAAAATATATTCAAAGCCAATTTTCTTAGGTTTGCAATTCTTTAATTTTGTAAAGACTAAGATATCGATAAATATAATACTGACCGTGTTTCTTGTAAGGTTTAAGACTAATAATTATTGTTATTTTAAATTTAAATTTAGTTGTCTACCAAATTAAGATATAAAACAGTAGTGTATTTCATTCTTATATTTACCTTGTAAATTTAAATTTTTTTAAACAAATGTTGGACGAAAAGATAAATGGAAAGAAATCAAAGCTTTTATCTTGGAAAAATGGAAGAGAGAAAAGGAATAATTAATCTTACAATCTTTATGAACTCACCAGAAAAGCTGAAAAACACCAAGATGAATATTCATTTTAGAGTTTGTAGTTTCCATTAAAAAGAAGCATACCAGTGAGAAAGGGAGATAAAGGTAAGAGAATTTATAGAAGAATCAAAGAAATAATTGCTTAAATCTCCTATAGTTAAAAATTACTTTTACAATTCGAATTCAAATTCAAAACTAAAGCAAAGATGTAATGAGGGAATAGAAGAGATAAATCACTAATTGGAATTTTGAGAAGAGAAAGCCTACCTTAGAGAAATACTTTATTAGCATGTGCAGGTCTATGCTGGCATTGAATTTCTGTGGTACCAATTAGATAAACTGAAAAAATAAATTATTTAGCTAAGGAAATACTATGAGACGTGATTCCTCTCCTCAAGAAAATAAAAAAATTCAAAAGAAATTATTTTTAAAGAATTGAAACAAAGAAGAGTTGAAAGAAGCTAAAAGATGAAGAAAATAAAATATGAATGAACTAGCAATGCTATGAATTGAATCTAAGGATTACCCAAAAAAATTACACTAAAATTTCCCCGTCTTGTGATAAATAAAAATATAAAACTTCTTTTAAGCCTTAAGGCAACAATTATTTTGATAATTAATATGATGTAAGAAGAAAGATGAGATTTAACCAACTTTAAATAGAAGAAGCAAACTAAAAATTTCACAGCTTGTAAAATTTTAACCAAAAAATAAATAATTCAATCAATATTACAAGATAAATTATTTATAAATCTTAATTTCATAATTAAAGTTAAAACAAAATAGCTGAGCTCTGTATTATATTTTATTAACAATTCTAAAAATAAACAAACAATTCATAAATTTTATTTCTATTTAACTGAATAAAACAATTATTATCGTTTGGTGTTACATAAAAACTAAAAGTTCCACTAAATAAACTTAACCCTTTCTTCAATATATCTTTATATAGTAGCAAGGTATTTATGAATTAAAATATATCTCTTATTTTTTATTTAATGCATATTTTATCTAAACTACTATTTTTGATAAATAAGATAAAATTAAACTTAATTACCTTATATTAGTCAGTGGTAATTCTTTTATATCTTTTAGATTTGGTTACTTTACCTATTAAATATAATATTTGATTTTTAGATGTATTACCCTTTATATTATGAATATACATTCAAAATGAATTAATAATCTTCAAATTTTAAGTTCTTAGCGAAAATCCCAAAAATTACATTTTTATCTATTAATTTTTGGATTCCTTTTACCTATTTAAATAGGCCATACTTCCTCCTATGATTAAGATTAAATTTCTCTTAGTTTTATTAGTAGTAAAAATTGAATAAATGCCTAATTAAAGTTGTATCATATTTCTAATCTTAAGGTAATTATGGATAATTCTGCTTTGATTCTAGCATCTTCTAGTTTTTACCTTGTGCTACATTATTAAATAAATCTAATTTACAAGACTTTAAGAATTTGTTTATGCAACTTAAATAAAATTCTTTTGATGAGTCATTTCATAAACAACAGTTGTATACCGATTAATTAAAGCGAAAAAGCATAATTATAATAAAGTCATATATCAAAATAGAGCAGGACTAGAAAGAATTAGGAATGTAAAGGGATTAAATCAATTAGAAATGTAATATTTATATATATAACTAAAAATAAAGCTAAGTCATATAAAGAAAGAGTATCGTTTACAAAATAAGTTCATTACACTCAAATTATAAAAGATTTTATAACTCCTGTTAATATTTTTCAATCCAAAATATAAATTATGGTAACTAAACATTTAGAGAAGATTGTTTATAATAGCCTTGCTATAGACATTTATAAATATTCGTTACAAGATGATTATATCATTTTAGAAGATAATTATCAGGGGAAAGTTTAGAAAAGAATTAAATAATTTTAGAGTATGAATCTTAAAAGAATTTAAAGTAACTAATATTTAGATGCTTATTATATATTTCAATATACTTTAAGTACATAGCATAAATTTTAATTGTATGCAAGTTAGAAGAAATCGAAAAAACATTCTTAAGAACAATAGTTATTGTCAAAAACCAAAAGTATAATCAAGTCAAAAAATCTCAACTTAATGGATCTTTATTTTTTTATGATTTTCGCAATTAAAATATATGAGTCTGGAAATAAAATTTTATAGTCTTAGATTAATTCTGGTTATAAAAATTAAATAAAGCATAGCCTAAACTTAGCTTAATAGTTAGAATTATGAACATCACACTTTAAATTAAAGTGACTTTATTATAAAAAAAGCTCAGAGTTTCTTCAGTAAAAACATCACTAAAATAGATTATCAACAAGATTATCAGATATTTCTCGCTTATAAAACTCATCTAACTAACTAAGAATTTTAATTTGTGGTGAAAGTCGAATTAATTCAAAAAATAAAAGCCTTTATTTACATTTTGGAATATTAAAAAAATAATTAAAGATTTACAGACACCTAAATCCATTTAAGTCAATTTTACTTATATGATTGCTTTAATAAGCTTTTAACCTAAGTGTATATAAACTTCATTTTGAAAAATAAATTAAAGAGCAGTATGAAAAAATTTATTGAGTAAAATCCTTCAATTAATCAATGAAAAAACTTGATAATTGGCCTTCATTTCAAAACTCAGAAAAATTTAATAGGCATTTTTTTAATTCTCTTTGCTGTTATTTCTGTTTTGCCTCTTTAACAGAATATTTAAACCTTAATTATTTATTTCTTTAATCATATGATTTAAGATTAATGGAATGCTTTAATTTCATCTTTCATACCTATCTTATTAAAAAAATTGAATACGGATGTAGGCCGCTGACAGAAGAACTAATAGGTAAATTCTAATTTTATTGCCGTGCAATATTATTCAAATATAAAGTTCTCTTCTTACTTAGTCGAATATAAATCCTTCTACTTTTTTTCCTTAGTTACCTATCGATATGCCTCTTAATCTCAACGTTTTCTGTTATAAGTAATGTTTAAATTTCATAAGCTACAGTTCCTTTTCTAGTGTTTCATTTTATATTTAAAAAAGGCATCTATGATCGTTCATAAAGATCTTCTCTATATTATTTCTAATTGTTCCATCACTTATTTTCCTACGAATTATTCGCAATATAGGATCACTTCTGTACCATAGCTGAAAACTAAGCTTACGAAAGTTTTTATCATTATTACTGCGTTATATGGTGTTAATCTCTTATTAATTGTTATTTTTCCAGTTGTTTACATCTTTAACGATGCTTCCTGTCTATTCTCCATGTGTTTTTCAAAAGTGATGTTCTCTTCTATTATATGACTTAAATAAAAAAAGTTGTTAATATTTCGATCTTTAAATTTTATACTACTATGGTATTTCCAATATTTTTTAAGCTATTATTTTCTGCTGCTTTTCATAACATTCAATCTTTTTATCAGTAATTTCCAATTTGTATTTTCTACCCATAAGGTTAAATTTTCAATTATTTCCTCTAATTATTCCCATTCACTATTAAGGCTAAGTTATCTGCATATTCAAAGTATCCTACATTTATTTCTTATTTTCATCTTTTTTCGTTTTTATAGTCTATCGTAATTTCTAGCTTTTAATCTTCCAAGCTATGGAGGAGTCTTGCTATTATCAATTTAAACAATCTCGGCTACGTTATGCTTCCCTATTTTATTCATTTATTTGTCGCAAATGATTTTACTATTTAGTCATTGATTTTCAATTTCATTTTTTCTTCACAATAGAAGTTTGCTAGAAGTTTAATTATCTATTTCGGTACTTTTAGATAATTTATAATTTATCATATATATTTCCTTTGTACTGAGTTATAATTTTTCTTAATATCAACAAATATCATAAAATTATCTTTTTATTCCATATTAATCATTCATATATTGTTCTTAGATTGTAGACTTATAGTGCGCATGACTTACCTTTTTTGAAACCATATTAATATTCGCTTTCATCATTTTGCAGATATCTTACAATTGTTCGAAAACTCATGTGTCTACAATTTTTAAAGCATGATTCAATGAAGAGATTGTCTATATTCATTGGATCCATCTCTAAAATCTTAGAACTTTTAGTAAGTAAAAAGATGCTTTATTTTTATGAAATTAATAATGACTATCAAATGATGTGTTCAGCTAATTTTCTATTGTGAAATTTATCTAAGATAAGAAAAGGAAAAAAGCTTATTAAGAAGTAACACAACGCTATAGAGAAATACCCATCTGTACAAATTTTCAAAGAATAGCTTGAAGGATTTCAGAAATTTCCTGCTATAAATTATACTAAAATTGACAAGGAATACAGGAAAGAAATAACTTCAATATTTAAATTGCGCACTTAAATTTATAGTTTTAAATATGATTTATATAAACGTTATTATCCTGAGGAAAACATGATATGTCTATGCAGAAGAAAAGATTCATTTAAACATATCTTCGAATGTGTCTTCTATTTGGACTCGCTTAGAAATCTTTCTGATAAATTCTTGGAAAAAACTTTGAAAAAATAATAAATTATGATCTACTCTACATAAACTAGCATTTCCCTTCTCAAAAATAAACAGATGTAGACCTTCAAATAAAAAATTTTCACAGGAATCTACTAAAAAAGGAATTGAAATTGTAGAACAAAGTAAAAATAAATAATTGGAACCTAAAGAAGAACAGCAATAAAATACAAGAGGCAATGGAGATAAATTGGAAGATGAAAAGAACGAAGCTTTAACTTAATGAGCATAATTAAAATGAAGTAACTGATTCATATCAATATCAGTAACTTCATTTCATTAACATTTTATTAAAATATAATTTAATTTAATTTAATTTAAATAGGGTGGAAAGCCCTCTCCTTCGGATGCTGCTTGGAGGCTCAGCAAAGCAACAAAAAATGAGCGCGGACAGAAGATAAATCGGAAGAAGAGAAACCAATAGCAAGAGAAGGAAAATGTGACAAGCTGGAGAACTCTGAATGGTAGGAGGAAACTTTCTTCATCATAGGTCGGGGAAATATATCCGTAATCGCATATTAATTCCTATGCTTTGGAAGGAAAAATTACAGCTTCGTACCGCAGGAAGAGGAACAAGGGAAGGGAGAAAAGAAAGACCTATAAAAAATAATTTTCAACATTAAATAAAATTAATTTAAAGAGGTGCGCACCAACGAGAGTTCTGCGCGCTCTATAATCGAATTTATTTATTTTAAATTGTTTTTTCTTCTTCATTGGGTTCATTTATCCTCCTTTTCTTTATCTTTTTTTGATTAAACGTATTCTTTTATTGCTCTTTATTATTCTCTATATTTCTCGTTTTATTAATTTTCATTTATTTCTTTGTTGTTCTTTATCCTTTATTTTAATTTTTACTGCATTCTCTGAAAATTTTATTACACTATTTTGTTGCTTCTTATTTATATATCTTTATATTTTCTGTTTTAATCGTTCCATATACCATTTAAAATCCTACTTATATTTTTTCTTTCATCATTTATAATTTTATGTACCACTTAGGCTATCAATTTCTTCTTCTTAGACATTTTCTTCTATAAAGATTTCAAATTATCTTAGATCTCTTTTTCTTTAATATTAGGTAATTTATTTTTGTTAAATTTGATGATTTTCTAAATTCTTTTCTAATCTTTATCCATATAATGCAAGTCTATGGTTCCCTATTACGTATGAGTAATAAAAATCACTTTTTATCCTTTTTCTCTTTAATTACAAAATAATCTATTTTATATTCATTGCTTTAGCGGATAAAAGTATCTATTTCAGTCGGTCTAACCATATTAAATTATTCTTTCCAAGAATCGTAACATTCTCTTTGCAGCTGAGTTTGTTTTCTTTGGTAGCCATTTTTCTATATGCAAATTTCAATCTTCTATGGTCATTGCATTAAGTCCTTTTTCCGTTACTTATAGTTTAAATTGATTCAATAAAATGTAAAATGATTCATATTACTCGATTTTCATTTGTAACAGATACTTATACATTTATTACACCCAGTTTTTTCATAATTTCAATGGCAATCACTCTCGTTCCTCCAAAAAGCGTCAATTGATTCACTTCATTCTATATTTCTCCTAAATCATTACATATTTCATTTCTAACATAGAATATTACTCCTTTCCTTTCTTTGCTCCATACTTATTAAGATTTAAATCCTGCTATAAATACATATATTTTTAATATTAAATCTAAATCTCGTATATTACCATTATGTGCATACTTTTTAGAATCATAATATGACCAGTGCTTCTTTTGAACTTCTAAATCCCTAAAAATGTTTGTCCCTATTTTTATGACTTGTATTTCCCCCTTTTCATCCATCCTTTCTACTTCCTCTTCACAATTTTCTTTCTTTTATTCGTCTTCATTCTCCATCCTTCCTTCTTCTTATCTATTATTCTCTGTTTTCATAATTTTTTTAATTATTAGTTTTTCCTTCTTGTTTATCTTTTTATATTTATTATCTATCTTTCCTTCTTCTTACATATCCTTTTCTTCTTCTCTTAACTTTTCCTATTTATTATTGTTGATTAATTGTTTTTTTGTCTAAAGGTTTCTTAGCAGAATTAATTCAAATTAAAGTTTATTTCAGTTTGCTTCTTACTTTTCACTTTTATCTTTCATTTTTTCTCTTCTTTCTTGAATTTGCTCTATCTTTTTTGTTTTTTTTTACTTTATTTTCACTTTTCCTTACATACTCCATTATTCTATTTTGTTTGTTTCTTATTTTTCTGTTAGGGTTTAAAATTTTTACCATCACTCATCCTGTCCTTTCCTCCAATCAATCTTATTTTATATCTTAATCTTTAGCTGATTGCTTTCTATTTTATTTAATTTTTTGAACATTTCTCTATCTTCTGCCATACATATGTCCAATTCCATTTTGATGAAAAATATTCTTATTTATTCTTTTAGCATAAAAAATGTTTATTATTTAATTTATTAGTATTTTTAATTATTTTTCCACTCTCCTTATTTTATTTCCTTCTCTTCTTCCCTTGCTTCCTCTATAATCTTTTATTCTCCTTTTTCAATTATCCTTCCATTTGCTTTATGTTTGGTTTTTTATTGTTAATTTAACTTCTCTTTCAAGCATCTCAAATTCCCTTATATGTAATTTTATCCTTTTTGCTGCTTCTTTTCTTCTACCTTTCGATTTCTGTGCCCTTTCAATTTATAAATTCATGATAGATAAAGACAATCATATTCTAGATTCTCTCTGATGATATGAATGATTTTCTAAATGATAATATAAAAGTTAGGATAAAAGCATTAGATTTGCTTTTGCTAGATTTCTATTCTAATTTTAATTATTTTTGTGTGTAGAAATCTCAAAATTTATGATTTTATGAAATATCTAAGAATTTGTTTGTGGAGAATAAAGGAGAGTGTGAGATTTATATTTAATCATATTAGTAGCTATATATTAAGAATAAAATTGAATATAGCATGAAAAAATTCGGTAGCAGTGTTGGCAAAAATATATTAACGATAAATAAAATAATTTATCTACTTTAATAAAGACATATCTCTCTCTTATCAGATTCAAAACCATAAATCTCTAAAAAGAGTAATTAATCACTTTTCAGTTACTTATTTTCAATAATGAAAGTCATTTTTCATTTAGATCATCGATCTTTTACATTAATATTATTCATTTTTATTTATTTTTTGATTTTTTTTTTCAAAAATTTAGTTGTTTTTCTTATTTTTAATATCTTAAGAAATCTATATATAAGATTTGGTGTAGGCTCTGCTTTTTTTATAAATATTAACCTTTTATTTTTGCTAAGAAATTGTGTAAATAGAAGTTTTATTTTTCATAAAATTAATATTTTTGAATAAAATAATGATTATTTCTCTTTGTATGTAAATTAATATTTATAAATGTTTATGATTTTTCTAAGTAAATGGCATCATAATTAATTTAACTCTCATTTAATTTTTAACTATTTTCTATGCTATTGATTATCTAAAATTTATCTTTATCTGCTTCACTCTTAAATATAACCAAACTTGTTTACTCTGACAAAAATTAAAAAAATGCTTTTTTTTAATATTCAAAAGCTATCTATGTAAGTATATTTGATCCCCTTCTCTCTTTATAATTTTAAGATATAAGCGATAACTGAAGGATATATATATTCGAATGTTTGCTCTTTGAATTTGTCAATACTTTAAGTATAAATTAAGCAATCCTTTTGCTTATATCATATTGAAAATCCTTTTTAGCATTTTAGCCTAAAAATGCTTATCTTTTTAATTAGCAAAATATAATAAAACTAAGACCTTCACAATTTTCTTAAAATAAGCAAGCAATTTAGCTGCATTTTAGTATAATGCTAGACTTCAAGTTTTTACTTTATTTGCATTCTAAAAATATTTTGCTTCTAGTGAAAGAAGCATAAAAGCTAGGAATAAAAAAGCTAAAATAGTTTCTCCTTTAACTTTTAAATGAATAGTGATATCTATATTCTTTTCATTTAGTCTAAATCAAAACTTTTTTTAGATATTTACTAAATTTGCTTAAAGAAGAATAATATAAAAGATGACAAATTGATAAGAAGCTATTATTACTATACCCACTATGTCAAATAATATTTCTAAGATTCATTTAGATCATTCAGTTATAGCATTATCTAGAGCTTTGAAAATATCTGAGGAAAATAAATAAAAAACGTGAAGCTAAGAAATAGAAAAAGTACTGAAATATAGTAAAAATTAGTTTAGATAAAATATTTCGATGAATTAATTTAGATAAATCAATGATCCATTGTAATGCTTTTTGAAATTTAACTAAAAGGGAGAAAAATAAATCATTAAGGAAAGAAGAAAAAAGCATCTAATTTCATTCTTAGAGAAATAGAATTTACTCATTTTAGATTTAAATATTGTAAGCAATTTTTTATAAATACTATATTACACTAGGAGAATTATGATTTCCTAGATTTAATACCTGAAAAAATAAATTTTTAAATCTATCAAATTTCATTTTAGGAGTATTTTTATACCTTCAATGTATAAATGTAAATAAACAATTGAAGTCTTAAATAAATAATTATTAGGCTTCTACTATTTTTCATCTAATGATTTACTAATAAACAAATATTTCAATTTTTAAAATTAAAGAACTAGCACCTTACCTTGATATACTTAAGAATCCCTATTTATATAAGAAAATTAGATTTCATAAAAAGTGAAATCTGAAATGAAATAGATTTTATGATTTGCTTATCTTATCCATAGCTCATATTACCTTCATTCTTAGATTTGTAGTGTAATCTAAGTCTTTATAAAGATACTTGTTTATGAAATTAACTTTAAATAGTCCATATATTAAGAAACTGTTGAATAATATTAATTTTTTATATCTAGAGCATCCTAATAATTTTAAATAGAGTAAGCTCACTCTATCAAATAGCTAAAGGGATAGAAACTTATATCAATATTTTTGGTTTTATCTAGTTTCGAAATATCAAAATACAACAAACATCCAGAAATTAAATTATTAATAGATTTTAAAATAAAAGAAGCTGCAATATGGTTTCTGAGGTTAATATTTTTAAAGATACTAAGTCAAATAAAATAAAACCAAACTCAGAAAAGTTGAAAATTGGAAAATTTAGTTAGCATAAAGGAGGAATAGTTTATAGTATAATTAATGATATACATTAATTATCATTTTTAGGTAATTCAAATAGTTAAGAAATATAATTGTTTACGTTTGATATTGCTAAAGAATAGCAAAGTTTAAGAATAGATTTTAACTTTTAAATGCAGTCTAAAGAAAAATTTTTAATCAGGCGTTAATTGAGAAGTTTTAAACCAAATATAAACCTATGCATATTTATTTTCAGACTAAGCAAAGTTACAACTTTAAAATCAATTTTGATTAGATTTGTTAAGTGAACATATAGTCAACCATATATCACTTAATTATAAAAGCTTCTTTATACAAGTTAATAAATTTCTTTATTCATAAACATAACTTCTATTGGAGTTAAGGAAAGGCTAACTTAAAAATAGGTGAATAATATTTGATAGTTAAATTAAAAGAACTAAAATTATAAAAATCTAAGTAATATTTAACTTAAATCACACTGACCAGCTAAAGCAAAGCTGACTTAGTTCTATACACTTCTGCTAATTACTAAATAAAATAAGGAATCGCTTCAAGTTAAAAGTAATCAATTTACAAAACTTAAGTCTTATTATAGCAATCATTTAAAATATAAATCGCGAAAGTTAGAAATTATTAAAAAGAACTTATCAAACAAATGGTTTTTGGATTCTCATAATAGAACTTTAAATTAAGCTGTAATTATATAATTGAAACATGATAATCAAAGTTACTCAAGGTAGATAAATATTAGATAAGTAAACTATTGAATATAAAATATTGAAATGATTGACAAATATTTTCTAGTTCCATCACCAAATCGTTAGTCTTAAAACCTAATTTCATTACTAAATATTTTCAATGATCTGCTTAGAATTATAAAATTACATATAGAAGAAAGGTTTCTAATAAGCAAGGATCTTAATAGTTCTCTATTATTGTTCAATAAGCGATTAATTAAGAATAATAAAGATTAAGTATTATAAGATTATTAATGTTCATTCTCAAACTACAAAATAAATATTTTAGGCTGTATTTATTTAAGAGAAGATATGGGTTTGGATTAGTTTTTTACAGCATTAATTCCAAGTTTTTCATGGAGATTATAGATTACTTGGAGTTGCTATTAAAAATTACACTTTTTAATGATCTTGTTATATAAGTCGCTATAGCTTTATATATCCAAATAAATTTTAAATAGAAAGAAACAAGTTTGATTTACTAAGCAACTATAATCTAATCGTAGTTTAATTAAAAAGAGAGAATTAGATAATTCAAATGTTTTACTTTGAATTTAAGATAAAAATGGGAGTTAGAAAAGCATCTAAATAAATATAATTAATGCTAATCAGAAGAAAGGCGAAGGGCAACGTTTAATTATCTTTTTTACCTGTAAACCTAGAAAATTCCAGATCCATCACTTTTCAAGCAAAGTATTTTGATGATTATAGACTTTGTTAGAAATTTTATTTTTATAATATACGCTTATAAATGTGAGAGTCCTGTTCCAGAAAATTAACAAAAAAATAATTTATTAATTCCTCTAAGAGACTTTTAAGAGTAAAAGTTATGGAGAGAAATTAGCTATTTCAAAGTCTCAAATATAATATATAATAGATAATCTGAATTAGATTTCTAAAAATCCTAAGAATTAAATTTATTTTCTAGATTAACTCAAAAAAATTAAAAAAATATAACTAAATTTTATAGTAAAAATTATATCATTTTAAACCTTAGAGGATAGAATATCACAGACATGATAAATATTTATCTTAAAACAAAAAAAAATCATTTTTAAATATTAGATATTTTAACTTTTTCCGCTACCAAAAAAATTTGCGAAAGTACGCTAAATTTAATAAATAGTTTAAGCTGATGATAATATGATTGTTTGTTGTAATAAAAGATGTGTAAAAAGAATTTGAAGTATTAAAATATCTAAAATAATGTTTTGCTTGAATATATCTGAACTTTTTGAAATGATTTGATTTTTTTAATTAATGAATAATTATGAAAAAGAGTTTTCGGAAATAGTTAAAAAGCTCTTATACATTTAAAATGCGACTAAAGTAAAATGTTATAAATAATTTGTTTTCTTTCTCTACGAGAAAAGAAATTCTATTTTTATTAAAGTTACCTATTGAAAGTTCTTAATTTCCTTTAATATAAATTGGCAATAGATATTAAACAAAATTCTTTCTTTTTTTTAATTTTTTATCAAAGTTACTTTTATCTTACATTTGTTTTAGCTATATTTTCATTAGCTTATAATTAATCTCTAAAAATCTATTTAATTCTTTAAGTATTCTATTTACTATTTTATAACCTTATTATTTTAGGTTTTCTAGTACTTTGAATATTTTTATTTTTTATATGCAAAAATAAAAAAATTTGAAGATAAGATTTTGATTTGAGATGTCTGAGTCTTTAATTAATAATTAATACCGTTAGTATATATTTTTCTTCAGATTAAAATTCAGGTAATCATAAAAATCTTTCTCTTTATTACTTATACAAGGAATATGCAGTTACTAACCAAAGTTTTCGCTATAGCGTCTTATTGCATTTCCGATTTTGTTTTGTAATGTGAATATTTACTGTTTGAAATCTTAGTTGCAGTAAAGAATGCGATTTAGGTGTCTGAAGGTAAAAAGTTTTTGAGATATTCCATCATAAAATTGCTGCATTGGATAGCTTACTGAGTTAATTTTTGAATAGTCATCGGACTTATAAAATTCCTTCATTAACTAACTCTATTTCATCTTGCATATCAACAAAGAGTTTTCTAAAAGTAAGGCCTAGATAACACTAGCTAAGTACTTAAGATTATTTTGCTAAACTACTGACACTTCCTTTCAAACCTTTTAAGGTTATAACAAAATATTGCTAACAAGTATTTTGCTAAACAAGTAGTAGGAAATTAAGAAGCCTTTATAAGACTTAGCTGAAAGACTAAATTTTAAAATTTACTCTAGCTAGTCGTTAAACAGTTTTATACAAGTTTTTTCAAAAGATGTGAAATAGTTAGCCGGAAAAGATCTTCCTTGTATAAAAAGACAGAAGAAAAAAACTTTAAGGGAGTTAGGTAAATTAAAATCTTACTCTGCTATATTTGAATAGATCTAAGAGCAAAGAAAGATTAGGTGATTAACTTACCTTTGATAATCTTAAGTGTTGCAGGTTTATTATTTCTCTAATAAAAGGGAAAAATTTGTGTTATTGTTGCTCAATAGATCGTTTAATGTACTTGAGCAAATTTTTAAAAGCCATTCATATGCAATTTTATCGTGAAACTCTAATGTTTACATCAGCTCCTATTCGTTTTTTATGCAAATTTAAATGCTTTTTGATAAATCTTAATCATAAGTAAACATTTTCAAGCTTCCTTATAAAAATTAATTTTTTACTTAGGCTAATTATATTAAAGCCTCCTTTTCTTAGATTTTCTTTATCTTTAAATCTCTTTCCAACAGCTATTAATTGTCTAAAACCTCTTCTTAGCTTTTTTTATTTTTGAAGCTTCTATTAATTGTAGGAGAATCAATTTGTTCTTGATTCACTAGCTCTTTTTTATTTTGTTCTTAATATTTCTAACTTTCTTCAAATACTAGTAAATCTTAATCCAGAATTAAATTACTTGAATTACAATAATCAGCAAATCAATTTTAACTCAATTAATTATTTTTTCCCTTTTTGAAAGTCCTTTTCTCAAAAATATATGAATATGATTTCTAAGTATTCATTTCATTGTACTCTGATTCTGCTTCCTAGTTTTTATTTTCTTTCCTTACATTACTATATTTCTTTTAAACTAAAGGTTTTAGTTTATTTGGTAGATGAGCATCTTCTGATTAGTTACTATATTTTTTATTATTTATACTTTAGTCTGCAACTCTTAAATCATTTGAAACTTGAAGAAATGTGGTTTCATTCTCTTTCTGTACATTTGTCTTGTTTATAGTATCTAAAATGCAATCTTAGTTTTCCTGGCTTACTTATGTTTCTAACTCCTTAATTTTTAATTTAGTCTATTTGCTTACTTGGCTTAATGAATTTATATATCTCTGATACTATTTTTCATCTTTAGATGGACTCTAATTATTTGACAAGTAGTTCTCTCTTTTAAATTTATACTTTTATTTAATTTTTTTCATTTAATCTTAGATCAAAAATTTATTCTACTTATTCCCATGAACGTTCGTATTTTTGACATTTTCTTAAGGCATCGAATTGCTTCCATCATTCATTTGAGACTAGATAATCTTTAATATTAACTATTTTAAATTTTTATCGTCTTATGTATAAGTTCTATTATTCTATTTCTCAGAAGTAATATCATCCTCATTTTCCTTACTTGAATGAGAGCTTTAATTTTCTTTATGCTATTATACTACCAACAATGACTCGTCATAGTTTAGATTAAGCTATTTTCTTTCAACCTCTTTTTATATGGTAAATTTCTAACGCTAAACTTTATTAATGATTTGGGTATTTTTATGATTACTTAGTAATTAGGTGCTTCGTTCATTTCTTTAGAAATCCTTTAAATTTTTCTCGAGCGATGCTTATTAGATTGCTACTTTTTTAAGTGGTGATTTTTCCATTTAATTTTTCTTCTTATGAGGTGATTGTTAAACTTTTAATTGAGGAAGGATTAAACTTTACTGATGCATTTATAAGCATTTTTAATCTTCTTTTACATTTAGCTTTTTTAATTGCTTCGACTGAGAATTAAATGTTTAACTTTTAGATAAATTTTAGTTGATGAACTCAAGGTCATAATAGGAAACTAGAGGTCTCGCAATCTTTTTTTTCTTTATCAAATCCATTTTTTCATCTACTTAGGATTATTGATTAAAGAATAGATTGTTTTTATCAGTCAATGCAAACTTTTTTGGTTACACATGTTAAGTTAAATCCATGGATTTATTAATGCTTTTAACTTTCTTCTTTTAGAAAAAATCTAAATTGCTCCTATCAATTTTATTAGACTCCTCTTAAACTAAAGTACTCTTCTATGTAGTTTTATTAGCTTTCCTTCTAACGTTTTAGATTTAATTTTAAAGCACTTCTTATTCAATATTCTACTCTTAAGACATATTTAATAAATATTTATATTTCATATCTTTTAATCTTAAAAGTTAAGTACTTCACTCTCTTTAAACGCAGTTATTTGCATAGTTGAAATAGAAGTTATATCTATTATATATAAAATACTTGACTTTGCTTATGCTTATCATTATTGCTCTCTAATAATAGCTCCTTATCATTTCGCGATACTTTTAAAAAGATATTTTACTTCGAGTTATGCTTTACAATCTTCATACTTTGATCCTTGTGAGAGGTGTTTAACTATGTATACTAAATTAAAAGTTTAAAAAAGTTCATCGATTTTGAGGACTTGAAATATTTACAGTCGAGAACTGCTTTTTTCTAGTGGCTGGAACTACTCTTTTCTCATCCTTTCACCTAGTATATTATAACATTTTAGTTTATAAAGATGTTCTCTTCCGTTTGGGTAAATATTATTTCAGTAGAACTTCTTCTCTTGTATGATTCACTTCAATCCCTAATTCATTTTCTTTCTTTTCTTGCAGTATTATTCTTGAAAATTTTGCAGTTTCTGTTTAAATGGTAAGAGCTTTTGCGCACATAATATTTTTCCTTAGTTGGGTTTTTGTCCAGTTTTATTTCATTGGATCCTCAAGTTAATCATAGTTTGTTATTTTACTACGTATATTTATATTTGCTGTTGAACGGATTATTGTCTTCTTTTTTAAGGGTTGTCTTCATTCTGAATATTCAAGATTTATTCGATATTCTTGATATTCTAGTTGGTTACTCCAATTTCACAATATAATCCATCAAGATCTCAGTTATGTGTTGGAAGCTTTCCTTTCATTCATTTAGGTCAGCTATCTGAGTACTAAGATTTCTGTTCTCTAACTGAGTTTTTGATATTTTCCTTGAGCTCTGCAAATACCACAAGCATTTGAACTTGCTCTTCCTGGTATTGCAACATTACGAATTATCTCACTGCTGCGGCCTCCTATAAATTAACTAAGACTGATAATTTATACTAGAAGCTGAGAAAATTACATATCCTAGAATGGTTAAATCAAATTCTAATCTTGCTGTACAAAATTTCTAAAGCTACTGATCTTAACATCATTATAAGACTTCAAAGCCAAAAACTATATCTGTGAATTAGAACTAAATTACTAATCATTTATCACCTCATACTTGGTATATAGTTTCGAGCTCTATCAAATCTAAACAATGATTTTAAAGTCAAACTAGAAAATACTAAATAAACTATCCAAATTACCTAACAAAAAGGTTATTTCTTAAAGCTTATTTACCTAATTCTTATTTATATATATTTACTAATAGTTCTAAATATTATCCTGTTTTATAATGTTTCCCTGATTCGTTTCCTTTATTTTATTTTTCCTTGGATTAGTTTCACTAAGGTAACTAGAAAAAAGAGTTTAACTACATGCTAGCAGATTGAATTTTAAGGTAGCTTGATATTATCAATTTAAGAGAGCTTGTTTTAATTTCCTGGCTTTTGCATTTTATAGACTTCTGTAATAAAATATAAACCTTTTTGTTTCCTTGTTGATACTAGATGCTCTAAATATTTAAAAAAAGAAAGAAATGCTAGTGTTTTTACAATCTCCAATTTTAGAAGCAAAGTTAAGAGGAAGCAATACTAAGCAGATATATAAACTTTACTAGAGCTATATATGTGAGTTCTGAACTATATGAAATAGATGGGTTTAATTGGTGGATGTTGTAGTGAATTATCCTAATGTTAAGCCTGAAAATAAAGCTAAAATATATATATCATGACTGCTTTGTTTAATCAAGTGTAGCTTTTATCTAATAATCATAATCAAACTCTATTTCTTTAAGTAAGAAAAAAGTATTTTTAGTTCAATCTTTTGAAATTAGCTTTAATCTAAGCATAGTGTAAATCTTAGAGTTTCAAAAGTGATAAGATGTTAGATATATATATCAGTCAAAAATCAAAAGCTATAAGTTATAAATCGTAATTAGAAACTGCTAATAAGGTTAGAATTATATCTCTAAGCTTTCTTTCTAAATTTATTAGGATTATTCTAGGAAGGTATATATGCATGAGTATTGAGTATATTTATTTTAACCTTACTAATACTAGAATAAGAAGGTATCAAAATGTTGTGTCTACGTATGTACAAAGAGTTTAAATGTTTGGGTATATAAATATGAAACTTAATCAGATAAAGTTTTGTAAAGTCTAAATAATATATTAAACCCAAAACACACTAAGATCGAAGCATTTTACTAAATTTGGCTATTATGATTAGAATCTTCATAATTTACTAAGAATTTAAAATAAAATCCGTGAATCTTTAACTGATATACTCTTATATATGATCAAAGTATTTTGATGTAAAAAGTTCATTTATAAAGAGATAGTATAAATTAATATTTTTCCCTTCTTTAATTAATGCAGTTTAATTGAACTAACATTCTTAACTAAGTAGAATTAAAATAATGAATGCATTTACTTTTATGGGATAATTAACTTATAATACTTAATTTATATCATAGGACTTACTAGATAAAAGTTAGGATCTTGAAGCATTTTAAACTTATTTTTAAGAATTTTTTTGTATTTAAAATCGTCCCAAGATTCTTAGGTCTATTTTTATGTCTTTTATGGAAAGCTTAAAATTTATTTTAAGAACATAAACCATGATACAACTTAAATGCTTTATTTATTTTTATCTTAACTCTTTCTTGATTATTTCATTTCAATATTTCCAAAGATAATTCTCATTCTAATTTTATAATAAGAATTGTTAAGCTAAAGATCTCAAATAATTACTTTTAATTGATAAATTTTTTGCTTTATAGTTAAAAAGGCTTGAATTCCTTTTTTAATTTAGATATAGATAATTAGTTAAGCTTACCATATAAAAGTTATATGATCATTGTTTCAAAAATAAATAGGTTTATTTGAGAATTCGCTTTGAAATTTTGAACAATTTCAAATGCCCACTAATTCTTTATCTTTTACCCAGTGCTTATTTTAACATTGTAGATAGAGTTTATATTTTCCTTTTATCTAAATTAATTATAATAGCTTAATATATAATTTTAGCGACCGTTTTTATGAATTAACAGCTTGAGAGAAAATTCTAATTTTATTCTACTCGAAACTCTTTCATTCCTTATTCCTTTTTCATTCATCTTATTTATTATAATTTTTACTTTTCTTAAACCTAGTTAAAATTTTAAATTTTTAACCATAAAAAGTTTAATTTTAATTTAAATCTAAAAGTTTTATTAAAAGAAGAAGAAATCACTTTAATAAAAATGTTAATGAAATGAAGTTACTGATATAAGGCAGATACTTCATTTTAATTATGTTCAAAAAGTTCAAGTATCGTTCTTTCCATCTTCCAACTTTTCCCCGTTGTTTCTTGTGCTTTCTTATTGTTCTTCTTTAGGCTCCAATCAATTATATGTGCTTTGTTCTACAATTTCAATTCTTTTTTTGTAGATTCTTATGAAGTTTTTCTAAAAAGAATAGAAAATGATTATAATTAAAGGATACTAAGATATCCAATAGTTAATACTTGAATGAGTTATAAAAAAAGGAAAATTAAATAAATCCAAGTTTGTTTCTTCTATTGGGAATTTTTATTTTCAACATTAAATCTTAATTTTAAAAGTGCGCTTCTTTTATTTTAGTGAAATAGTGATTTGAATAATTGCATTCCTGTATTAATAGCTTATACTTAAAAACTCATAAATTTAATTAAATAGATTTTTTGAGAATTGAATAAAGTAAATTGCTGAAAAAGGTATAGGAGTGTTTTTATCACAAGATTAAAATGGACATTTAGCTAAAAATATTAATAACAAAATCTAATCTAAAATAAAGTTGAAATTTCTAAAGCTTTAGTTTTATTATCTAAAATTATGCTATTTAGATACTAAAGAAATATTAACCTTTATTATGCTTTCTATCTTTAATAATTGAGCTCCTTAAAATTTCACCATTATATCTCGAAAACTTTATAAGCAAATCTTTCTTTCTAAATAGCCGAGAATAATTATTCTTAAGTTTGATGTGTTGTGGCTAATGAATCAAATTATTAATTTTTATTTCACTGGATAGTAGAATATGCTAATTGTTAAAATGTAAGGTTAAATGTCTTTCAGAATGAACATTGTTAATTTAATATAAGGAAGCAAAACTAATGATTCATATGACTATTAAATAAATTTTAGTTACATAAGTAAAGATTGATTAAGACATCTATCGATCAAATGATTTAATATAGCTATAAATAATAAAATTATAAGAATGGGATAGTTTCTTTATTCTTGCTTTATTTACTTAAATTTAGATGCATAAAATATTTCATCATAGTTTAAGCTTTATTCTTTTATAGTTTTTGAATACAAATATTTTTCAATTCTAAACAGTTACAATTAGGAGTATTTGTAATTTTTGATCTACTAGTATTTTTGATTCTAATAATTCTATTTCTTCAGAAATTTTAAAAAATGTAGACAACTTTTTTAAGATTTCTAAGCACATTTATATACTATTCAAAACTTCTACTAAGATAACCTTTTAAAAATCTAAATAGATTATACTTAAGAAGAAATACTTTCTAATAATGTGAAGTTTGAATTCTAGCTAAAGCTAACTAGGTAATCTTAATGTAAATTATGCTAATAAAATTTCTATTTGAATTAACCATTTTATGAATGCAATTTTCATCCAACTAATACATTTAACTTCCTGGATCAGAAAGCATCTTATAAAGTCCTGAAAATAGATAGACAGAGCAAGATTATTTTATTGAACGAAAATTATACAAGAAATTGCTTAAATAGTACATTGTGAAGAACATCCTAAAATATGCTATGAATTTTCCTTCTGAACGAAGTTATAAGGCATGAAAATCGCGCTTAGGGTCCTACTATCAAATTCAATTTTATATACATACTTATAAACGTTAAAAATAAAAGGCTAAAATAAAAAAATTTTCTATATAACTTTCAGATTTGCCATGTCAAAATTACCTAAGCATAATCCCCTTTTCTCATTCTTCATAATTCAATTTTTCAAATTTAAGAAATTATAAATTCATAAGCAAATTCTCTTACAAAGAGACAGCTAAATTTTCTTTATTAATCTCTATGGATCTTCTACATTATAAATGATCTTAAGAAGTATTAATTAAGCATATAGTTATAAAGCATAGGAATTTAATGAAAGTTTATAAAAAATAAAAATAAACTACTTATTAATTAATTAAATAATCATACATTTCATTAAGCTGCTATAACCAGCTAGAAGCACTTATTTTAAATAATCATTTATAATTTTATATATGTATTAATGTAAAATAATGATTAAATTACCTCTTCTCTATTAGAGATTTTATACTATAATATAACTTTCTTATTAAACTTTTTCTTCATTTTGCCAATCTTTTATTTGCTTAGTTTTAACTATTCTTCTTAATAAAGATTCTTTAATTATTTAATTCTCCCTTTATTATTTCTTTAAGACTTAAAGCATTTTGTAATATATTCCCTCTAAATAGAAATAAATACCTATTTATCTTTATAACGATATTTGCAAATTTATTCTATTATTTTAATATTTTTCACTTAGATTTAAAGTTTTTTATAAAAAGCTAGTAAGGTTTTTCTTTATAATAATTGGTTTATTTATTTTGCCTAAAGCATCAAATGAAAACTATCAAATTTTATTATTTATTAATACAACTATCATCTCTAATCATTGCTTAACTTGTAATATTCTTTGAGATAAAACTATTAAGTTAAGCATTCTTAGATCTAATCTATCTTAATATAAAGGCTATTACATCATACGATTATTTAACTTAGATTATATAATAATTAAATATTGTCTTAGATTTGTCTATCTTTAAACTTAGTGGTAACTAAAATTACTATTTAATTGTTAGCTTAACTTTTAACTTTGCTATATTAAATATTCTTAGCTGATATATTTAATTCAGTATATTTTCACTTCATGATAAGATGTCCTATCAAATATTAAAAAGACTAGTAGTAAATATATCTATTCTTATGTTTAATACTAAAAGCGAAATGACTATTAATCTTACATCTATGTACAAGGATAAATGATTAAAAGCAAATAAAAAGGATTTCTTTGATAAAGCTGCAAATTAATGTAGCCTAAGGATTAATAGAAAACAGCCTAAATAGCCTTTTATAAGGATTATACTAAAAGCCAGTTCTTTTATAAGTGCTATTACTTATTATTTTGATATAAGCCAAATAACTGAGAAATGTATTAAAAGTATAATAATAACTTAGAATAGCTTTATACTACTAAGATTTAGTAAATATAATAGTCATAATGAGGCTAATCTATTAATATAAAAGTATTTATAATATAAACCTTTTATTTAATAGTTATAGTCATTGAAGGATACTTTCATGCTTTACTAAAAGTATAAATCAATTTTAATACAAACTGATACAATTTAAATTCCAATAAACCTAAATATATGAAGATTATTATTTATTAATTGTAATTGTAATATTTTAAGAATAACAAACTTAATTTCCTTCTAATTAATATTATCAAGGAAATGTTTTGAATTAAGTAGATAGATAATTATAAATTTAGCTATGATAGTTAAATTATCTATTAAATGAGTAGTCTTTAATATTTTATAAAAGTTAAAATAATATTTGTTTTACCTTTAAATATAATCTTAAACTCTATTTTTATATTTTAAGTGTTAACTTTATTGTAATTAATGGTAATATGATAAATACTGAGAATGAATAGTTTCCTTTATAATTTTTAAGGAAGATTATGAATAGATTTGCAAGAGCTATTAGTATATTTTAATCTAGATATGCTTATAATTATCTTACAGTTTAACAATATTTTAATACTAATTAATTTGTAATTGAAATAAAGCATAATTGATATCTATATTATACTAGCACAATATTATTTAAATGTATATATCACACAATAGATATAAAGAGATTATATCTATCTAATAATTTAAACTTTTAATTCTAAAGTTAAAATAAAAAATACTTAAATATAAGTAATTCAAATAGGAATTTATATGACTAGCTATACTATTAAACTAATAGAAATGATAAATAATAGCGTGTGTATAAAGAATGAGTCATTAGTATATCTTAATTTTATAAGTTTCTTATTTAAATAAATAACTAAAAAGAGTTTTAAGATAAATATTTCAATTTGTAAAGGATTTTTATATCTAAACAGAAATTTTATATTAAATTAGACTTTTATTAGGTTTTAGGCTAAAAATTAGACTTTTACTATTTTTTAAGTTGCTTTTAGTTTCTGGAATGATACTTTTAAATATTTAATTTAAAAATTATTTTAGAATAGTTATAAAACTCTAAGAGCTATTACATCGAAAAACTTCACTTGAAAGCATTTTAAGAGATCTGTCTCGTTTTAACAGTTATGATTAGGCTAATTTAGATAAACATAATCTGAGAGGATAAATATTTTCTTAGAAGAAGGTATCCTTGATTAGAACATATCTCATAGTTTCAAAAATCATTTTTTCAGAATATCTTAATTAGATTAAATCATCCTTTAATTTGGATAAAATCATTGGAAATATCATGCAATTTAAATTATCTAAGTATTTCGAGAATCTAATTTTAAGTTCTTAAAGATAGAATTTTTCCAACTAAAGATTTATCTTAATCAATATAGATAAAAGATTGAAGTTTTTTAAACATTTAAAGGGAGTATAAATAAATAATTCTTAGATCTTCTTTACTTTTTAAATTTAAAATAGCTTATAGAATATCAAGATCTTAGTAATAATAAATGAAAAACGCAAAATTAATTTTTAAGCTTATACTAAAAATAATTTATCTTCACTCTCAAAAGGAGATTATTATTATTAAATTTATGATGTCATGATATAAACTTGGATTAGTATTTCAAAATAGCTTAAGTAATACCTAAAAGAACATAAACTAATTATAATTTGCATGTTTTTACTTTTTGCTCATCACTGTATTTAATTATTAAAAGGGAAATTATAAATCCTCCTTCTAGTGTTTTCTTATTTTACTAACATGCAAAGAAAATCTATTATTAAGAATTTGGTTAAACATATAAAAGATCTTACATTTAAAAAATATTAAGATTTAGAAATCTAATTTTAAAAAGACTCTTGAATACATAATAGATGATGCTTCTTATTAAATGTATAAAATTATACATTTAATTTTATAAAGAGCAAGTTTAAAGTTGATTTACGCTTAAAATAAATCATAATAATAAATTCTTGCTATTAGCTTCAAGTCTTATTAGCTTACAAATAAATACCTAGAGTAAGTATTATTTTCATAATACCTTTAAGTTTATTTTTAAGATTATTTAGTGAGAATGTTTAATGATAAATTTAGTAAGCTAAAATTACTAAAACTTAGACTAAATAAACTCCTTTAGTTATATTTAGATTAGATATAGAAAAGTAGCTATTCAAGTAATTAGTTTAAAAAGAGTCAAGAAATACGAATTTATTTACCTTCAAATATCAAATACTAATCTTAGTATGATTTCTATAATCAACTCAGTAATAAAATTATTTATCATCAATGCTATAAAACTTCCTCAAAAGGATAGATAGAAAACTACGTGAAATAGCAAGAAAATACCCTATATTATATATAGAAGGTATAAAACTAAGATTTGTTAATTTAATCATTAAAGAGTTAAAATAAGATTAAAACATCACAAAAATAAAGTTAGTATACTAAATAAAAATAGGATCTATATATAAAAAGGTATTTATTCCTTTTTGTTATTATTAAGATTAAGCATTTTCATAATTAACCTTTAGAATAAGTTTATTTAATTTATTTTTATAAAAATAAATCAAATGTGTAGCTTTATTATATTCCAAAATTATAAATCTTTAAAAGGTTATTTATGTAATAATAATCTGAATATAGTTACATTTAAAAAATGATTTGAATACTTTGTATGAAATAAATTAAGTTAAATAATAAGAGCTTTGTTTCAAATATTTGCTCTTAGAAAAATTTTGGATTTATTTATATTTATTTTTTGAGATGGAATTTGTAACTATTTTCCAAAGTTTTGACTATGCCTTCTCAATTAATTTCCTATTTAGTTTATCATTTGTAAGCTCTTCTATTTAAACTCTTAACACTTGCTTAATACATCCTTCAACTAGAGTATAGTATATAGTTGATCTGATATTCCATCGTAGTTTTTCTATATAATAAGTTTACTGATATATCATTTATATAGTTATCAGTTTCATACACATCTCTATCTATTATATACTTTTCGTTATATTCTCTTCCTACATACAAATAGTTTTCTATCATAAAAGTCTATACGACACTTGCTAGAAACTTTAAGTTTTCTAACTAAATAAAATTTAAATCTTTAATCATTTTTAGAGGTTAAACCAGAATTTTTCCTACAAGAATCCTAGTAATGAAGTAGAAGCAAATTAACAATTCTTGCTATTACTGAGTCTAGTATCTGTATTAGAGCTTACATTATCTAATTTTTATACATTTAAATACGGTTTTTTTCGTATGAAGTAAAATAGCTATCAGGCAAACTTCTTTTCTGGATAAAAAGGCAATAAATAAATACTTTAAGAGTATTGGGAAAGCCAACTTCTTGATCTAAAAGGACTTGAAAAATTTCAGTGCAATATCTTATAAGGAAAGTAGATTATTTATCAAATTCTTTCTAGAAATTTTTGTTTTCTACTTATTTTTCAAACAAATTTGAAAAATTTACTATGTGATTTGAGAGTAGATCCAATAAGGTATTTTTGCAAATCTTTTTTACTCATCTGATGGCTATTTTTTAATGGTATTGGAAAGCCTCTTTTAAAGCCAATCCATTTTTTTAGCATAATACTAAACTAGTTAAAAGACTTGAGTCTTTTGGGAGTTATTCTGACTGAGCTGGGAAAATGTGATGATTTTGTTAATTCTCATTTTTTATTTTATCTATATTAGAGAGGCAATCTTGTTATGAGTTAAAATTTAAATCTTTTTCATTACTTGCAATCTTTTAATTTGATTTGATACCTATTATTTAGAAATCTTCTTAATTAACTTCTTGATTGCTTTAGTCTTATATTTAAATTTAATATATGTCTTGGTTTTTGAATTCTCTTTATTTTTCACTGATATTTAGCTAGGAGTTGGCATTTTTGGTATAATTTTCCAACCAATCTAGCTTTTATTTATTTTCTTCAGTTTTATGAAATTATCTTTTTACTATTATAGAAGATTATGATTGAGGACTAAGATCTTAATATATGCCTTATTAGTTTTTTTAAACCTGCTTTCTAGTTACTACTTTGTTTAATTTACTCTTAAATCTCTATTTAGTTTCTTTTTTGTTTTAAGAGTTCATCTCTTCTATGCTTTGGTTAAGTTGATCATCAGAATAAGCTTCTATAGAATCTGATTAATTTGTTGCTTCGCTTGATTATAGCAGGCTTGTACTTTGAGATTCGCTTTACTAAATTATATTTAAAAATTGCTTTTCAGAACTTGGGTTGGATTAATTTAAATCCATACTTCCTTTGTAAATTTCTTCACTTAAGCATCGTTCTTTAGCGATAGTTAAATTAAATTTATAATCAGCATATGAAAGATTTAAAGCATTTTACTTTTAATGATGCTTCTTAATAATATTTTATTCTACCAATAAATCACTTTCATTTGAACTCTAAAGTACTTCTTACTTCATATCCTACTGAAATTGATTACTTGATTTAAATTGCTAAAATATCTTATTTTGGCTTTCCTTTAAGTTTGGTAATTTATTTTAAGAGACTGCTTTAAGGCTATTGTTTAAGCTAAATTAGTTACTTCTATGCCATGCTATTACTGGTTGCTACTTCCTTCTATTTTAAGGAGAATTTGGATTTGAGCAAAAAGATTTATTACTTAAGTTTTTATTTTAATTTAAGTAGTTTTAGTTCTAATCTTCCAAGTCAACAAACTAGAAAAATGAGGAATCTAATTAACAGTTTTAATTTTTATTCTTCTTTTTAAGTTATTTTTTTAATTCTTTCTGCTTATTTTAAACTTCAATTTCTATATTCTGAGTTTTGTTTAGTTACTGGAGAATATTTTCTTTTTCTTTAATTTAGTTTCTCTGGATCAGAGAATTATCTTCAATTAACATCTTTCTACATTATAAATTTTGAGCTTTTAACTTGAAATTTATCTTTGAAACTTGCGGGCCTTGCAGTAAACTCAAGCTTTATGGATAATTTTACATTTTTATATTCTTTTTCAGTTGTTTCTTTAGCATTTTAGGAGACTTGCTATAAGAAATATTTTTCTTATTTTATATCTAAGAAATAGGTTTTATATTTCTATCATTTTTTACCTATTGAATGCTTAAGTTTAAATTTGACTGGAAATTATAACTTTACAACTCTGGAGATAAAATTTAAAACCTTGTGCTTTATCTTATTTCTTAAATAGGCAACTTTTGCCTATCTTTGGGAGGTTAATTCTCAGATTGTCCAGCTCTATTTAGATGAAAGGTATGACCTTGCTTAATATACTTTTGACTGTTTTTAATTTACAGTTGGAGCAGCTAATCTTCTAAATCTGTTTCTAGTGACATTTTCTATTAACGTTAAAGCTCTTTCAATAATTAAAATCTACTAAAATAAATAAAATAATTAAAATTTAAAAGGCAAAGCAGATATAGTGTAAAGCTAATTTCAGTTATGCCTTTTTAAATAGTATGATGCTGAATGTACTATTATTAAACTTTGATAGTAGACTGTTATTTTATTAAATGATATTATATAACTTGTTATTTATAATAAAGCTTATTACTATTAATGCTTCATATACCTTTTCGAAAATTATGCTAAAGCTTATTAGTGTCAATTATGCTTCTAGCAACACTAAAAATGTTTACCTTAATATGTCATTAGCTAGTCTCTATCTCTATTAAATTCAGTGATTTTTATTTTTATTTTTCTTAGATTTATTTATTTAACTCTCTCTATATGATAAAAAAAAGATGGAGAGTTGGAACAAAGGTTTTCTTATCTAAAAGATTACTCATAATACTACTGATCAATCTTTCTAAAATTAGCAAACACCAACTAAGATTTAAAAGAAAAAATATTGCTAAATATCAAAGAAAAATAACTACCTGCAAAAATTCCTAAAAAGAGGCATACATTTAATCAACTAATGAATTTAGACAAGGAATAACTTGTGGAGATTATTTTCGACTACACTGATAAAGTCGAGAATCTCGAGCATTATGTTATCAGTTTATAACAAGATTTATAAGATCATGTGGACGATGAGAAGCCACACACTGAATTTGTTACAAAATAGGATATTAAATAACAGATATCAAGAAATAGAATGCGATATTGTTAGACTAGATGACTAAATGGGAATAGATTTTTAAAAATATGAAAATGCCTTTTAGCAAGTTAAAGAAATTAAGCAAAGGTTAGAGAAATTAGAGAGCTAATAGCCATAAAAAAATCAAGATTCAATGATAATAGAAGAACAACCCATGACTTAAAAAAAATACTTGAAAAAAAAAGTGCTACATATGTGGCAGTCAATATCATCTTTGAAGAAGATGCTAGGGAAATAAGGAAATTAGAAAAAAGATTTGAAATTAATTGACCATGTTTTATCCTTCCTCGGATGGTTAATTATGACGTAAGAAGATAACTCCAAGACCGTTCGGAAAGCTCAGAAGTGAACTTGGGTGGAGACACCGGGGAGTCCGAGACCCTGCAAAAGGTAATACAGGGGTTTATGGATCTTTTAAGGGAACACTCCATTAACCTTAAAATTTTTAATTTAATTAACTCTCTCTAGATGAACTGATTAATGCTTGATACTCAAATTAGGAGAAATGTGCTGTTGTGTATTACTAATTAAATAAAACTTATTTTTTATCTTAATTTACACAAATTACAAAGAAAAGTATCTTTAAGGTGTTTATTAATAGTAGATATAATCAAAGTAGAAAAAGTCAATGATGTAGTTACTAGCTTATCAACTTATAAATCTTGATTTATCAATATTTAATTAGTTACCTTATACTGATTATTTCTACTTCTTTCAATTTTAATGTCTTTACATGCTAACTAAACACTTATCTCCGTCTCTATAAAAATCCCTTTATATTATTATCTTTATTGACTATGCTTTGAAATTATATTAATAAAGGCTTATATATTTCGTACTTTTAATGGTAACTAGCTTATTAAGGGATTTCTTTGTATTTAAAACTGATAATTTTATATGAAAGATAAATATAATTAAAATACCTAAACAGCTTACTGTACATTTACATGTAAGAAGAGACTACTTATATTAATAATATAATACCTTTATATATCTAATATACTTAACTGCATACCTTTATTCTAAAACTTAATTGGTTAGAAGAAAAGCTTAATCATTATATGAAGCTTTAACTATTATTTGCTTATCTAATAGTCCTCACTAAAGTTTCCAGCTTTTTAGTTAGTAACTAAATGTAAGTAATTAATTATTATTTACTCAGCCATATAGATTATCAATCCTATATTTATTTGGATTATTGCTAAAATAATCTATTATTATTAAGTTGGTTAATAGATCTTAACTAATGGACTATCTGCTATCTAAAATTTATATTGCAATAATTTAATCCATAAATGGTTCTAAAGTGATATTATCCTTTTATTTTAATAAGCTTAATTTATAAAATAAAATCCTATTATCATTAATCTTTAGTGAGGCAAGAGCAAATCTATACTAAACTAAATGATTTTGCAAGGAACTATTAATAGATAAATAAATGCTCTTAATTAAAGGTAATTTAAATATACAATGGAACTAATTTTCTTAAAGCTTTGTATATTATAAATTATTAGAGAGAATATACAAAATTTATTAGTCTTAAATTATTATTTCTCTAAATCTTAAGAATATCTAACTAGTTAAGTACTTCAAAGAGAGCAATTTATAATAGATAATTATATAAGATTTTATAATGCTTAGCCTGCTTTAATTTACTTTTTATATTTCTAGATTCTAAGAATCTAGAAATATAGCTTAGAAAATATTTAACTTAGGAGAATTAATAAAACTTTTTGGAATAAATAAAGTTTATAATAGTAATGGAAAAAATCATATTTCAGAGTAAAAAGATCTCGATTAGATAAGCGAATAATTGATAATAGTACTAACTTTAGTAGACTTACTTTACATCGCTATATTTGCAAATAGAATAAATTCCTCAATTTATTCTCAAATAGTTTTACTTTTAAATAAAATAATTGAAGGATATAAGTAAACTTTTAGTCTTAGAACTTATTAATTGCTATTCAAATTTTCAAAAGAGATATAGAGAGTAAGTAAAGAAGAAAATAGCAATTGCTTTTTATTGATGACAAATGCTATGAAAAATCTTTGAAGCACTTAAATAGTTTAAAAAAGCAGAGATATGATGCTTAAAAACAAAAATACTTTATAATAAAACCTATGATATTGTTCAGATTCAATTATTCAAACACATTTATAAATAATCCAAAATATTTTAATTTAAAATAAAATAACTTAACTTATATTTAATAATGTAAAGCGGAGTTTAATAACTTGATTACACAATAAAATCTTTTTAGCTTGCTATTGTAGCTAATAAAATAATTTATATAAAATTAGTATTTTTAATTAAGATATAATAAAATTATTATTATACCTGTTTAATTAGATTCTATTTAATGTTGATACCTAATAATTATTTTAAATAAATTTACTTATAAAAAAAGATGGTGGAATGGAACAAAGGCTTTCTCGATTAAAAGGCTTCTCGTAGCTCCTTAGATCAATCTTTCCAGCTATAACAAACTCCAACAAAGACAAAAAGGAAATAATATTGTAAAATCTCAGAAGAAAAATAATTTCCTTCCAAGATTTCAAAAAAAAAGTTACACCTTCGAACAACTTATGAACTAAGATAAAAAGTCTCTTGTTTAAATCATTTTTGATTACATTGATAAGTTAGAGAACCTCGAACATTACGTCATGAGTTTACAATAATACTTATAAGATCATGTCGAGGATAGAGACCACATAATGAATTTGTGGCCAAAGAGGACATTAACAACAGATATTAAGAAATAGAATGCGATATAGTAAGAATTGATGAATAAATGGGAACAGATTTCTTAAAGTATGAAAACGCATTTTAATAAATAACGGACATACAAAAAGAGACTAGGAAAATTAGAGGAATAAGACCTAAAAAGAAATAATGATCCAATGGTAATAGAAGAATAACCTATGACGACAGAAAAAATTTTCGAAAAAAAATGTTATATATGAGGCAGTTTATTCCACTTATGAAAAAAGTGTAGGAGGAATTGGTAAATAAGAAAAAATATTTGGAAAGAACTTACAAATTTTTATCCTTCCTCGGATAGTTAGCTTCGAAGTAAAAAGATAACTCAAAGACTATTCGGAAAGCTCAAAAGTGAACTTAGGTGGAGACACCGGCGAGTCCGAGACCCTGTAAAAGGTAATGCAGGGGGTTATGGACCTATTAAGGAAACATTCCATTATCCATAAAATTTTTAATTTAAAATAAATTTACTTATGAGAGTATTTAAGCTCCTTTCCACCTAGCTGAAATACTCTCAAAGGTAAAATAAGATTTAAGCTTCTTATGTATTTGATTGATGATTTTGTATTTGAATTAACTCTCTTTTTCTTGTAGATATAAAATGTCTTTTTATTTTGTAAACTTTTATCTTTGGCATTTGTAAAGTCTAATTTGACGTTTCCTAAAGTTTTTAATTTTTTTAAATTTATTTCCTTTAGTTTGATATTTACTTTAGAATTGAAGAGATTTTTATATTTCTGTAGAATGCTTCTTTGATTCAAATTAAAAAATTGGTACTTTCCTTAAATTTTTGCTCTATTTTTATTTCCTTATTTCATTACCTATCGTCCCCTAAGTCTAAAACGCTGCATAATTATATATACTTACTATTACTGTAATAATTGCTCTATTTAATATGGCTTATTTCTTTATTTTCATTTTGAGGTAATAATTTATTTCTTCTGATATTTAACATATTTTATAAGGAATTAAATCTCTCTTTTGTTATGAGTGTGATGTTTTTTGTTCACTTAAGTGTTTTAAGTTTTTTTTTGTTCTTTTATTTCTTGTTATAATTAATGTTTATTTAAAATAATTGATATTTATTTGTTTAATTGCAGAAAAATAAAAGATTTCGTAGTGTAATACAGACTTAACTACTTTAGAATTTTTCCTTTAGAGGTAGAAGCACAATTTTATTATATTATTTTTTAAATAGGAATGATAATCCTCCACTGTGATTAACTTAACTTAAGTACCAGGAAATATTTTAGTAGCAACAAAATGAGCAAGAATCTTGGTAGAAGCCAAGCAGGAAAGAACTGGAATCATCGAGTAAAGGTTGATGAAAGATGCCAAATGATTAAGTCTCTTAGGGTATCACTCCGACCATGCCCTATTAGAAGACAGAATTTCCAAAGGATTGAAGCACTAGAGAAAATTTCCAAGGAGATATTTTATTAACTTAAATAAAATTAATTTAAAGAGCAGTGCACCATCAAGAATGCTACGCGCTCTATAATCAAGTTTATTTATTCATTATGATATTTTCTGATTTTACATTAACTCTTTTTTATTTTTGCTTCTATGAAGATTTTAATTATTTTTTAAAGATTTTACTTATATTTTTTAATAAAGATACTAATTTAAAATATTTAAAAAGGGGAAAAAATGAATTAAATAAAATATTTAGATTAAGTTTAATTAAAATAGCCAATTTATACATATATCTATTAAAATAAAATTTAGTTACTTATTAATTTTATTTTTCATCTAAGTTCTTTCTGTTTATTAGTAAAAGTTAAGCAACTTTAATAAAAATTATAAATTCTAGTGAAATTAAATAATATTATAAAAAGATATTTATTCTTGTAATATTACAAACTAAGATAAGCATAGTTTTTCATATAATCTTTAATCTATCAGGAATAATTCATATCGAAGATTATTTACTCATAATAAATAATTATTTGTCTGTTTCTTTAATTTACCTTGTTGCAATCAATTTGCTAATTATCTTTAGCAATAATTAAAAACTCACATATTTAATAAAACTAATGAGTATTTCTGAATTTCTTTAATTTTCTTTTAATACTACTTTATTTTTGTAAAAAGCATAACTTTATTTTATTTCAATTTAATTTAATTAATTCTATAGGCTAGAATATTTATTATTTAAATAAGTTCTTAAATTAATCTTATAAGATATTTAATTTGATAGTATTATATTATAAATTATTAAATAATTTACATCTTAAACTTTTATAATCTCCATTAATAGTATATTTTAATAATAAACTTTTATTTTTCTTAACATTTAAATTTTAAGAAACTATATAATATGGATTTTACTTATATTTATTATATTTTAGATAAATAAAATGATAATATTAGAATATTAATTAGGATATAATATAATTTATTATTTTATTATTTAAATTAAAAAATTATTTTCGTTTATATATGCTAAATAATCATTTAATCTTATACAAAGTCTTTAATTTTAATAAGGAATATATCATGCTTTTTAATATAAATTGAGATTATTAATATAATTTTTGTAATTTAGGGATTAAGTTTCTAAGCTTTAAATTAATTAATGACTAAGAGAATCTTATAAGTTATTAATACTTTTTTAAGTTTAGTAGATTATGATTCAAATATAAAGTAATAGGATATTATTCAGCTTAACATTTGGTTTCTTTTTTAGTATTTCATAGATTTATTTTATATATTTAGCTCTATAAATTATGAAAGACTTAGTAAAATTAAAATTAATATCTTTAATGTTCATATTTATTATGCTATAAAATATGACGTTTCACAATAGCATAATTAAGAAATTTATTCTAGAATTAAAAAATATCATCAATGAACCCAGTTTTTCTATGCTTGAAATCATAATAAATAAAAGCTTAATTATAATATTATTTAGCTAAAATTTAACTTAAATACCTTATATCATAAAAATATTATAAATTGTTTTTATTTACTAAAAATGAGAAACATTCATTCATTGTACTTCTATATTAAATCTTTTTTATTCCTATAATTTTTCTAATTATTTAATATAATCTATTTCAATATTTTAATTAAATCATAAACATAGAATTTTCATATTATCTTACATGAAAATTTTAATATTAAAGAAATAATTTATAACTAAAAATAAATAAGCCACAACATTTAAACTAAGAAAAATATAGTTGCTAAAGCAAATAATTAGCTTTATTTTTATAATAAAATAAGTTTTGATATATATAAAGCTAATTATTATAAATATAATAAAAGCTATAATTAAATAAATAAATTAATGCTTATAATAGTTTTAAATTAATAATACATATTATTGTAGAAAATCCTTTTTTGCTAATTTAAATCTTTTTATTTATTATAAAACAATCTAGTATCAGAAAGATATATTTTATCTTTTAATTAAACAAAAATATTAATTATTAAAAATAAGATGAAAGAAAATTGTTTATTATATTAGCTGAATATAAAAACTTAAGTTTATAAAATAGCTAAAAGAAAAATAATTTAATTGATTTTTATTAAGAAAGCTTTATATTTATCATAAGTTAGAAAATTAATCTTAAATATTATTATTAGTTTTCAATTGTTTAGTAGCAAAAAATTAAGAATAAAGATTTTATCAATTAACTACATAAAGAGAATATTGAAATGAGTTGGAAATAGAGGAAATTTTTTTTAAACACCTAATTTATAAATCTTTAATTTTATCCTATTGAACTCAGTGAAGTGTTTATAAAATTGGATAATACATTAATAAAAAAGCACTTTAAATTTAAATGTTTTTTATTAAAATAAAATCTAAATTAAAAAATTAAATGATAAATCGATTATTAAATATTTAAATTATAACTAATTTTAAAAAATTTCATTATTTTAATAAGTTCAAAGAAATGTAAAACTTTTAAGGTTTATTATTTTTGAGATATTATAATAAATAAATATGATTATAAAGCGCTAGCATCTCATAAGCGCGCAGCTCTTTCAATAATAATATTAATATTATAAATTGTTCACATATTTTTTGTTTTCCTTTCTATTCGACCACTGAGTCTTGTCAGCTTCTCCAAATGGGATCTGCTTTTAAAAATTATTCTTAAATCTTGAACCAAATGCTCCATTCTTTTTGAATAAGATTAAAAAAAGAATTAGTAATTAAATAATTAATAGGCCAGTCAGACAAACTTTCATATTACTAGCGAGAAATCTCTGGCAGTTAGGTTTTACTCTTCCGAGCTTGTTTACCTTTCCCCGTAATGTCATCTAGTGTGAGATTACTCGCAATGCAACATACACTACATCAGACTACTTACTAATTCTCATAACCACTGTTTACATTCATCCTTTTTTATTCTAATTTAATAAAAATAAAATTTTCAAAATAAGATATAAAATCTTTGTTTCACCGCTATATTTTTCAAATTTTATTACTATATAAAAATTGTTCATCTAAAAAAGCTAATTAAAAGTCTTAAAATTAAAGAGATAATAAATTTTAATTTTATAGTTTGTCTTACTTGACAATTATAAAAATTATTTAAAAGTTTATAAATAATAAATAAAATATTTGTATTTAAAACTAAATTATTTTATTAAAGGGATTTAAATGTTTTTTTAGCTTTGAGTCATATGATATTGACAAGAGAATTTTCACGTTTTATTTTATTTAAAATTATCATTAGGTAAATAAAATAAGCTGACTGATTATAAAATCTCAGAAAAATATTTTTTCTCTAAGATATAATTAAGCTTCATTAATAAATTATATTAAATTTTCTTTATAATAAATAGAATATTTAATTGACACTAAAAATATTAGAAAATGTTAATTTAACACTTTATTATAAATATTCTTTTTAATTTTCTTAATTTACTTAATCAAGAAATAATTAGCATTAGAGGGGCTTTATCATTAACTAAAATCTAACTGTGCTTTCTTCTTTTTAATTCCTTTATTCTATTTTAATAAGCATATTTAATTATCATTTTAATTAGATTTTTCAAATAATTAATTCTTAGAATTGATTATTTTAATCTTTTGACTATTTAAGAATCTAAAGATACTCTCAAATTAAATTTTACTTAAAAAGGAAAAAGTTTATAATATAAAATCCTCTATTAAAAAGCTTTTAGATAAAAATTTGATTTAAATATATTTTTAATTCTATATGTTTATCATTATTTCAGTATATAACATAACTTATTCTAAAGCATTTTAGAAATAAAACAGCATTATAATAATTCCTTTAATTTGCTTTTTAATTATTATAGACTTTAATAATAAACTCTGAAGCTGATTGTTGAAGATTGTATATTTCTTAATACTTTTATAAAATATCTATTAATAATTGCTATTCTACTTATAATTTCCTCTTTCTAAGTTAATAATGATAGAGTCTAAATATAAAATAAATATGTATTTTAGAATTATTTATAAACTATTATAAAATAAATTAATCTATGATACTAGTAAAACTTACAAAATACATAGGATTATTAAATTTAATATAAAATAATTAATTAAATACTTTTATATTTATTACTACCTAATTAAGGAACAAATTTAATATGATTTATCTTTAAAATTTTTAGTCTAGAAATCTTAAAAAGCTGATTTAGTTCCAACTTTTTGATAAAAGCTTATTTAATAAAGTAAATTAAAGTAAATTTCGAATTAGTTAATGCGTTTATAAAATTATATAATTAATAAGAGAAAAAGCATTAAGTAATATTTCATTCTATAAGTTAATATCTAAGTATTTTTCGATGAAAAAATATAAAAATAAAATTTAGAAGATTTTAAGCAAAATTCATTTATTTTCTGAAATTTTTTAATTTTAAAAAGTTAAATATTTTACTAAAATAATCTAAAGAGGTTTTCATAGTTTTAAAAATTAAATATAGGGTAATTTAATTTTAAATTAAGTATTAGAATATTTTTAATTTATCTTTGTTATTTCAAGTAAATTAACAATCTTATTCTTTAGCCAGATATTCGCTAAAGCAATATAATTTCAATCTACTTATATAAATTTTTTTCTGAATAAATTAAATAAAATTTCTAATATATTTTTACTCATGAAAAAGACTAACTGATTGCTTGGATATAAAAATAATTAAATGAAAACTTTATATAATACTTATTATTTCTTTTTAATCCTTAATAATCTAATTTTTTAAAGTTGGAATTTTATAATTATTTATTAAATTTAATCACTGATTTTGTTTATTAAATTTCTCTTTTATTAAAATTTATATCTTTATTTATTATAAAACTTATTAATTATTTTTATTTATTTAATTAATTATTAATTTTTTTATTGCTTAGATTTTAGCTGCTAAGATAAATATTTTTTATATAATTTAATCCTATAGTTATTTATTTATTAGCTTTAAATTCATTCATAATATAATTTAGATAACATTAAAAATGGAAATGGAATAGAATATTCGACTATCTAAAAACTAGGCAAGGAACGCAAGAAGAAGAGCTAACAAAGAACTAGAGAAGAAGTAGAAATCGATGGAACACTTATCAAGCTCCTCTTCAGAAGGCAAAGTAATGGTTGGACAAGTTAATGAGAGCACTTCGCTTTCAATTGAAATGGAAAAGATGAAAAAATTAATTTCTAAATATGAAGAAGAAACATGTAATCAAGGAGAAAGAATTAAAGAGCTTATGAATAACATTGAGGATCAAAATAACGAACTATTAATTCTTAGGAAATAACTTATATAAAACAATATTGTGACAGAACAATAGCTCTATACTCAGTCTTAAAATAATTTCAAACAAGGGGTAAACATGAGTATTGAAGTCCTCCCTTCTTAAGCAAAAGATTAAGAAATAAATATAGAATAAAATGTTGATAAAAGTTTAATTAAAAGAATAGAACAAATAGAAAAATTAGTTTTGCCTTAGTTGAATTAAAAAAAATAGACAAAAAATTGTTGATGTTGTAGGTCGAAATATCACTTATTAAAAAATTGTTAAAATGATAAAAATTGAAAAAAAGAGAAGAAATAAAAACATGAAGGATGTTAAACAAACTTTGAATAACCGACTCAGGAATTTATAAATAGAAATTATTTAGTGGTAACATGGAAAATTCATTGTGGTAGCCACCCACATTCAAAAAAAGGCCGTGGTATACATCCACGTTAAAAAAAAGGCAGAGCGAAATCGGTTGGAATCCCGAAGAACTCCAAAACTCTTAACATTTTAGTTTACATTATTATTATTATTATTAGCTTTAAATTCATTAATCATTGGTATATATGCTCTCGTGCTTAAAAATAAAATTTGTTTGTTTTTTTGGCTTCTCTCTATCTTACATTTAATCTTACATCTTGCTTCTTTCTCCAGATTTTTCCAGTTCATGAGGGGAAAAATTAGCAACTCTTTCTTTCAGTTCCAGGAAATTAATGATTCATCAGATGTTACGTCTTATTCTTTTTGTCTTTGATATTTCTGCCACAAGTTTCATGTATCTTTGCAAATGAAGCATTTTTTTTTTGGTTTTTGAAGAGTTCTTTCTTGTGTTTCTATTTCCATGGGAGTTCTTTTGACGTCTGCTTCGAATTTTCTTCAATTTATTGGAGTCCTGAATCTAATTTTACTCAGTTTTTTTCATCTTGCTCTCTCATTATTCAATATAATTTTCTAATCCCTTCATTGTTCATAGATTTCAGCTTTAGCTCTTCGGTCCTCCATATGGACTTCATCATTATTTTCATGATTTACTAGGCTTTGCTTATTTCATATATTTACTCCTTCTATGAGTTTAAGTCCTTTTCGAGTTTTTTATTTTTTGATAAGTGTATAAATTAGCTGCTTCATCTATTATGAGTACTTTTGTTCCATTCCAATATTATCTAAATTAAAGGTTTCAAAGTCAATATGAATTATCGTTATTTATCTTCTTCGTTTATTTTTTATTTTTTTGATATTATTTTTAATGATTCCATTGAGTAATCTCTTTTTTCATTTTTCAATGGTGGTGATATGGTTTATATAAATTTTCTGTTCTGAGTTTTTTCTTTAGTTTTTTTTGCTTGCTAATTGCTGGTCTGAAGAAGGTTGGATTTAAAAAAAGGGCTAAATAAAATAAAAAGCACTAAAGCCAAGCAAATTTATTAGATTTTTAATTTAATTTAATGTCTTATTTTTATTATCCTGCATTAGTATCTATTTGTGCTACTTTAACCTATAACTCATACTTTCAAGTTTACTTAAAATAGCAAAGATAACAAAAACTCCATTAACTTTTCATAAATTTATTTGTACTAAAATTTAAGTTCTAATTACCAGAGCTTTAAAAGCTAATAAACTCTAAGAGTAATAAATAAAAAATAAATTTATGGTAATAAGAGTTAGCAATATTCAAAAGTTATAAATATTTATCTAATTATTAACTAGATTTCTTAATATATAATAGCAATATGTTAATAAATAGATAGAGAAAATATAATAAATCTAAATCTAGGTTTTTCAAGATAATGAGATAAAATACATTTTTATTTATCATTAAACTGAAAACTTTTTTAATATTTTTGGCTTTAGTTTTAGATAAAATTATGATTTTTGATAGCATTTTTAAAAATTATAAATTTAAAATAAGCAAGAAAAATATCTTTAAAATATAGTCTAGTAACAATTAGATTCAAGGATATTAGCATTAGATTAAATTATAATAATAATAATAGATAAAATTGTTTAGAGGTCTTCTTGGATTTTCTCCAATTTCCCTCTTTTCAACCAGAATAGTCTGGTGAATAAAAAGAAAAGTTTATTGTTTAATTTCTATTTTTTCTTGTCTTAAATCTTGTATTTCTCTTCTCTCTCCATCTTTCATCCATCTACATTGCTACTATTCTTTTGGCGCTTGTCTCTTTAATTTGATAAATAGATCCTATCTCAGTAATATAAATTCTTTCTGTCAGTCTCTTAACTCTCTAATTAAATTCATTTTTTAATACATAGAAATTTCTACACTATTTGTATTAGTGTCCTTTTTTCTTGCAGTAATAGCACTTTCTACTCTTCATTGTATTCTGATGAATTTTTGGTCTTTTATCAATTTCCATTTGACAACCTTGCTAATTGTTTTAAAATTATTCTTAAATTTGATTTTGCCCCAATATCGAAATTGGTTCTGGCTATTATGCACGTTCTGTTTATTTAATTAATTATGATTATGAGTCTAATTTCATTTACTATATTTACTAAAAGCAGTCAGTTTGAATATTTCAATAGGCATCCATTTCTCTTTCTTATTTAATTAATCTATCGTCTACGTTTTCACTATTCTCTATCAATATTTGATTTTACTCCTAAAGCTTTTTAACCTCATTAAGAAAAATTTTTACTAATTCTGTAAGTTATTCAATGTTATTTCGATCCTCACTAAGATTAATTTCTTAAAGATCTTAGTCAACTGAAGTTTCTTATTACTTTGGAGGTGTGGACATTCTCTTCCTAGGTTTTGATTGTTTCTACTTTTTCTCTTCAGATTCTTATTAATTTTTAACTTTCTAATTTTATTTGGTAAAAAAGCCTGGCTTAATTTTTTTATTATTAGATTAAGTTATAATAAATATCTTTTACCATAACAAAGAAATTAATAAAAACACATAAATTCCAATTCTTTATATTATTGTTTATATAATAAGCTGCCATTATAATAGTATGCTACTAAAAACATTTCTAGCTATTCTAAGAATTAATTATTTGAAAAATCTAATTAAAATGCTAATTAAATATGTTTATTAAAATAGAATAAAGGAATTAAAAAGAAGAAAGCACAGTTAGATTTTAGTTAATGATAAAGACCCTCTAATGCTAATTATTTCTTGATTAAGTAAATTAAGAAAATTAAAAAAAATATTTATAATCAAGTGTTAAATTAACATTTTCTAATATTTTTAGTGTCAATTAAATATTCTATTTATTATAAAGAAAATTCAATATAATTTATTAATAATGAAGCTTAATTATATCTTAGAGAAAAAATATTTTTCTGAGATTTTATAATCAGTCAGCTTATTTTATTTGCCTAATGATAATTTTAAATAAAATAAAACGTGAAAATTCTCCTGTCAATATCATATGACTCAAAGCTAAAAAAACATTTAAATCCCTTTAATAAAATAATTTAGTTTTAAATACAAATATTTTATTTATTATTTATAAACTTTTAAATAATTTTTATAATTGTCAAGTAAGACAAACTATAAAATTAAAATTTATTATCTCTTTAATTTTAAGACTTTTAATTAGCTTTTTTAGATGAACAATTTTTTATATAGTAATAAAATTTGAAAAATATAGCGGTGAAACAAAGATTTTATATCCTATTTTGAAAATTTTATTTTTATTAAATTAGAATAAAAAAGGATGAATGTAAACAGTGGTTATGAGAATTAGTAAGTAGTCTGATGTAGTGTATGCTGCATTGCGAGTAATCTCACACTAGATGACATTACAGGGAAAGGTAAACAAGCTTGGAAGAGTAAAACCTAACTGCCAGAGATTTCTCGCTAGTAATATGAAAGTTTGTCTGACTGGCCTATTAATTACTTAATTACTAATTCTTATTTGAATATTCAAAAAGAATGGAGCATTTGGTTCAAGATTTAAGAATAATTTTTAAAAGCAGATCCCATTTGGAGAAGCTGACAAGATTCAGTGGTCGAATAGAAAGGAAAACAAAAAGTATGTGAACAATTTATAATATTAATATTATTATTGAAAGAGCTGCGTGTCTATGATATGCTAGCGCTTTATAATCATATTTATTTATTATAATATCTCAAAAATAATAAACCTTAAAAGTTTTACATTTCTTTGAACTTATTAAAATAATGAAATTTCTTAAAATTAGTTATAATTTAAATATTTAATAATCGATTTATCATTTAATTTTTTAATTTAGATTTTATTTTAATAAAAAACACTTAAATTTAAAGTGCTTTTTTATTAATGTATTATCCAATTTGAAAACACTTCACTGAGTTCAATAGGATAAAATTAAAGATCTATTAATTAAATTATTTTTTCCTTTATTTCCAACTTATTTCAATATTCTCTTTATGTAGTTAACTGATAAAATCTTTATTCTTAATTTTTTGCTTCTAAATAATTGGCAATTAATTATGATAAATATAAAATTTTCTTAATAAAAATCAATTAAATTATTTTTCTTTTAGCTATTTTATAAACTTAAGTTTTTATATTCAGCTAATATAATAAACAATTTTCTTTCATCTTATTTTTAATAATTAATATTTTTGTTTAATTTAAAGATAAATTTATCTTTCTGATACTAGATGTTTTATAATAAATAAAAATATTTAAATTAGCAAAAAAGGATTTTCTACAATAATATGTATTATTAATTTAAAACTATTATAAGCATTAATTTATTTATTTAATTATAGCTTTTATTATATTTATAATAATTAGCTTTATATATATCAAAACTTATTTTATTATAAAAATAAAGCTAATTATTTGCTTTAGCAACTATATTTTTCTTAGTTTAAATGTTGTGGCTTATTTATTTTTAGTTATAAATTATTTCTTTAATATTAAAATTTTCATGTAAGATAATATGAAAATTCTATGTTTATGATTTAATTAAAATATTGAAATAGATTATATTAAATAATTAGAAAAATTATAGGAATAAAAAAGATTTAATATAGAAGTACAATGAATGAATGTTTCTCATTTTTAGTAAATAAAAACAATTTATAATATTTTTATGATATAAGGTATTTAAGTTAAATTTTAGCTAAATAATATTATAATTAAGCTTTTATTTATTATGATTTCAAGCATAGAAAAACTAGATTCATTAATGATATTTTTTAATTCTAGAATTAATTTTTTAATTTTTCTATTGTGAAACGTCATATTTTATAGCATAATAAATATGAACATTAAAGATATGAATTTTAATTTTACTAAGTCTTTCATAATTTATAGAGCTAAATATAAAAAATAAATCTATGAAATACTAAAAAAAAAAACCAAATGTTTAGCTGAATAATATCCTATTACTTTATATTTGAATCATAATCTACTAAACTTAAAAAAGTATTAGTAACTTATAAGATTCTTTTAGTCTTTAATTAATTTAAAGCTTAGAAACTTAATCCCTAAATTACAAAAATTTATATTAATAATCTCAATTTATATTAAAAAGCATGATATATTCCTGATTAAAATTAGAGACTTTGTATAAGATTAAATGATTATTTAGCATATATAAACGAAAATAATTTTTTAATTTAAATAATAAAATAATAAATTATATTATATCCTAATTAATATTCTAATATTATCATTTTATTTATCTAAAATATAATAAATATAAGTAAAAATCCATATTATATAGTTTCTTAAAATTTAAATGTTAAGAAAAATAAAAGTTTATTATTAAAATATACTATTAATGGAGATTATAAAAGTTTAAGATGTAAATTATTTAATAATTTATAATATAATACTATCAAATTAAATATCTTATAAGATTAATTTAAGAACTTATTTAAATAATAAATATTCTAGCCTATAGAATTAAATTAAATTAAATTAAATTGAAATAAAATAAAATAAAGTTATGCTTTTTACAAAAATAAAGTAGTATTAAAAGAAAATTAAAGAAATTCAGAAATACTCATTAGTTTTATTAAATATGTGAGTTTTTAATTATTGTTAAAGATAATTAATAAATTGATTGCAGCAAGGTAAATTAAAGAAACAGACAAGCAATTATTTATTATGAGTAAATAATCTTCGATATGAATTATTCCTGATAGATTAAAGATTATATGAAAAACTATGCTTATCTTAGTTTGTAATATTACAAGAATAAATATCTTTTTATAATATTATTTATTTCACTAGAATTTATAATTTTTATTAAAGTTGCTTAACTTTTACAAATAAACAGAAAGAACTTAGATGAAAAATAAAATTAATAAGTAACTAAATTATAGATATATGTATAAATTGGCTATTTTAATTAAACTTAATCTAAATATTTTATTTAATTCATTTTTTCCTGTTTTTAAATATTTTAAATTAGTGCCTATATTATTTTCCTTCTATATATTTAGATAATATTATTCAATTATAATTTAGTAATAATTTAGTAATAATTTAAATTAAAAAATATAAGTGAAATCTTTAAAAATATTCTAATCTTCATAGAAGCAAAAATAAAAAAGAGTTAATGTAAAATCAGAAAATATCATAATAAATAAATAAACTTGATTATAGAGCGCGTAGCACTCTTGATGGTGCATAGCTCCTTAAATTAATTTTATTTAAGTTAATAAAATATCTCCTTGGAAATTTTCTCTAGTGCTTCAATCCTTTGGAAATTCTGTCTTCTAATAGGGCATGGTCGGAGTGATACCCTAAGAGACTTAATCATTTGGCATCTTTCATCAACCTTTACTCAATGATTCCAGTTCTTTCCTGCTTGGCTTCTACCAAGATTCTTGCTCATTTTGTTGCTCCTAAAATATTTCCTGGTACTTGAGTTAAGTTAATCACAGTGGAGGATTATCATTCCTATTTAAAAAATAATATAATAAATGGTGCTTCTACCTCTAAAGAAAAAATTCTAAACTAGTTAAGTCTGTATTACACTACGAAATCTTTTATTTTTCTGCAATTAAACAAATAAATATCAATTATTTTAAATAAACATTAATAATAATAAGAAATAAAAGAACAAAAAAGAAAAAAAACAACCTAAAACACTAAAGTGAACAAAAAACATCACACTCATAACAAAAGAGAGATTTAATTCCTTATAAAATATGTTAAATATCAGAAGAAATAAATTATTACCTCAAAATGAAAATAAAGAAATAAGCCATATTAAATAGAGCAATTATTACAGTAATAGTAAGTATATATAATTATGCAGCGTTTTAGACTTAGGGGACGATAGGTAATGAAATAAGGAAATAAAAATAGAGCAAAAATTTAAGGAAAGTATCAATTTTTTAATTTGAATCAAAGAAGCATTCTACAGAAATATAAAAATCTCTTTAATTCTAAAGTAAATATCAAACTAAAGGAAATAAATTAAAAAAAATTAAAAACTTTAGGAAACGTCAAATTAGACTTTACAAATGCCAAAGATAAAAGCTTACAAAATAAAAAGACATTTTATATCTACAAGAAAAAGAGAGTTAATTCAAATACAAAATCATCAATCAAATACATAAGAAGCTTAAAGCTTATTTTACCTTTGAGAGTATTTCAGCTAGGTGGAAAGGAGCTTAAATACTCTCATAAGTAAATTAATTTAAAATAATTATTAGGTACCAGCATTAAATAGAATCTAATTAAACATGCATAATAATAATTTTATTATATCTTAATTTAAAATACTAATTTTATATAAATTATTTTATTAGCTACAATAGCAGGCTAAAAAGATTTTATTGCGGAAAAAATGGATTAACCTCTTCGACTCTCAAAGAATTAACTTAAAAACCTAAAGAGAAAAGCGGCAAAAGAAATTTAGAAAAAATAATAACAACGAGAGGAGTCAAGTTCGTCATCAGAAGGTAAAGTGATGGTAGGATCTATAGAGATAAGATAACCTAAGAACGGATCTGATCAAAAACTTTAAATTTAACTAGATCAAATGTAAAAATTAATTTCAAAGTATGAAGAAACAACTTACAACTTAGGCGAAAAAATACGGGAACTAATGAGTAACATAGAAGATTAGAACAACGAATTACTAATACTTAGAAGATAACTTATTTGTAGCAAATTAATAACGGAAGAATAACTCTGAACTTAATCATAATAAAACTTTAAATACGACACAAAAATGGAAATAGAAAAAATACCAATAGAATTAAAAACAGAATTGAATCCAGAAAAAGAAATGATTGCTACAAGTTTCATTAAAAGATTAGAAAATATAGAAAATAAATTATCATAAAAAAGAACGAAATAAAGACAATAATACAAACTTTGTTGATGTTGCAAATCAAATCAACATATTTTAAAAAACTGTTGATAATGAAAGAAAATAAACGAATAAGAGCAGAAAAGAATATGGAGACAACTCAATAAACTATGAATAACTCCAACAGGGATCTACAAATAAAAGCCTTTTGCAAGACCACTTGAACGGTTACAGTGGTAACCTTCCACTTAATAAAAAGGTCGTGGATCACACCCACGTTAAAAAAACTGTCCGCAGGAACTGGTTGCAATTCCAGAGAATGCAAAACTCTACTAGCTTTAAGTATATTATTATTATTATAAAGATTTTATTGTGTAATCAAGTAATTAAACTCCGCTTTACATTATTAAATATAAGTTAAGTTATTTTATTTTAAATTAAAATATTTTGGATTATTTATATATGTGTTTGAATAATTGAATCTGAACAATATCATAGGCTTTATTATAAAGTATTTTTGTTTTTAAGCATCATATCTCTGCTTTTTAAACAATTTAAGTGCTTCAAAGATTTTTCATACCATTTGTCATCAATAAAAAGCAATTGCTATTTTCTTCTTTACTTACTCTCTATATCTCTTTTGAAAATTTTAATAGCAATTAATAAGTTCTAAGACTAAAAGTTTACTTATATCCTTCAATTATTTTATTTAAAAGTAAAACTTTTTGAGAATAAATTGAGGAATTTATTCTATTTGCAAATATAGCGTTGTAAAGTAAGTCTACTAAAGTTAGTACTATTATCAATTATTCGCTTATCTAATCTAGATCTTTTTACTCTGAAATATGATTTTTTCCATTACTATTATAAACTTTATTTATTCCAAAAAGTTTTATTAATTCTCCTAAGTTAAATATTTTCTAAGCTCTATTTCTAGATTCCTAGAATCTAGAATATAAAAAGTAAATTAAAGCAGGCTAAGCATTATAAAATATAATGTAATTATCTATTATAAATTGCTCTCTTTGAAGTACTTAACTAGTTAGATATTCTTAAGATTTAGAGAAATAATAATTTAAGACTAATAAATTTTGTATATTCTCTCTAATAATTTATAATATACAAAGCTTTAAGAAAATTAGTTCCATTGTATATTTAAATTACCTTTAATTAAGAGCATTTATTTATCTATTAATAACTCCTTGTAAAATCATTTAGTTTAGTATAGATTTGCTCTTGCCTCACTAAAGATTAATGATAATAGGATTTTATTTTATAAATTAAGCTTATTAAAATAAAAGGATAATATCACTTTAGAACCATTTATGGATTAAATTATTGCAATATAAATTTTAGATAGCAGATAGTCCATTAGTTAAGATCTATTAACCAACTTAATAATAATAGATTATTTTAGCAATAATCCAAATAAATATAGGATTGATAATCTATATGGCTGAGTAAATAATAATTAACTACTTACATTTAGTTACTAACTAAAAAGCTGGAAACTTTAGTGAGGACTATTAGATAAGCAAATAATAGTTAAAGCTTCATATAATGATTAAGCTTTTCTTCTAACCAATTAAGTTTTAGAATAAAGGTATGCAGTTAAGTATATTAGATATATAAAGGTATTATATTATTAATATAAGTAGTCTCTTCTTACATGTAAATGTACAGTAAGCTGTTTAGGTATTTTAATTATATTTATCTTTCATATAAAATTATCAGTTTTAAATACAAAGAAATCCCTTAATAAGCTAGTTACCATCAAAAGTACGAAATATATAAGCCTTTATTAATATAATTTCAAAGCATAGTCAATTAAAAAAATAATATAAAGGGATTTTTATAGAGACGAAGGTAAGTGTTTAGTTAGCATGTAAAGACATTAAAATTGAAAGAAGTAGAAATAATCAGTATAAGGTAACTAATTAAATATTGATAAATCAAGATTTATAAGTTGACAAGCTAGCATCATTGACTTTTTCTACTTTGATTATATCTACTATTAATAAACACCTTAAAGATACTTTTCTTTGTAATTTGTGTAAATTAAGATAAAAATAAGTTTTATTTAATTAGTAATACACAATAGCACATTTCTCCTAATTTGAGTATCAAGCATTAATCAGTTCATCTAGAGAGAGTTAATTAAATTAAAAATTTTAAGGTTAATGGAGTGTTCCCTTAAAAGATCCATAACCCCCTGTATTACCTTTTGCAGGGTCTCGGACTCCCCGGTGTCTCCACCCAAGTTCACTTCTGAGCTTTCCGAACGGTCTTGGAGTTATCTTCTTACGTCATAATTAACCATCCGAGGAAGGATAAAACATGGTCAATTAATTTCAAATCTTTTTTCTAATTTCCTTATTTCCCTAGCATCTTCTTCAAAGATGATATTGACTGCCACATATGTAGCACTTTTTTTTTCAAGTATTTTTTTTAAGTCATGGGTTGTTCTTCTATTATCATTGAATCTTGATTTTTTTATGGCTATTAGCTCTCTAATTTCTCTAACCTTTGCTTAATTTCTTTAACTTGCTAAAAGGCATTTTCATATTTTTAAAAATCTATTCCCATTTAGTCATCTAGTCTAACAATATCGCATTCTATTTCTTGATATCTGTTATTTAATATCCTATTTTGTAACAAATTCAGTGTGTGGCTTCTCATCGTCCACATGATCTTATAAATCTTGTTATAAACTGATAACATAATGCTCGAGATTCTCGACTTTATCAGTGTAGTCGAAAATAATCTCCACAAGTTATTCCTTGTCTAAATTCATTAGTTGATTAAATGTATGCCTCTTTTTAGGAATTTTTGCAGGTAGTTATTTTTCTTTGATATTTAGCAATATTTTTTCTTTTAAATCTTAGTTGGTGTTTGCTAATTTTAGAAAGATTGATCAGTAGTATTATGAGTAATCTTTTAGATAAGAAAACCTTTGTTCCAACTCTCCATCTTTTTTTTATCATATAGAGAGAGTTAAATAAATAAATCTAAGAAAAATAAAAATAAAAATCACTTAATTTAATAGAGATAGAGACTAGCTAATGACATATTAAGGTAAACATTTTTAGTGTTGCTAGAAGCATAATTGACACTAATAAGCTTTAGCATAATTTTCGAAAAGGTATATGAAGCATTAATAGTAATAAGCTTTATTATAAATAACAAGTTATATAATATCATTTAATAAAATAACAGTCTACTATCAAAGTTTAATAATAGTACATTCAGCATCATACTATTTAAAAAGGCATAACTGAAATTAGCTTTACACTATATCTGCTTTGCCTTTTAAATTTTAATTATTTTATTTATTTTAGTAGATTTTAATTATTGAAAGAGCTTTAACGTTAATAAAAAATGTCACTAGAAACAGATTTAGAAGATTAGCTGCTCCAACTGTAAATTAAAAACAGTCAAAAGTATATTAAGCAAGGCCATACCTTTCATCTAAATAGAGCTGGACAATCTGAGAATTAACCTCCCAAAGATAGGCAAAAGTTGCCTATTTAAGAAATAAGATAAAGCACAAGGTTTTAAATTTTATCTCCAGAATTGTAAAGTTATAATTTCCAGTCAAATTTAAACTTAAGCATTCAATAGGTAAAAAATGATAGAAATATAAAACCTATTTCTTAGATATAAAATAAGAAAAATATTTCTTATAGCAAGTCTCCTAAAATGCTAAAGAAACAACTGAAAAAGAATATAAAAATGTAAAATTATCCATAAAGCTTGAGTTTACTGCAAGGCCCGCAAGTTTCAAAGACAAATTTCAAGTTAAAAGCTCAAAATTTATAATGTAGAAAGATGTTAATTGAAGATAATTCTCTGATCCAGAGAAACTAAATTAAAGAAAAAGAAAATATTCTCCAGTAACTAAACAAAACTCAGAATATAGAAATTGAAGTTTAAAATAAGCAGAAAGAATTAAAAAAATAACTTAGCCAGAAGAATAAAAATTAAAACTGTTAATTAGATTCCTCATTTTTCTAGTTTGTTGACTTGGAAGATTAGAACTAAAACTACTTAAATGAAAATAAAAACTTAAGTAATAAATCTTTTTGCTCAAATCCAAATTCTCCTTAAAATAGAAGGAAGTAGCAACCAGTAATAGCATGGCATAGAAGTAACTAATTTAGCTTAAACAATAGCCTTAAAGCAGTCTCTTAAAATAAATTACCAAACTTAAAGGAAAGCCAAAATAAGATATTTTAGCAATTTAAATCAAGTAATCAATTTCAGTAGGATATGAAGTAAGAAGTACTTTAGAGTTCAAATGAAAGTGATTTATTGGTAGAATAAAATATTATTAAGAAGCATCATTAAAAGTAAAATGCTTTAAATCTTTCATAGGCTGATTATAAATTTAATTTAAGTATCGCTAAAGAACGATGCTTAAGTGAAGAAATTTACAAAGGAAGTATGGATTTAAATTAATCCAACCCAAGTTCTGAAAAGCAATTTTTAAATATAATTTAGTAAAGCGAATCTCAAAGTACAAGCCTGCTATAATCAAGCGAAGCAACAAATTAATCAGATTCTATAGAAGCTTATTCTGATGATCAACTTAACCAAAGCATAGAAGAGATTAACTCTTAAAACAAAAAAGAAACTAAATAGAGATTTAAGAGTAAATTAAACAAAGTAGTAACTAGAAAGCAGGTTTAAAAAAACTAATAAGGCATATATTAAGATCTTAGTCCTCAATCATAATCTTCTATAATAGTAAAAAGATAATTTCATAAAACTGAAGAAAATAAATAAAAGCTAGATTGGTTGGAAAATTATACCAAAAATACCAACTCCTAGCTAAATATCAGTGAAAAATAAAGAGAATTCAAAAACCAAGACATATATTAAATTTAAATATAAGACTAAAGCAATCAAGAAGTTAATTAAGAAGATTTCTAAATAATAGGTATCAAATCAAATTAAAAGATTGCAAGTAATGAAAAAGATTTAAGTTTTAACTCATAACAAGATTGCCTCTCTAATATAGATGAAATAAAAAATGAGAATTAACAAAATCATCACATTTTCCCAGCTCAGTCAGAATAACTCCCAAAAGACTCAAGTCTTTTAACTAGTTTAGTATTATGCTAAAAAAATGGATTGGCTTTAAAAGAGGCTTTCCAATACCATTAAAAAATAGCCATCAGATGAGTAAAAAAGATTTGCAAAAATACCTTATTGGATCTACTCTCAAATCACATAGTAAATTTTTCAAATTTGTTTGAAAAATAAGTAGAAAACAAAAATTTCTAGAAAGAATTTGATAAATAATCTACTTTCCTTATAAGATATTGCACTGAAATTTTTCAAGTCCTTTTAGATCAAGAAGTTGGCTTTCCCAATACTCTTAAAGTATTTATTTATTGCCTTTTTATCCAGAAAAGAAGTTTGCCTGATAGCTATTTTACTTCATACGAAAAAAACCGTATTTAAATGTATAAAAATTAGATAATGTAAGCTCTAATACAGATACTAGACTCAGTAATAGCAAGAATTGTTAATTTGCTTCTACTTCATTACTAGGATTCTTGTAGGAAAAATTCTGGTTTAACCTCTAAAAATGATTAAAGATTTAAATTTTATTTAGTTAGAAAACTTAAAGTTTCTAGCAAGTGTCGTATAGACTTTTATGATAGAAAACTATTTGTATGTAGGAAGAGAATATAACGAAAAGTATATAATAGATAGAGATGTGTATGAAACTGATAACTATATAAATGATATATCAGTAAACTTATTATATAGAAAAACTACGATGGAATATCAGATCAACTATATACTATACTCTAGTTGAAGGATGTATTAAGCAAGTGTTAAGAGTTTAAATAGAAGAGCTTACAAATGATAAACTAAATAGGAAATTAATTGAGAAGGCATAGTCAAAACTTTGGAAAATAGTTACAAATTCCATCTCAAAAAATAAATATAAATAAATCCAAAATTTTTCTAAGAGCAAATATTTGAAACAAAGCTCTTATTATTTAACTTAATTTATTTCATACAAAGTATTCAAATCATTTTTTAAATGTAACTATATTCAGATTATTATTACATAAATAACCTTTTAAAGATTTATAATTTTGGAATATAATAAAGCTACACATTTGATTTATTTTTATAAAAATAAATTAAATAAACTTATTCTAAAGGTTAATTATGAAAATGCTTAATCTTAATAATAACAAAAAGGAATAAATACCTTTTTATATATAGATCCTATTTTTATTTAGTATACTAACTTTATTTTTGTGATGTTTTAATCTTATTTTAACTCTTTAATGATTAAATTAACAAATCTTAGTTTTATACCTTCTATATATAATATAGGGTATTTTCTTGCTATTTCACGTAGTTTTCTATCTATCCTTTTGAGGAAGTTTTATAGCATTGATGATAAATAATTTTATTACTGAGTTGATTATAGAAATCATACTAAGATTAGTATTTGATATTTGAAGGTAAATAAATTCGTATTTCTTGACTCTTTTTAAACTAATTACTTGAATAGCTACTTTTCTATATCTAATCTAAATATAACTAAAGGAGTTTATTTAGTCTAAGTTTTAGTAATTTTAGCTTACTAAATTTATCATTAAACATTCTCACTAAATAATCTTAAAAATAAACTTAAAGGTATTATGAAAATAATACTTACTCTAGGTATTTATTTGTAAGCTAATAAGACTTGAAGCTAATAGCAAGAATTTATTATTATGATTTATTTTAAGCGTAAATCAACTTTAAACTTGCTCTTTATAAAATTAAATGTATAATTTTATACATTTAATAAGAAGCATCATCTATTATGTATTCAAGAGTCTTTTTAAAATTAGATTTCTAAATCTTAATATTTTTTAAATGTAAGATCTTTTATATGTTTAACTAAATTCTTAATAATAGATTTTCTTTACATGTTAGAAAAATAAGAAAACACTAGAAGGAGGATTTATAATTTTCCTTTTAATAATTAAATTACAGTGATGAGCAAAAAGTAAAAACATGCAAATTATAATTAGTTTATGTTCTTTTAGGTACTACTTAAGCTATTTTGAAATACTAATCCAAGTTTATATCATAACTTCATAAATTTAATAATAATAATCTCCTTTTGAGAGTGAAGATAAATTATTTTTAGTATAAGCTTAAAAATTAATTTTGCGTTTTTCATTTATTATTACTAAGATCTTGATATTCTATAAGCTATTTTAAATTTAAAAAGTAAAGAAGATCTAAGAATTATTTATTTATACTCCCTTTAAATGTTTAAAAAACTTCAATCTTTTATCTATATTGATTAAGATAAATCTTTAGTTGGAAAAATTCTATCTTTAAGAACTTAAAATTAGATCCTAGAAATACTTAGATAATTTAAATTGCATGATATTTCCAATGATTTTATCCAAATTAAAGGATGGTTTAATCTAATTTTGATATTCTGAAAAAATGATTTTTGAAACTATGAGATATGTTCTAATCAAGGATACCTTCTTCTAAGAAAATATTTATCCTCTCAGATTATGTTTATCTAAATTAGCCTAATCATAACTGTTAAAACGAGACAGATCTCTTAAAATGCTTTCAAGTGAAGTTTTTCGATGTAATAGCTCTTAGAGTTTTATAACTATTCTAAAATAATTTTTAAATTAAATATTTAAAAGTATCATTCCAGAAACTAAAAGCAACTTAAAAAATAGTAAAAGTCTAATTTTTAGCCTAAAACCTAATAAAAGTCTAATTTAATATAAAATTTCTGTTTAGATATAAAAATCCTTTACAAATTGAAATATTTATCTTAAAACTCTTTTTAGTTATTTATTTAAATAAGAAACTTATAAAATTAAGATATACTAATGACTCATTCTTTATACACACGCTATTATTTATCATTTCTATTAGTTTAATAGTATAGCTAGTCATATAAATTCCTATTTGAATTACTTATATTTAAGTATTTTTTATTTTAACTTTAGAATTAAAAGTTTAAATTATTAGATAGATATAATCTCTTTATATCTATTGTGTGATATATACATTTAAATAATATTGTGCTAGTATAATATAGATATCAATTATGCTTTATTTCAATTACAAATTAATTAGTATTAAAATACTGTTAAACTGTAAGATAATTATAAGCATATCTAGATTAAAATATACTAATAGCTCTTGCAAATCTATTCATAATCTTCCTTAAAAATTATAAAGGAAACTATTCATTCTCAGTATTTATCATATTACCATTAATTACAATAAAGTTAACACTTAAAATATAAAAATAGAGTTTAAGATTTTATTTAAAGGTAAAACAAATATTATTTTAACTTTTATAAAATATAAAATACCATTCATTTAATAGGAAATCTCTTGCTTATTAGATAATTTAGTTATCATAGCTAAATTTATAATTATCGATCTACTTAATTCAAAACATTTCCTTGGTAATATTAATTAGAAGGAAATTAAGTTTGTTATTCTTAAAATATTATAATTATTAATTAATAAATAATCATCTTCATATATTTAGGTTTATTGGAATTTAAATTGTATCAGTTTGTTTTAAAATTGATTTATACTTTTAGTAAAGCATGAAAGTATCCTTCATATGACTATAACTATTAAATAAAAGGTTTTTATTATAAATACTTTTATATTAATAGATTACCCTCACTATGACTATTATATTTACTAAATCTTAGTAGTATAAAGTTATTCTAAGTTATTATTATACTTTTAATACATTTCTCAGTTATTTGGCTTATATTAAAATAATAAGTAATAGCACTTATAAAAGAACTGGCTTTTAGTATAATCCTTATAAAAGGCTATTTAGGCTGCTTTCTATTAATCCTTAGGCTACATTAGTTTGCAGCTTTATTAAATAAATCCTTTTTATTTGCTTTTAATCATTTATCCTTGTACATAAATGTAAGATTAATAGTCATTTCGCTTTTAGTATTAAACATAAGAATAGATATATTTACTACTAGTCTTTTTAATATTTGATAGGACATCTTATCATGAAGTGAAAATATACTGAATTAAATATATCAGCTAAGAATATTTAATATAGCAAAATTAAAAGTTAAGCTAACAATTAAATAGTAATTTTAGTTACCACTAAGTTTAAAGATAGACAAATCTAAGACAATATTTAATTATTATATAATCTAAGTTAAATAATTGTATGATGCAATAGCCTTTTATTAAGATAGATTAGATCTAAAAATGCTTAACTTAATAGTTTTATCTAAAAGAATATTACAAGTTAAGTAATGATTAGAGATGATAGTTGTATTAAATAATAATAAAATTTGATAGTTTTCATTTGATGCTTTAGGTAAAATAAATAAACCAATTATTATAAAGAAAAGTCTTACTAGCTTTTTATAAAAAACTTTAAATCTAAGTGAAAAATATTAAAATAATAGAATAAATTTGCAAATATCATTATAAAGATAAATTGGTATTTATTTCTATTTAGAGGGAATTTATTACAAAATGCTTTAAGTCTTAAAGAAATAATAAAGGGAGAATTAAATAATTAAAGAATCTTTATTAAGAAGAATAGTTAAAACTAAGCAAATAAAAGATTGGCAAAATGAAGAAAAAGTTTAATAAGAAAGTTATATTATAGTATAAAATCTCTAATAGAGAAGAGGTAATTTAATCATTATTTTACATTAATACATATATAAAATTATAAATGATTATTTAAAATAAGTGCTTCTAGCTGGTTATAGCAGCTTAATGAAATGAATGATTATTTAATTAATTAATAAGTAGTTTAATTTTATTTTTTATAAACTTTCATTAAATTCCTATGCTTTATAACTATATGCTTAATTAATACTTCTTAAGATCATTTATAATGTAGAAGATCCATAGAGATTAATAAAGAAAATTTAGCTGTCTCTTTGTAAGAGAATTTGCTGATGAATTTATAACTTCTTAAGTTTAAAAAATTGAATTATGAAGAATGAGAAAAGGGGATTATACTTAGGTAATTTTGACATGGCAAATCTGAAAGTTATATAGAAAAAATTTTTATTTTAGCCTTTTATTTTTAACGTTTATAAGTATGTATATAAAATTGAATTTGATAGTAAGACCCTAAGCGTGATTTCATACCTTATAACTTCGTTCAGAAGGAAAGTTCATAGCATATTTAGGATGTCAATCAAAATGTACTATTTAAGCAATTTCTTGTAGAATTTTAATTAAATAAAATAATCTTGCTCTGTCTATTTATTTTCAGGATTTTATAAGATACTTTCTGATCCAGGATGATAAATGTATTAGATGTATGAAAATTGCACTCATAAAGTGGTTAATCCAAATAGAAATTTTATTAGTATAATTTACATTAAGATCACCTAGTTAACTTTAGCTAGAATCGCAAACTTCACATTATTAGAAAGTATTTTTTCTTCAGTATAATCTATTTAGATTTTTAAAAGTGCATCTTAGTAGAAGTTTTGAATAGTATATAAATGTACTTAGAAATCTTAAAAAATTGATCTACATTTTTTTAATTTCTGAAGAAATAGAACTATTAGAATCAGAATATACTAGTAGATCAAAAATTACAAATACTCCTATTTATGAATGTCTTGAATTGAAAAATATTTGTATTCAAAATCTATAAAAGGTTAAAACTTAAACTATGATAAAATATTTTATGCATCTAAATTTAAGTAAATAAAGCAAGAATAAAGAAACTATCCCATTCTTATAATTTTATTATTTATAGCTATATTAAATCATTTGATCGATAGATGTCTTAATCAATCTTTACTTATATAACTAAAATTTATTTAATAGTCATATGAATCATTAGTTTTGCTTCCTTATATTAAATTAACAATGTTCATTCTGAAAGACATTTAACCTTACATTTTAACAATTAGCATATTCTACTATCCAGTGAAATAAAAATTAATAATTTGATTCATTAGCCACAACACATCAACTTTAAAATTATTAAGAAAAATTAGTTAAATTTCACTAAAATAATTATTCTTGGCTATTTAGAAAGAAAGATTTGCTTATCAAGTTTTGGAGATATAATGGTGAAATTTTAAGGAGCTCAATTATTAAAGATAGAAAGCATAATAAAGGTTAATATTTCTTTAATATCTAATAATAATAATAATAATATACTTAAAGTTAGTAGAGTTTTGCATTCTCTGGAATTGCAACCAGTTCCTGCGGACAGTTTTTTTAACGTGGGTGTGATCCACGACCTTTTTATTAAGTGGAAGGTTACCACTGTAACCGTTCAAGTGGTCTTGCAAAAAGCTTTTATTTGTAGATCCCTGTTGGAGTTATTCATAGTTTATTGAGTTGTCTCCATATTCTTTTCTGCTCTTATTCGTTTATTTTCTTTCATTATCAACAGTTTTTTAAAATATGTTGATTTGATTTGCAACATCAACAAAGTTTGTATTATTGTCTTTATTTCGTTCTTTTTTATGATAATTTATTTTCTATATTTTCTAATCTTTTAATGAAACTTGTAGCAATCATTTCTTTTTCTGGATTCAATTCTGTTTTTAATTCTATTGGTATTTTTTCTATTTCCATTTTTGTGTCGTATTTAAAGTTTTATTGTGACTAAGTTCAGAGTTATTCTTCCGTTATCAAATTGCTTTGAATGAGCTGTCTTCTGAGTATTAATAATTCGTTATTTTAATCCTCTACGCTATTCATTAATTCCCTTATTTTTCTCCTTAGTTATAAGCTATTTCTTCATACTTTGAAATTAATTTTTACATTTGATCTAGTTAAATTTAAAGTTTTTGATCAGATTCGTTCTTAGGTTATCTTATCTCTATAAATCCTACCATAACTTTACCTTCTGATGACGAACTTGACTCCTCTCGTTGCTATTGTTATTTCTAAATTTCTTTTGCCGCTTTTCTCTTTAGGTTTTTAAGTTAATTCTTTGAGAGTCGAAGAGATTAATCCATTTTTCTTATTCTATTGTGAAGCTTTTTAAATAATTTTATTTATTGTTAATAAAATTTCTCATTGGAAGTTTCCTCTTGTACTTCATTTCCTTGGAATTTCTGTCTTCTAAAAAGATATGATTGGAGTGATGTCCCAAGAGACCTAATCGCCTGGTATCTTTCATCTACCTTTACTCAATATATCCAGTTCTTTTCTATTTAGCTCCCGCCAAGATTCTCGCTCAGTTCGTTCCTGAAGTACTTCCTGGTACTTGAGTTTAAGTTAATCTCAATTGGAAGATTGTTCCTCCCTATTTAAAAACACATTAATAAATTATAATATAATCTTTATTATTCATTATGAAATCATATATTTGTAAAAACAAATTAGACAACTTACATTTAATTAAAAGAGTATATGACTTTAATAAAAGCAAAAATATGGAAATAGAGTAGAAAGTTATTAATTTTTGGAGACATAATAATTAATATCTGTTCAGTTTAAATTTAAATAAAGTGATTTTTATTTAGATTAAGCCTAGAATTTAGCTTTTAAGGATATTTTAACTGAATTATTGTTATTAATAAGCGAGATTGTACTATCTCCTTAAATTTTGCTATAGAGAGCTTTATTATTTTAAATTTCTTCAATTTATCACTTTTTTGTTTTTTAATAAGCAAACTTTTTTAATCTTCACATCTTTATACAGACTAATTAATTTATTTTGGAAACTTATTTACTCAAAAAATAAATTTACTAGCATTAGCTACAATAGTACGAAAAGTTAGCTTTAAGCTTACTTTATAAGGTAAGTTATGAAGTTATTTTTTTAATTTGTAAATGGTTTCGATTTAACTGATTTGTACTATGTTATTATTTAGTTTTATATGATATGCCTTTGTTAATAGTAATTTATCTACTTTATTTCTTAAAACTGGTATTTTTATTATTAATTTGGAAAATAAATTTCAATGGCTCTTCTTAAAGATATTATAATTATAGCTAACATATTTAATTTTAGCCTTCATAAAGGAATTTTCTTTGCAACAGTTAATTTAAAATAATATACCCTTTAATAAAACACATAGTGCCTTTCTTATGATTATAGTTATTAAGCTAAAGCTTTATATTCTAATAACTTAACTCTTGTAAATTAATAGTTAAGCTTAGACAATAAATTATCTTAATGGTAGTTGCTATCCTTCTATTGAAATGCTAAGAATGTCAAGTAATATCGATTTATACTAAGCAGATATCATTACGTTTTATATATTTATCAAGCTAATTAATTCATACTGGCCAAACTGAATTACGACTCTTAGACTGCTGTGCCTTATAGTTATTAAGCAAAATAAAATTCTATAATCCAACTAAAAGCCAATACTAGATTCTTTGTTTCACATTTATTTGCATAAGCATACAACTTTATTAAAGAAATACCTTTTATCATTTTTACTTAAGTTAAATATTCCTAAATATAGAATTTAGCTTTGCTATTTGAGGAATTATTTCCATTTCCCTTGTTTTTTATTCCTAAGTATTTAAAAAATCAAAAAATAAAATTAATTGCTAAGTTTCTAATTTATTCTTTTCGGAGTTCTTAAAATATCCTACCAATAAGTATATTTATGCAAAGCTAATTATTTCAGTTTAAAAAATAAATAAACGGAGTTTAAAGCCAAATTCTACAATTAGATCATACCTTTAGTTGTCTTAAGTTTTTAAAATAAGCCAAACCTAATAAAAATTTTGAATATTCCTAATAATCTTATAAATAATTGACTGCTATAAAAATCTTTGATTGAAATTAAAGTTTATCTTAGAATGATTTTAGTTCTATAATTAAGTTAAACTAAGATTAGAGATAATAAGATGGAATTTTGCTAAATCAGGAATAAAAACTAATTTAATTTGAAAAGAAGAAATCACTTTAATAAAGATGTAAATGAAATGAAGTTTCGGATATGAATCAGTTACTTCATTTAATTTTGTTCATTAAGCTCAAGCATCCTTTTTTCATCTTCCAACCTTATTAACTTTAAATTTTCTTTATAATGTAAATTAAATAAATTTTAATCATAAGAAAAAAAACAATCCTTCCTAGCATTTTACGAAAAGCTATGGTTTCTTTCAAGAAAGCTAATTTAGCATCTTAAATTTCCAATTTCAAAAATAAAGTTTTGTTGGATTCCTAAAGTTGAATATTAAATGATATACATTAAAAATGTTTTTAATTCTTATGGAATAAAGAAATTCATATAGGATGAGATTTAATTTTTTAATATTTGTAGATCTAAAAAATAGTTCTTAAAGTATAAAATGACTTTCATTGAGTAGGTTCTTTAATCTAAAGATAATTTATAAACGCAGAAATTTTTAGTTTATATCATTACATTCCAAAAAAATAAGATTTTTTCAAATAAATTCCTTAATAGTCTTAAATAGAGCAGACGAAGAAAAAAAAGACTAAGACAAATATAAGAAATCAATAAATTTAAAAATTATCTTTGTATATCAAATTCTAAACTTTTTGAATGTTTGAAGTTTGATGTTATAAATTATTATTTTAACTAATTTCAAACTTTATAAAATTATTCTAGGTATGCGTTCTTTAACTCAACTCACTAAAAATATTTATTTTAATATTCTAAAAATTTAAGAATTTTTAATTTAAAAAATATGAAAAAAGTAACTAGAAGATACTCTTTTTTTTATGTTTTAGATATGTATCTTAATCAAGTTGGCTTAATCATTAAAAAATTTAAGTTAGATAAATTTTCTTCAAATCAAAATTGAAAAATAAAAAAATTACCATTTTATATCTACATGTAAGAGTTTTTTCTAACTATTAACTAAATTTTAAGATTTTCCTTTTTGAATCTTTTTAAACTACTTTTTTTTAACATTTTTTATAGAAAAAATAAATAATAAGAATAAAAAAAAAAAGATGTTAAGCAAGCAGTAGAAAATTGAAGCAAAGAAAGCCAGAAAGCTTGCATAAAAGCAAATAGAACATCAAATAAAAGAACTTACCGACCCTGACTCTCCTCCATCGGTAAAAGGAAAGCGCCTTGAAGGGAATACTAAGGAGCAGGAATCTGATACAATCGAATCATTAAGCAATCAAATTTGACTTATGAAGAAAAATTTCTAAAAGCAGGATGAGGTAATATTTAATCTCGCGGAAAAGATAAGGGAACTCCTAAATACAATCGAAGAACTTAATTAGGAAACAAACTGTTTAAGGAATCAACTGATACAAAGTCAAGTAGTGACTAAAGAACAACTCTGACTATAATCCTAATCTAGATCTAACAAAGTTGACAGAATGGACATTGAATAAGAATAAAAAACATAGAACTAATAGAATTAATAAGAATTGAAATAAGAATAGAATCTAATAGCTAGAATAGAAAAGATAGAGAGCCACTTATATCCAGAATTCAAGCCTTAAATCACCAAATATAGAAGATGCTGGTTCTGCCACTCAAATAACCATTTACTGAAGACTTGCCAAAGCTTTAAGTAACTAAAGAGAAAGGAAGATCAAAAGACGTGAAGATAACTTACAAGACTATACGTAACTCCATAAGGAGTATTCAAGAAGAAGATTTCCAACGGAACAAGAAGATTATCATAGTGGTTACCTCCCACTTAAAAAACTTGGTCGTGGTTTCCACCACGTTAAAAAATTGGCAGCGAGAACCTGGTTTAGAATCCAGGGAACGCAAACTTTTTTTGACTTTTAGTTTACTATATATATATATAAATAATAAGAATATCTATATTACAACCAAAAAGTATAAACATTTAGCAGGCTATTTTATGTTTAAACACTTTATTTTATATTTTAAATTTAAAAGATATTGATGCGCTTCAAATTTGATTTTGATGTATTTGATATAAATTAAAATTAATTAAAATATAAAAGTTTATCTTCAAATATTAGCTCTTAGAAAGTTGTTGGATTCTTTAATTTTTATTTTTTTAGATGGAATCTGTAATTATTTTCCAAAGTTTTAGCTTTATCTTCTTAATTTTTTTCCTATCTAGTTTATCATTTTCAAGCTATTCTATTTAAACTCTTAACACTTGCTTAATACATCCTTCAACTAGAGTATAGTATATAGTTGATCTGATATTCCATCGTAGTTTTTCTATATAATAAAGTTTACTGATATATCATTTATATAGTTATCAGTTTCATACACATCTCTATCTATTATCTACTTTTCTTTTTATTCTCTTCCTACATATAAATAGTTTTCTATCATAAAAGCCTAGATGACACTTGCTAGAATTTTTAAATTTTCTAACTAAATGAAATTTAAATCTTTAATCATTTTTAGAGGTTAAAGTAGAATTTTTCCTACAAGAATCCTAGTAATGAAGTAGAAGCAAATTAGTAACTCTTACTATTCTCAAGATTAAAGCCTGTATTAAAACTTACATCATCTAATTTTTGTACATTTAAATGCGACTCTTTTCAAAGGAATTAAAATAGCTATCAGGTAAACTTTTTTTCTGGATAAAAAGGAAATAGATAAATACTTTAAGAGTATTGGGAAAGTCAATTTCTTATTCTAAAAGGACTTGAAAAATTTCAGTGCAATATCTTATAAGGAAAGTGGATTATTTATCAAATTTTTTTTAGAAATTATTGCTTTCGACAGATTTTTCAAGTAAATGTGCATAATTTACTAAGTGATTTGAGATAAGATCCAATAAGGTATTTTTGCATATTTTTTTGATTCATTTGATAGCAATTTTTTAATGATATTAAAAAGCTTCTTTTAAAGCTAATCCACTATTTTAGCAGAGAGTTAAACTTTTTAAGAGGGTTGATTCATTTAAGATTTATTCTGACTGAGCTGGAAAAATGGGATACTTTTGTTAATTCTCGTTTTTTATTTCATCTATATCAGAGAGGCAATCTTGTTATGATCTAAAGCTTAAATCTTTTTCATCACTTGTATTAACTTAACTTGATCTCATGCTTGCTACTTAGAAATCTTCTTTTTTATCTTCTTGATTGCTTAAATCTTAGATTTCTATTTTATAAGTATTTTGATTTTAAAATTATTTTGATTTTTCACTGATATTTAGCTAGAAGCTAGTGTTTTTGGTATATTCTTCTAGCCAATTTAGCTTTTATTTATTTTCTTCCGTTTTTTTGAATTATCTTTTCACTAGAACAGAAGAACATGAATGAGGAATAGGAGTTTCATTCTTATCTAATTAGTTTTTTTAAACCTGCTTTCTATTTACTACTTTGTTTAATTTACTCTTAAATCTCTATTTAGTTTCCTTTTTGTTTTAAGAGTTAATCTCTTCTATGCTTTGGTTAAGTTGATCATCAGAACTAGCTTCTACAGAATCTGATTAATTTGTTGCTTCGCTTGATTGTAATATACTTGTATTTTGAGATTCACTTTACTAAGTTATATTTAAAAATTGCTTTTCAGAACTAAAGTTAGAGGAGTTTAGTCCCATGTTTCCTTTAAAATTATCTTCACTTAAGCATCGTTCTTTAGCGCTACTTTATCTTAGCTAATAATCAGCGTATGAATTATTTAAAGCTCTTGACTTTTTATGATGCTTTCTAATTATATTTTATTATGCTGATAAATCACTCTCATTTGAACTACAAAGAGTTTCATATCTCAGATTCTTTTGAATTTTATTACTCTATTTTAATTACTAAAGCACGCTAATTTTGCTTTTATTTAAGTTTGGTAATTTATTTTGAAATTCCGCTTAAACTCTATTGCTGAAGCTAGAATAGCGTCTTCTTTGTTACTCCCCTTCTAATTGCTACTTCTTTATACTTTAAGGAGTATTTGAACTAGGTGTAAAATTTTTAATACTTTAGTCTTGATTTTCATTTGAGAAGTTTCAGTTCTGCTCGTCAAAGTCAACAAATTTACGAAGGGAAGGATTCAGTTTATAACTTTCCTTTTTGGTTTTTATGTTAAGTTAGTTTTCTATATCTCTCTGCTAGTTTTAGCCTTCTGTATTTTGAAATTAATTGTGCTATTAGAAAATATTTTCCCTCCTTATTTTTTGGTTTATTTTTATCGAATAATTATCTTCAATTATAATCTTTTTACTTTTCTTATTTTAAGTTGATTAACTAAAACTAATCTTCAAAACTTCTGGACCTTACAGATTTCTCAAGTTATAAGAATCGTCTAGTATCTAAATATTCTTCTTCTACAATTTTCTTTTCAAAATCTAAGGAGACTTGCTATAAGAAATATTTCTCTTATTTTATATCCTAGAAATAGATTTATTATTTCCATCAATTTTTAAATATTGACTGCTTAAGTTTAAATTTGACTGGAAATTCTAACTTTACAATTCTGGAGATAAGTTTTAAGACCTCTTATTTTCCCATGTTTCTTAAACGAGCAACTTTTATCTTTCTTTCATAGCTTAATTTTCAGATTACTCAGTTCTCTTTACATGAAAAGATAGATTTTGCTTAGATTATTTTTGACTTTTTTTAATTTACAGTTAAAGCAGTTAATCCTCCAAATCCATTGGTATTGACATTTTTAATTTAAGTTAAATCCTTCTTAAATAATAAATTAAACAATTATTACTAAGATCTTAGGATTAGATAGCCTTAATTTAAAATATATAAGCTTTATACTTTTGTTCAATTTATAATAGCTATATCTATTATTAGTAAACTGTGGTAGCTATATTAGCTTAATTAAATGATACCCTATTGTTTATTATTTTAACTTTAATTCTTAGAAAGCATTCTTTGATAGTTTTATTAGTGGCTATTTATTTTTCTATAGCTTTAAGCAATGCTACCTATATTACTTTAACTAACCCTACAATTATATTTAATAAAGCTATGCTATGCTTATTTTATTAGATTACCTAAGTTTATTTAATTCTCTTTAAATGAAATAAATAATGAAAGATACTCATTTAAGTGAGAAGTGCTTGTATTGCTAGTTTATATTGATTATTTTACATTTAACCTAGTTTTCCACAAATAAAGCAGTTAAATATAATTATAGGAATTTAGTGTAATAGAAGATAAGATCTAGGATAAATTATCAAAACTCTCTTAAATTATTATTCCACAACTCGTAAATCATAACTTGGCAATTATTAAAGGATTATTAGTCACAACATCCCATTAGTTTATTATTAGATTTGATTTCTTAGCCTTTTAATTACATATTTATTTATCTTTCTTCTTGATCCAACACAATAAATCCTCACTTTGACATAATATACTAACTGCTTAAAATAAGAATGGTAAATGTTTCTATTTTAGTACCTTTTAGTTACTATTTAGCTTAAGGAGTTAAATAGAGTTTTTTAGCTATTTAAGACTAGTTAGCTTTTGAATGCTAAATATTAAAGAAATTCTTTAAAAATCTAACTATTTGCTAGTAAAGTGACCCCTTATACTAATAACTTATATATCCTACAGACAAATTCTATCTTTATATATCTTAAATTCTAAAGCTTACTTGCTAAAATAAAGAGCTTAGCTATATATAAAGCTATTCAAATTATCTTAACTTTAGTTTTCAGAAATAATAAAAGTAAACTAAGGTGATATAATACGCAGCTTAGTTATAAGTTTATAAATGAATCCTCTTTAAAAATTAGAACTAGTTTGATTACAATTATCTACCAATTTTTATTTTCTTATAGCTAGATAATTTATTACTCTTCTTTTGTAGGATTATTCCTAGATTATATTATAACTATCAAGTAGGCTAGTATTTTTAATTCTAAGCTTTTTTGCTGATCTAGAATTAATATTATGGTTGTTTAATCCATCTCTACTCTGAACGTAATCTTAATTTTTTATATTTTACTTATGCAAATTTATTCCATCATAAAACTAGTATCCTTTTTATTATGAACCAACAAGAAAAATGCATACTAACTTAAATTTTAAATACAAGTGGTATATCTGATACAAAGAATCAGGATAAAAGAAATTGATAAAGCAGGATAGATAAATTTAAGCTTTCTGTAAGATATTTAAAAATATAGCTTCATTAGGTTTATTTAAACCTTTATAATTTATTTTTTGGTTATATTTGATTAGAGTGTGAATATAGCCTATTTATAAGCCCTAAGCAACTTATCTTAAATCATATACATTTTGGAATAATAACTAACTAGTTTAATAGTTTCAATGATATTACACTATATAATTTTATTTAGAGGTAGAGTAGCTTATCCTTTTAAAGATTGCTATTTAAATATTAAGAGTTTAAGAGTCTAAGAAAATAGAGTTTATATACCTTCTAATAAAAGAGAATCGATAAAATTAAAAAAAGAATAATAAATTTAAACTAATAAAGAATAATTAAACCTTTTTAAGAGCAAGAAAGAGCTTAAGATAAATCAGAGAATAATTGAACTTTTAACTAGCTTCAGAAGATACTAAAATCTCTATTTCTAGCATTTTATAACAATTAAAAACAAACCTATAAATACTTGATTTGTAAATAGACTCGTCTTTGTTATCAATAGATACTGAAATAGTTTTACATTAAAATTTAATAATTTAACAATTTAATAAATCTTTAGTTTAAGAGATTTTTTTAACTACTACTGAGAAAATTCTAAAAAGAAGATATTAATAGAATAGAGAAAAAATAGAAGAAAAGGAAAATGATTTTTTGCTAAAGATAAAAATTTTATAATGAATTGAAAGAAAAGTTTTTAATTAAGTTTAAATAGAAGAAATGATTAACTTGCTACAAAATGATTTAAAGAGAGAAGATAAATTTATCTAAAAAATGGAAAAATAATAATGTTGGAAAGGAATTTAAGTTTATCCAGCTTATATGAAATGAATAGAAGTAAGATATTTAGATGAAAATAATAGAAATAAAATAAAGACGTACTATAAGATGAAGCTTCATGTTAAAAAGATAAATTAAAATTTGAAATTATGAAATTTGAAAAAGTAAAGAAAAAAGCAGTTAAGAAAAATAGGAAACTATGATAAAGCTTCATAGATATATTCTTTTCATTAAAAGAAAGAAATGTAAGAAAAATAAGATTTACTGTTTTAAGAGATATTAATAAAGGCTAATCTTTAAAGCAAAACACAAAGTATTGATTTCTTTGTTATGTATGTTTTTCATTAAATCCAAGTATATATCTTACTAAATCCAAACTAGACTAATTTAAAAAGTATATAAATTAAGGAATAACTTTGATATGTTAATTAACTATTAAAAGGTTTTAAATCCTCTTTTACTTTACAAGGCAAAATTCCTATAAGAAATAAATTTTATACTTTATTGAAGCAAGTATAGCACTGAGCAATTATCATATCTTGCTTAATTTAAGTACTCCAAAAAACTTTTTATTGAGATATTACTATGAATAGTTATTCTTACTCGATTTTCATTTTAATCTTGTAGGATTATAAAAGTTTAATAAATAATGAAAACAGATTTAATAAATTTTACTCTGACAATTTATAATTATATATAAAATGGTACCTAAGAAATAATAGAATTCTCCAACAAAACAAATAATCAACCAGATTTTGCTTTCGATCTCTATTCGCTATAACTGGATAATTAGAAGTTAGTAAAAGAAGTTTAAGACCTTAAATAAATAGCTTAATCCCTCATGCTGACCATTAACAAATTGATAAATGAATAGAGCCCTAAGTAAGAAATTAAATAATAAACTTCATCCTAAGAGATGAAAAAGTAAATTGGTCAAATCGCATGGAATTAAAAATAAAATATCGTTCAGAGGATTAGTTAACTGGAAATACCAAGCTCAATTAACTATAAAATCAGGAATCAAAAGGATGAGGGGAGCCGAACTAAAGTTATTCCTATTAGAAATGAAAAATTAGATGTTGATATTGGTATAAGTATATACTTAGATTAATTAGAGTTATTGATTTAAGAAAAAACAATCTTAAATAACAAAAAGAGAAATCTAAAATCTATTCAAGTTCGATTGCTCGTCAAGCAAAAAACTTTACAAGAAAAAATATGTTAACTCTTCTTAGAAGTTCAAAAATGTAAGATGAATTAAGACGACACAAAAAATGACAAATAGGATTTGACTTACAAGTAATAGTAAGAGGAGAAAGCAAGCAAGTCATAAGGATTTATAATCCAGAAAATCCATAAGAATACGAATTTGAGACTTATTGATTTATACAAACCTTTATACATTCTAATTCGTGGCAAATCAAATAAAGATGAAACCACAATAATAGAATATTATTATTATAAATTCCTTTTAAGATATACATTAATTACTTGACTCTTACCTCAATATCATATAATAAATATTTAGAATTAGTAAATTTTTTATTAATAGCTAAAAAAGAATCTATACTTCTAGTTTTTAATAGTTTATTCTATTTTATTCATCAAGTATCTCTGTTTATCACTTTTATAAAATAAATTCAAAGCTTATTTATTTTACAACTAGTATGCTTTTTCCTAAACTTAGTAATATCATTGTAATAAATTATTTTATAGTTATTTACACATTTTTATATATTATGCTTTTATTTATTTTTGCTAAATATTTATATTTTTATATCTATTTTAGAAGAAGCCATAGTATCTTTTCTTTTTATCATTATATTTATAATCATTATTAGATTAAATTTTAAAGAAATTTAGCTTGTTTAATTTAAAATTTAAGTTTATTATACTTTAAAAAATGTTTAAAAGAGTGTAGTTTGATATTTCATTTGGAAGATTTTTCTCATCTAAAATAGTATCCAGTGTTTAATAAAAAGAATAAAAGAGATTTGTCCTTTATATGTAAAATCCTTAAAATTTAATATATATTTAAGTTTCTTTTCTCTATTTTTATTATATTATTACTATTTATATAATTAAATATGTTACTTAAGAGGAATGGTACAAGGAGCCAAACTCCAAGTCATTATTTTGGTTATTGCACACTTTGAATCGTTTAGCATGGTGACGTGCTTATTTGATTATTTTGGAAAGATGAGGCTGTGATAAGATAGATTGAAATCTAATCCTTCGCAATGTCTGCAAAGAATTGCAGAGTCAATGATAACTTGGCATTTCCAAAGGATTGGATAAAAAGATCAATCCTCAAGCATAGCTTCTCATAAGATATTGTAACTTACATTTGCTGACTTCTGAAAGTCCAAAATTCTAAAAGTTTTGAAAAAACTTAATTTCTCGTTAATTTAATATGATTGTTAGTGTTTCACTTTATAGAATATTAGTGTAGTAACTATACTATAAAAGTAAAATTAGTTCTAAAACAGTAAAATTTGCTATACTTTTTTGTTGCTTTTAATTTCATTCGATAACTTTTTCTTAAAAAAGAAGAATATTTCAGTTTAACTGTTGTATTTCTGTAAGAATAAATATTTAACATAACTCATCATGTTGATAATACAAACCAAAGAATAATTAAAATAAAAATAATAAGAAATAGAAATAAAGCTACAGAAGAAAAAACATAGAAATAGAATAGTAAGTCAGTTTAACAAATGCTATAATGTATATAATCTTGCTAATTATCTATTACACATTAAAATAAACTTAAGCTTTACAATTTTTTTTAATTTTATAAGCTAAAACTAGCATTCACTTTGTAAGTTTATTTAAAGTCGATAAATCATGCAAAACTGATATAGATATAGTTATACAAATCACTCTGAAATATAACTCATATAAGTCTAGATTTAATTATTTAGCTTATATATAATGAAAAATCAATTAGAAATTTAAGTATTAACTATAATATTAGGAATATTATATATAAATTAAATATGGATGCCAGTCACGGTCGGGAGAACTAGTAGGTAATTTGGTGCAGTGTATACTACATTGTGAGTAATCTCGCACTAGATACCACCACGGGGAAAGGTGGACAAACTAAGAAAAGACAAATATAACTTGTCTGAGGGTTCTCGCAGTATGAACGCTTGACTGACGGGCCTGCTAATAACTTGATTAATTATTTAAAGTTTATCCTCCTTTCCCCTAAAGAAAGTTATTATTGAGTAATGCTTGAAATAAGCTTGCTAGAAATCTAAAAATTTTCTTTTTGAGTTTATTTACTTTCTGACGATAATCCAACAAATTTTTTAACATAAATCTTAGATATTACGAAAAAGCATATCAAAAAGTCTTATTTATTCTTGGTTTGTATCTATGTAGTAAAAATTACACTAATCTATTTTTAAATATCTAAAACTCTTTTTTACAAAAGGAGTGAAATAATCAAAGGGAAAAATTCTCCCTAGTAAAAAGAAACAGAAAAAACACTTAGAGAGAATTGGATAAATTGGAGTCTTAATCTATATTATTTGAAGCATCTTTTCACAAAAATTAATTAATTTCAACTAAAAAAGTTTTTGAACCGGAAACTCCTTTCCAATTGCACGACCCGACGCTCTCTTTTTATGGAATTATGGGGATATTCTGTTGTGCTCCAGTCACAGCCGCTAGGGAGCTCCATCGCTATGAGCAGCCAGGCTTCAAGCCCCTACCAAAAGCGGATAATCTCAAAGACAGCGTTCCCTTCAGAAAATGACTCTGACCAGGGACTTTCTCAGCGACAGGAAAGGAACTTGTTCCTAGCCATAAAACCAGAAAGTGTTGTCACGAAGGTCATTCTCAGCTCCCACCATCTTTTCAACTACTCACAAAAATTAATTATAATTATAATTATTTTTTTATTCATTAAATTACTAATTTTTCGTTGAACTTAAAGCATAATATACAATTGCTTGTAATACTTTTAACTTTAACTAAATAAGAAGCATTTAAATAAAAGATTATCGTTACTTGGAAGAGGAAATAATCATTTTACTTTATTTTTCCGAGAGGACAAATTTCTTCCTTTTTAGCTATAAACTTTGTATGTAAACTTAAACTATAACTATATTACAATAAATGTAATTTTTGCTTACTAAATTTAATAATTGGAATAACTATAAAAAGTTGATCACATCACATATCATTTTTAGTGTATTTCTTATCCCTTTGCTATATAACTTAAAATTAAATAAATCGAAGTCTTAAATTAAATTTTGATGAAGTCTATATAATTAACATCTATTATCTACTAAATAATAATTTCCTTATTTAGATTTTAAAAACTAGCAATATTTAGATATATTTAGAATTCTATTTAGTTAGAGTTAATTTTAGCTTATATTCTATTTCTTAATTTAAATTACTCGATTAATAAACCTTTATCTTTTTATTTCTAGATCCATTAGTTGTGCTTAATAGCCCGCTTAATATTAGGAATCATTCTCTAACCATTTATAAAATTTTCCATATAAAGAATGCTGCAAACAAACAATTCCAAAATAATATGTTTATTTATATCCCTAATCCGATATTTTTAGTTTATACAATTGGAGTTATATCAGTATAGAATCAGCATCAATAACTATAAAATAACTTTTTTTCATACTTCTCTAACTCGCTCTGATATAGAAATTCTAACTCGCACTTCAAATCCCTTCAAAAATTATGTTTCCCTTTCGTTAAAAATATTTTCTAATAAGTTATTGGAATAGAAGGAACTGTAATTTGTTATTTAAGGTAGGTATCATAACAATTTATTCTAGCTATTAGATCAAAATTAATTAAACCAAACTCTATTTTATATCTACTCATTACATATTATATTACTAACTAAAATAAAGCTTTAAGATTAAGTTTTAACAAATTTATTAATAGAGTATATAGTCGATCAGTAGTCTTATAATTATAAAATTTGCTTTATGTACCTCAATCAAATTCTTATTAAGGAACTCAATATTTAATAAATAGAAGTTTAGAAATAATAATTAAACTTATAAAATTATTCCATAAGCTGTTGTTTTCATTTATATTTCAGATTTAAACAAAAAGTTAAATTCAAAATCTAATAATGTTTAGATTAAAAATTGATGGAGCTATGATTACTAAACTTAATAGGAAGATTATATTTATTTAGCTCTAAATTAACTTTTTCTTCATAGTAAATTATTATAGTTTCAACATTTGGTGTATTAAACTTCTTTCAATAGCAAAATAAAATTTTGGATTTTCATAAGTAAAAAGTGCTAATTTATATAAAAAGAAAAATTTAGTCATTACAGCTATCTTAAAAAATAGCTCATAAAAACTTGAAATTTGAAACAATTCCTTAATCAAACTAGTTATTTTTAGATTTTCATAATAAGCTTTAAAATAAGTAATATACCATATATAGGTAACTATGAGAAATAATTAAAATATAATAAAGATAAATAAAGATTAAGTCAGTAAGCTATAAAGTAGTAAGATCTTTATATGATTGGTAAACTTCTAGATGCTTTCTAGTTTTATTACCAAGTCATTAATCCTATAACCTTGTTTTATCTAAAGCTCTTTTAAAATATTACTTAAGCTTTGAATATTATATAGAGATGAGATTTTAGCCAAGAACTGAATAATTTATAAATGTTATTTACTACAGCATTATAAAGGAAAATTGTAATAAAGGTTAAATGCTATAAGCTTATTTATATTTTTTATTCTAAAGATAAATAAAGAAAAATTACACTATTTGAAGAATATTTCCGAAATATAATTTTAGATTGTAGGCTTTTAAGAGGAATTATTAGGATATAGATTTAATTTAAATAGGGTGGACCTTGCCTCTAAAGGTTACGAGAAGAATTCCCCAAGAGGAACTGACTAAGAAGCAAACCTTCCAAATGTTGGACCAGACTAATCTCTTCATCATGGGTTGGAAATGTACTTGTAATCACCTGTTGGCGTCCTGTGGTTTGGAGAATTGGAACCGCAACCTTGCCCACAATTAGGAGAGAAGATGCAAAGGGAATATTGGGATTTAAAGACAAAAATATTGACTTTTTAAAGAGATGCGCCCTATTGAAGGGCTACGCGCTCTATAATAACATTTTTTTAGTTTGAAAATATCTGGAAGAGCATTAACCTAAAAATGCTAACAAGTCTATAAAATAGTTATAGTAGCATATATAAATTAAAAATATTATGGTTTGTATACACTAAAAGTATAAATTTTTGGTATATCTAAATAAATCTTAAATATAAAGGAATAAGTTTTATTAATTAGCAATAAAAATAAATATTTGCTTGATTTAATTAAGAATAATCAAAAAAATGACAGAAGTATAATTTTTAATTGTCTGATTATACCTCTAACATTAATGAAATTCTAGTTAGATCCAAGATCTTGAGGAGAATGCTTCTGGAAGATTATCCAGCCATAAGAAGGACTTGAAAGTCTTTAAATATAAAATATGCATTTATTACTCATAATGGTCCTGTTTGCAAAAACTAATCAGCAGTTATTTCAGTTATGTACTTTAAGAGGTTATTTGATTATTTGCGAGATGAAAGTTTAACTTCTCCAAAAACTCAAACTAATTATAATAATAATAATAATAATTGATTAACGTGGAGTCACCTTTATTTGGTTTTCCACGAATTAATAGTTTATTGTTAGGTAATAGAAACTTCAAATTTGTCTGGATCAAGTCTATCATAAATCTTCAAGATTTTTAATTTATTTTTACTAATGGTTTCCTATAGGTAAGTTCCCATTCATTTCTTATTGAATTCATTGACTGCTCGCTAAATATTTGGAGCTTCTTTGTTTAGTTGAAGTATTTTTTTCCTGTAAATTTTTCCTTCTTGAGTACAATAGATTCTAAAAATATCTTCCCATTGCTTTTGTATAATTCTTTTTTCTTTAAATCTAAATTGGAAGCAATTTTGTACTTTATGTCCAGGTCTCTTGCAATATCAGAATGTCATAATTTTCCGATAGGGAATATAAATTGTTGGAGTTTGCTGTTCGGCATCCATTGGATCATTCATCGATATTTTTTAGAGGAAAATGCTTTCAATTAACTTTGTGAATTGGTTTAATTTTGTTTCCAGTTCTTTTATTCTGATATTTCCTGACAATTTATTTTCAATTTTTTGTAATTATTACCAATCATCAGGTATTCGATTTTCCTTTCGAGTTCTTAAGCTGTTCTTAGGAGTTTAAATTTTCTAGTTACATAGATTGGAGTTCTTAAAGCATTTTTTGCTGATCATAACTTGATTGAGAAGCAACTTTTTAAGAAAAGACTTTCGCAATAATTTTTCCATTTTTCAAAGTATATATAATAAATGAAAAATTCAAATTTTGAACTAGAATTTATGCACTATAGATGAAATAAGCAAGTCTCGAGACATCTTAACTAATTTAAAATCTTCTATAGCAAATTATTTAAATTTATTGGCTTTAAATTTTTTTATTAAGCAAATGAAAAAGTTGAATTAAATATAAAATTAAATAACAGAAAATAAATATATTTGACACAAAAAAATTTTACAAATTATTAAAAAATATTGCTGATGAAATTAAATTTTTTATATAATCCAGTATTTAGCAGCAATAATTGTTTTTTTTCGTTAAAGAAAAATTAAATTTCATAAATTATAAAATATTTTTATAGCTATTAAATATATAATACCACTATGATTATATTAGATTTAACCTTATACATGAAATTAATGTTTGGAAAAATTTCACATCTTATATGGAAAGAATTTTATATAATAATATTTTTATTTTTTCGATGATTTTTAAATCTTAAAAAATTGTTTGCCTTTATTAAAAACATATCTCAAGTTAGAATAATTTTCTTTTTTTTGCGATCTTCATGTTTTGCAAACTTTGCTATAACATTCAATCTCTCATAAGAAAAATCTCAATTCTTTCTTCATATATCCCAAAAAATTTTAACTTTAATCCTTTAAAATTTAATCTGGAGTATCGTTACTTAATTTCTTTTATTGCTAGCTAGATTTTACAAATAAAAGCATTATAAAACTAGAAAATTTGGTTTTTGATTACCTTTTATTTTTGTTTCTTTACTGTTATTTTTTAACTTCACTCTTAGTTTATTTTTATTTATAAAGCTTTTACTTACTAGTATCTTATCTACTTAGATAGTATGAGAATGGATTAATTTTTACTTTAAAAACAGATTACTTTATCTAACTTAGTCATTATTTCTCCAAATTGAGACTTTTTCTATAGTTTTAGTTTAATTAAGAAATATAATATTCTTAAAAACTACTTCAATAGAACTTAAGCAAGCTTGATATCTAGACGTCTCTAGATGAAAAAACAAATTAAAATGGTATCGCAATAGTTTACTAAGCATCTAAATTTAAATCCAATAAAATGATAAACAATTTTTATTTAAATAATCTGAATTATCTTTGAACAAAAAAGGTAAAATAGTTAATTTATCCTTAAAATATATTAATTAAAATGAATCCTCTAAAATAATAATTAAAATCCCTCTTATATAAAATATCATAGAAACTAAGAATATAATTTCTAAAGTAATAAAAATAATTTAAATATAAGAAAAATATTTTAAATTAAAAAATCTTTAATTAACTAGAGTGTAGAAATAAATATTTATTTATTAAGAAAGCTTCAGAATTATCTTATTATTTTAATATTTTCTTATATTTTTTCTCATTAATCTTTTAAATTTTTTGCTTTACTATTTTTAAGTAAGTTAAAAATTTAAAATTTATATAGTAATACTCTTAATTTAAACATTTAAAATAAATTAGTTTCTTTTGAGTTTATAAAGTAGAAACTTAAGTGTATTAAGCAAGCAAGATAAGAAAAAATAATGAAAATTATTTTTTTCAGCTGTTCTTAAAAAGTTAAAATACATATGAATGAAAAATAGATTTTGCTTATCTCTATGTCTAACAATAGCTTTAATAATTATTTTAAATTAAATTCTATTAGATATAAATGTAAATAAGCTGTTTCTCAAAAAATTCCAAATATTATTAGAATTCCTACAATTGAACACAAAATTAGCGAAATTATTTTTCCATTTTGAAGTAAATCTCCTTACCCTTCTCTTTCATCTGAGTATGCATCCCACTGATTGTCTGCTGATAATTGCAAAATAAATGAGTTTGCATATTTTGGGTACAATTCTAACATCTTGCTAATAAACTCTCCTTCGGTTTCATAATCAGCTATATATTTTTCAAAGTCATTGATATATTGAAGCATGTTGCTGAAAACTTTGACATTTGAAGGAGAATAACCATGTCCACCATAAACATTTACATTATAGTTATCTTTCTCATACTTATCTCTTTAGTCTTCTAGATAATTTTTCCAGTTTGATATGTGAGTTCTGTTAACCCCTGGACCAAGTCATATATGGTCAAAATTTAATCCTATATCACCTGTAAACAGAGCATTAAGTTCTTTTAAGAACCAGTTGGACGAATGAGCCGCTTCTGAAGGAAGAAAATCTGATTACACTTCAAAATAACCTCCTCCCTGCAAATCCAATCTATTAATCGATATAACTTTAATCCAATTTTAATAATCGAATCCATTAGGATTAGTTTCTGTCCTAGGTATCATATTTTCAGGAACTACATCAGTACTCGCATTAGATGATATAGAAAATTATGTATATTCATATATATCGTTTTTAATATCTTCACTTGCTACATATATAGTAGCATCTGGAAATTCTTTTCTTAATGATCCCAATCCGAAATAATGATCTGAGTGTCCATGAGTAACAATTATATAAGCAACATCTTAACTATAATCTCTTAATGATTTAACGTAGGTAGCTAATTTGTTCGCATCTTCACTGCTGTATTAACAGTCTATAATAGCTATAATTTCATCGTTTATTACTATATGACTATTAACAAAAGCTATTATACTTTTACTTCAAGTTCTGATTCTTAATCCATTTTATTTTTCAAGACTATAAGAATCCCATTAAGCCTCTACATTAGAGGAAATAAGTTCCTTATCAGATCAACTTGAATAATCTATGTTTAAAGAATTTATTGCCTCATCTTTAGTGTCTGAAACTCTCATTGTATCATCAAAGTTTTCTATATAAGATATGTCTGATTAGAAAACTTCATAACCAATTGGTGCTTATCCATGACCACAGTAAATCTAAATATCTTGATTATTTTTGCTGAAATAATCTCCTAGTATATTAAGATCAGTTTTCCAGTACTATATCTCTGATTTATTCACACCTGTACCTAGCCATAAATTATTTTTGTTGAAGCATAAATCTCCCATAAAAATAGCATTGTATTCTCCAAGAACCAACTAGATTCATGATCTGCCTCTCCTGGCTAATATCATGCTTCTGTTTTTAAAGTACCTCCCCCTGAAAGTTCCAGTGTATCTCCGTCCAACACTTCAATAAGATCTTCATAATCAAAACCGTCAGGATTTTTATCTGATTTTGGTATCATTTCGTCTGGAAGAAATCCTAATTAAAGCATAAGATTGGCAAAAGCTATTATATTGTCTTTCTAGTTTTGAGTTGCCACTAGGATACTAGCATCTGGAAAACGAGAATGCAAAGCAGAAAGTCCATAGAAATGATCTGGGTGACCATGAGTAACGATAATGTATTTAACATCTCTTTCTTTAGCTTCTACAATATCAGCGAGAGTCTCAGCATCTCGAGAACTTTACTGAGCATCAATAATAACTATTATATTCTAGTTATCTATTATATGACTATTCACATAACCATCCACTCCAGAGTTGAAAGTGGTTATTTCGTAAGTTGCTGACAAAGCAGCTGAAAGAATTGTTATAATCAGGACTAACTTATTTTTCATTTTTATTTTTTAAATTCAACCTGCTTTTAAACCATAATTGTTTAAACTTGTCTCTTTATAATTTGACTTTTGTTTTAAAAAGGAAAGTGATTAAATATGCTAGGCATCATAGAATCTTTTAATTCATCCTCTCCTCTAATATTTTATATTCATGCTTCGGCTTATTTCTTCTATCATTTACCAACATACAATGAACTTAATATATATATTGATCTATTCAAGTATAATTTACACCTAATATGTAAATAAACTATTAATATAAATTACTTAAATTACTAGTAGCTGTCTAATATGATTTAGACTAAAGAAAAATAATTAAATTGATATATTAAAATAGAAATTATCATAAATTAGTGTTATGTAGGTTTTTTCCATAATTTAGGGTTGAGATGTGAGATATATTAATGTTCTTTAAAATTTATTTTTCTAAATATGAAAAAGTTATTAGTTTTTATGCTTATTTTCTTGAAAATAAATAAAGGGACCTTTCCTTTATAATAAATATTCAAAAAGCATTCAGATTGATACTTCAATCTCTCTTTTGTAGTTTAATTTATAAGAATTATAAAGATGCTCATTTTGTAACTAAATAACTAAAAAATTACCTTCTCTGATTAAACTAAATCTTTCTCTAAATGTTTTCATTTAAAAAATAGTTTTTTTAGACTAAATACTCCGAATATTTATATTTATTAAATATAATATAATAAAATGGATTAATCTCTTCGACTCTCAAAAAATTAACTTAGAAACCTAAAGAGAAAAGCGGCAAAAGAAATTTAGAAAAAATAATAACAATAGGAGGAGTCAAGCTCTTCTTCAGAAGGTAAAGTTATGGTAGGATAAATAGAGATAAGTTAACCTAAAAACGAAACTAATCAAAAACTTTAAATTTAATTAGACCAAATGTAAAAAGTAATCTCAAATTATGAAGAAACAACTTACAACTTAGGCGAAAAAATACGGGAACTAATGAGTAATATAGAAGATTAGAACAACGAATTACTAATACTTAGAAGATAACTTATTTGTAGCAAATTAATAACGGAAGAATAACTCTGAACTTAATCATAATAAAATTTTAAATACGACACAAAAATGGAAATAGAAAAAATACCAATAGAATTAAAAACAGAATTGAATCCAGAAAAAGAAATGATTGCTACAAGTTTCATTAAAAGATTAGAAAATATAGAAAATAAATTATCATAAAAAAGAACGAAATAAAGACAATAATACAAACTTTGTTGATGTTGCAAATCAAATCAACATATTTTAAAAAACTGTTGATAGTGAAAGAAAATAAACGAATAAGAGCAGAAAAGAACATGGAGACAACTCAATAAACTATGAATAACTCCAACAGGGATTTACAAATAAAAGCTTTTTGCAAGACCACTTGAACGGTTACAGTGGTAACCTTCCACTTAATAAAAAGGTCGTGGATCACACCCACGTTAAAAAAGCTGTCCGCAGGAACTGGTTGCAATTCCAGAGAATGCAAAACTCTACTAACTTTAAGTATATTATTATTATTATTATTATACTCCGAATATTTTTAAAATGGTAAACTTGGCTTTCTAAAAGAAAATAAAAAGGGCTTCTAAGTTAAGTTTAAAGTATATCTTAAAATTTATACTACATCTAAAGATTTATTAGATAATTAAAAAAAGAGGCATTATAGGTAAAAGATTTGAATGTCTAGATGAAGGTAGAAATTTACTAGTCTAGATCTAAATGACAAGTATGAGTCCTATACTTATATAATAAAAGACAGAACCTAAGTAAAACTTTTGAATTTTATCAATTTTCTTAAAATACATTTAAATGGGGTGTATATATTTAAGGTTTATTACTAAATATAAAAGAGATAACAAAGAGAAAATAGGAAGTTATAATTAATTTTTATTAAAGCAACAAATTTAAAAACTCTTGACTCATTAGTAAATTATCAAAATACTTCTGTTAGCAAAGTTTTTCTCTTATTTATTTCCTCATAATATACTCCTAAAATATTATACTATAAATAAAATTAGTGTTATTTATTTCCATTTTATATAAAAAGTTAGAGGAACTTAGATATCTAATTTCTTTCTAAAAATGAAATATTTAAGAATTGAAAAATATGAAATATGAATTTAGTTGAAACAAATAGCTTTCAAGAGATAATCTTTAATCTTTTATATTTTCTTCTTTTTTAGTTTTAAAATCTAAGTAGCGGAAATTTTATAAATAACTCACTCTAATTTCAGGAAAATAAAAAAATATTAAAAATTTTCAATTCTAAAATGTTTTTATATGATGCTTATTATAATAGTATGAAAAAAATGTATGTAGATAGTATTAAGAATATAAACTATATTACATTAATTTATATGGTTTGTAAGAAAAGTGGTAAATCACTTAATTTCATATATTTTTCGTTAAAAAGTTAGATTTATAAAAAATTATTTTGCTAAGAAGTTTATTCATCCAAAAAATTTATAAATGATATATAATATGCAGCTAGGGAAAAAATTTTCTTTCTATAAACTAAAAATAAAGCTTTTTAAATCTCTTTAATATTAAAAGTTATTTTGATGCTATTTTTCTTAATGAAAAAATTTAAACTTTCTCATAATTTATAAGGTGCCGAATTTTTTTCTCTGCCTATTTAAATAAAATTAATTATCTTCAAAAGCATGAAAAAATAAGTTTTTGCATTAAAGCCTTTACATGGTTAAAAGTAAAATTTACATTTAATAAAGAATTTTATATTAAATAATTAAAATCTTTATAGCTATTTCTTTTAAGGTTTATTTTTGGATAATTATAAGTATACTCATAATAGTTAGATGATTGAGATTGATGGATTCAATAAGAAGAGAATAAAATTTTATTAATTATTTCAATTATAATAAATTTAGTTTTAGATTAATTGCTATGCAACTGAATGAAGTTTGCAAACTTTACCTTTATTCAATAAGCATATTCATAAAGTCTAGAATATAAAATTTCCTTTTACTATTTTTAATTGAAATTTTATCTTGAGATAATTCAATAATAGCAAGCATAAATAATAAATTTAAGAACGAAAATAAAATTCAGAGTATAGTTTTTAGTAATTATTTTATTTCAATGAAATCGCTTGTATTGGCAAAAAGTTAAATAAATAAATAATATAAAAGTGATTAGCTATGAAAAGTGTGTAATGATTTTTTTAATTTAATTAAAAAAGAAACATTTTCATGAAAAAATCAATAAGAATGAAATTTATAAATTCAGATCTGCGTTTATAAACAGTTTTAATTATAATATAATATTTAAAATTATGATATATATAATAATTAAATTGATTTAGTTCAATCAATAGAATACCCATCTTTTAAGTTGGTGATCAAGAATTCAAAACTTTTTGGCGTTTTTCAAATTTTTATTCTTAATTTTTAATTTAAATGCATAATAAACATTAACTTTTAAGAGGGGAACTAGCTCAAATGGTAGAGCGCTCGCTTTGCATGCGAGAGGCAACGGGATCGATACCCGTGTTCTCCATTTTGTTTCTAAATTTAAAGGGAATGAAAGATATATTTTTATATAAATAAAAGATAACTATTATTTTAATTAGTTTACTAGCAACTATTTTTTATAAAACATTCTTTAAATATTAACTCCTTCAATCTCCTAAACTACTTTTTTATTTAACACTTTAAATAAATTTGATTTGATAATTCTTAAATTTTTACTTATATATTTTTTAAGCCAAATATCTTAATTTCATAATAAATTTAAAATAGTTTCACTTCTTCTACTTTTTTCAGTTTTATGTAAGAATCTATAATAAGTTATCAACTGAAAACGTATTTATTTAATAAATAAAAAGCATAAGCATTTTTCTATTTTAATTAATACTTTTTAAATCTAATATAAGACATTAAAATTGTAGTAATATCCTTATTTCCTTAAATACTAATTATTTTATACAAATTAAACATTTATTGAAATTAATATTCCTATAGATAAATAATTAATATCACTCTTTTAGAAATTAATTAATTATATATTCTAAATTTCATTTTTATATTTAAGAAATTATTTAATTTAAAAGAAGCAAAATTTCTTTAATGATACATGTATATGAAAAATATAAAACTAAAAAGTAAAAATTATTTAAAATATAAAAGAAAAACAATATATAATCTTTATAAAAAAAGTTATATGATTATTAAAGAAGTTAAATAAATATTTAATAGATATTATAATAATTAATTAATATTTAAAGTTAAGATTAAATTTATCTTTTTTAGTATCTAATTTTATTAATAAATATAAAAATATTATAATATAATTAAGATAATTCAAGTAAAACTTATTTTAAATAAGCAATCTTTTATAATAAAAGTAATGCAATACCATTCTATACTTAAAAATTATAGAATTTTGAAGAAACGAATAATTATCAAATTATATTTAATTAGATTTAAATATTTATCTTAAATCTGTATTAATAGATATCTAGTTAATGCAAATTTATATTAATCTTAGAGCAAAATTATCAGAAAAAAGGTATATAAGATAAATAAGTTTATTTAATATTTTTTAAGCTTATATTTAAATAATTGTATTTTTAGCATTAAATAAAAAATATTGGTATAAAGTATTATACGATTAATATAATAATTTATCTTATTATTTTATTTTTTTATTTAAATTGTAGTTAGATTCTTAAAAGATAGAAGGCGATAATATGCATAATTAGTAGATGATTTATTCAATTTATGTTTGACTTAAATAAAGTTATAATTATTAGTTTTTTATCTGTCTTAAATTAGTATTAACTAAAATATTTTCACATTTTAAAATAAATCTTTAATACTGATTTCATAAAAATTTTATATTATATAAAAAAAATTTAGCAAAAACCAGGTTAAATATTATTTTTTAATTCTACTATTTTATTTTCTAAATTGTTTTTTATTATTTTTAAATTAAATTATCTGTATTTTTTAATTATTTTTTGAGGAAGAAAAAGAATACAAAAAATATCAGAAAATCTATTAATAATTTTTTAAATTAAATCTAAAATTTTTCTAGTTAATTATTATAATTTTTTAGAATTTATAAAGCATTGATTATATAATTTAATTATTATAATGAAAAAAGTTTAAAATAAGATTAAATTTAGTTGTTAATAAGCAAAATATTTTAATGAAGATAACTTTATTACTTGATATGGTTTTTATTATTAATTGAGTAAATCTGATATTAAGTTACAATAATCTTTTAATTATAAGAATCTAAGCAAGATTGAGAAATAGAAGTCGTTTTAATAGGAATAACTATACTGAATATTATAAAGAAGAAATTGAATACTTATTTTAAAGAATTTAAGAGATGACAGATTTTTTATTTAATTTTTCAAAATGACTGAAAAATATACTAAGGGATAAAATGCTAATTACCATATTTTGCTAGTTAATTAAATAAATAGATATAATATTTTAAATAAACTTAAGTTTAATTTCTAAGTAAATTATAAAGAAACTTAATTCTTCAACCTTGTTTTTTAAATTAAGCAAAATCCGTTATAATTATAAGAAAAAAATAAAGAATCATGTATAGTTATAAACAAATTATAATGTTTCACACTATAACTATTATAAGTATTTAATCTTATTTTATTTTTTACGTTAGCATGAATAAAATCGATCTAAGTTCAAAGTTAAATTAGAGGGTGGGATAAATTAATAATTTTAAATAGAAAATATTCAAATTATATAATATTTAACTTTAAAATTTATTTTTTTAATAAATTTATTAATATAACTTTTTAAATAGAATCAATCAGAATTTTCTTGAAGTTCTGGCTTAAGGTAACCGACTAGAATTTTCTCTTCATTACTAATTTCAGGAATTTTAAGTGATTTTCCAAAATTTTCACTTTATCTTCTTAGGGAATTTCCTATTTTGCTTATCATAAACTAACTCTTTTGCTTCAATTAATGACATTTTGTAAGCACTTCTTTCAGCTACAGAATTGAAAACAATTATTCTGAAACTCCATCATAGTTATTCTACATAAAATATCTTACTGAAAGCACTTTAGTATAATTATCAGTCTCATATACATCTCTATCTATTATTGCTTTCTAATTTTATTCTCTTCCTAAATATAAAAAATTTTCTATCATTATAGCTTAAATAACACTTGCTAGAACTCTGAAATTTTCTTACTAAATGAAAGTGATTTCTTTTTATATTTTTTAAGGGTTTAGTAGAACTTTCCCAATTAATATTTTAGTAAATAAATAGAAACATATTAAAAAATCTTGCTAGTACTTGGTGTAAAACCTGTATAATAAATTACTCTTTCTGCTAGTTTACTGTTTAAATTCTAATTCTTTCATATGGAGTTAAAAAAGACTCTGACAATTATCTTTTCTGGATGAACATACAGTAACAAAATACTTTAAGAGAATTGGGAAAATTAAAGTCTTAATCTAAAACAGCTTGGAAAATCTCTGAGCAATATCTAATAAGGAAAGTAGATTGCTTGTCAAATTCTTTTTAGAAAATTTTATTTTCACTAGAATTTATTTCTACCAACTTAGTAAAATTAACTACGTGATTAGATAAAATATCTTCCAATGTATAAAGACATATCTTCCTAATTCACTATACTGCAAGTTTTTAATGATGCTATAAATTTTTTTACTATGCAAGCACACTTTATTAACATAGTTTTAAACTATATTAGAGATTAATATCACTTAAAAAATCTTAGTTTGAACCTAAATAAGTTTGACATTTTAACTTTTAACAATCTTAAATTAAATCTTGCGATTGAATTTCTTTGTCCTTATTTATGGTATTTGCCTGCTAAAAATCACTTTGTTTTAGAAATCTTTCCTAAAAGAGGTTTTCTTATTATTATTTTAAGTCTTATTTTAGTAGCTTATTTTCTTCTGGATTTTAAATTTATTTAACGAAAGCATCGCTATTTTATAAATAGCTTTCAAACATATTGTTTTGGTATTTATTTTCTTCTGTTTTGTTGAATTATCTTTTTATAGGCTTTTAAGAGCATGTTTTTGGGAATTAAATTTCGTTAGAGTTTTCTTATTCTAATTTATTTTTTATGCTAATGACTTAGTTAAGTTTACTTCTAGATTTAGATTTGGTTTTCTGATTTAAGATAGACCTTTCAGAAGGGATTATATTAATTAAAGAGTTACTCTAAATTTCATTAGATTCAGATTTAACCTGCGATTTATAAAGCTAAGTTAGTTTTTCAAAGTCAAATTTTTGGGATTAATTAATATAATCTGTATCTTCGTTCTATTATATCTTTAAAGTCTAATGACTTTCTCAATTCATTTCATTTTGCAGCTATTATAGATTACTTCTCTCATTGATTAACTAAGAATCAGCAATCTATTTTTTTTATTTTCTTTTTGAAAAAATTTATTTTATGGATGCATCATTTTTACTCTGCTATAATTTTAGATTTGAACTCTCTTGTATTTCTGTCTGCTGAAAGTTTATCTGTAAGCTATAAAAAGGATTTTCCAAGATATTACTGTTTAAAACTGTTAGAGGATTTGAAGGAGAAAAGATTTAATTTTGTTTATTCTTTACTGAACTTTAATTTTACGCAATTTATGTTTATTCTTGTATTATATTGCCAGAGTGAGAAGAAATTTGATTATTTTATTCTAGTTTATTTGTACTGCTTTCTTGGCTTAAATAATTCCAATTTTATTCATCTAATTCCAAAAACCAAAATAGACATGGGTCAGTTTAAATTTTTCTGCGATGATTATTTAAATCATAATCTGACTCCCAATTTTTAGAGCCTTTATTCTTTATAGTTTCAGCACTTGCTTATAGTTGTGACAGTTAAGAAAATATTTTGTTAGGCTTTTAGGTACTTCATCTTTCAATTTTATTTTCATATTGTATCTTAGGTTTATTTTTAGTAGTAAGAATTTGATTAATTAATAAGCTTCCTTCCAAGCTTTATTTTCTGTCATTTTACTTATCTTAATCATGTTAAAAACTAAAATTGAGACTATTTTGCGATGGTGAAGCTATCTACTTAGGTTTTAAAATCTGAAGTGTTATTTTTTTATTTTTAGGCGAAATTTAGTTTTTTATATTTCTAAATTAAGTTGAATCTAATTTGACGTTTTGTATATTTGCATAAAAATCCTAAGATAGATTAATTTTTTATTCTTTGACATTTAAGTGTTTGATTTTCAATTTTCTTTCGTCTTTTTTAAAGTTTTCTATTGCTTGTTTTTAACATATCTAATGGGCCTATTGATTGCTCAAATTTGGATAAACTACATTATCTTGATTTAATGACTCTGACATTTTTAAAATCGATTTGTAGAGTTCTAAAGTCATAAATATTTTAAATTGTATAAATATTAGCTTATGTGGTTATTTGCTTAATGGCAACTATATGCTTATATGTAATTTAACTTAAACATTATATTGATGAAACTTTCGTTGAATTGAAAAGTTTCTCTTTATTTTTCTCATTAACTTTAGCTGATTTCAAGTAAATAAAATAAAAATTATCTACAATCCTTTTACATTAGATAGCTATTTCTTTCCAATCAATTCATTATATTTTCAAGCAACTTAAAATAAACTTTTTGAATACCTTTATCTTATTGTATTAACTAGGTTACTTTATAATTTTATCTTTACTGTTAAGTTTATTTTTCAAATATTATAAATTTTATATTCAGTTACATTTTTGTATTAAATCTTTAATTTTTTAATTTAAATTTCATTCAAATCTTTTAAGCTTCAGTATTATAAAAATTAATAATTTGTAGTCAAAATTCTTTCCTTATAAATAAAAAAAGTAAATAATTAAGCGAATATAAATAATCCTTATATAGTTATATTTAAACTTTAGATTTATATTTAAATAATCAAATATAAATTTATTTTTTATTTATATCCTATATACTATTTCAATTGCTTAGTATAATATATCTATTTTTAATTATTAATTTCTTAATATTTATTTAACTTAAATATATCTAAAAAATTAATAAATTAAAAACTTTTAAGTTATATTTGGATATAAAATTATGATTTATATATTTACCAAATAAAATTTAATTAAATAAATAATAAATATAGTTTATTTTTATTTCAATGATGCGCTTAAAGCAAAGGTTATTTAACTTTTAGTATAATTAAGAATATTATATTAATTATTATTTGATAATTTCACTATAATTATATATTTTTTATTTATAAGCTTTTGTATGTTGCTATAAAGGATTGCATTTTACTCTATTTTTAAACAGCCAAATTATAAAAATAATACTTAAATAAAAATTTAATTAAGTGAGATTTCTTGATAATTTAATATTTTAGAATCTAATAACACAAAAATTTGTATTTTTAGTATAATTTACGAAAATTAGGAAAAAGATTGTTAATTGTAAATATAAAAAAGGAAATAAATTAAATTAAACTTTATATTTTAAATATTTAAGTATTTAAGTTTAATTTACTATAATATTAATTTTATAATTTAGAAAAATAATAATATTTAGTTATCTTTATTTATAAGATAATATAATTTACAGATATAAATTTTTAAATAAAAAATTTAACTAAATAATAAAGCTAAAAACAAGTTTAAAATAAAATTATATATAAAAATACTTTAAAATAATAATTAATTAAGAATTTATAATTAAAACAAAAGTAAAAAATTAAAAATTAATAGGGAAAAATAAAAATCATAGTAGTATAATTTAAAATATGATATATTATGTATCTTTCATTCTTTATTTGTAAGTATTTTAATACATTTTATTACTTGTATTGCTTTAAAACTGTATTAAAGAGTGAAGATATTCATTATTAATAAAAAAAAAAGTAAAAATAATTTTATAATTTTAAGATGATTTAATATGAAAGTTTAATATAAAAATATTAAGACTAAATATAATAATATTTAATTTAGTTATAAATTATTATTTAATTTTTGAGAAATAACGATATTTCAAGTTATTGATAGATACAATTAATTTATTTGTTCAATAAAAAATTTATAATTTTTGAAAGATAAAATTTGATGAATAAGTTATATTAATTTGAAACTTTTATTTAATTTGTGTATCTAGACAATATAATTTGTAATTTAAAGAAAACATACACTTTCTGAATGCTTTAGCTTAAATTGAAAAAATAAGATATTTAAAAAATCATAAATATTTCAGATTTTATGTAATAATTAGATAAAATATTGATATTCTTTAGTTAAGTTTCTGCTCTTCGAATTAATAAAATTAGAATAATTTAATAATATACTTATTGTATCTATTTCATATATTAAAAAATGGAAGGCTTAAAGAAAGGTTTCTGCACCACCTCCAGGAAATAGGAGAGGAAACCAGAAGCCACTCTTAATCAGTCGTCTTACACTTAACCCTAATCTTCTTCTTAATAAAACTAAACTCCGGTGAAGTAATTTTAATCTTCTTTACCCAGGGAAGAATGCCCAATTGCTAGGACAAGCCATGAACCCTCTCCGTCAACGCAGGAAAAGTCAAGGAAGCAGCCTAAGTCGGCTCTACATTAGGAGGTGTCGGAAGTCTATCCATCCGGGTAGTTGAGCATAGAACAACTAATCAAGGTAGTCATAAACCTATAGGAAGAGGTTAAGAAGCTCAAGAGGGAAAATACGAAGCTAATGGATTTAATTGAGCAACAGGACTCAAGAGAGCTTCGAATGGCAAATTGGAAAAGGGAGTTTGACACTCTCTGGAAGTATCAGTAGGAAGAGTTGAAACAGATGAGCGCCTCAATAAAGACGATACAAGATTAGAATAAGGAAATAATATTAAATTAGAGACATGAAATTCCTAAGACAGACAAAATGGAAATAGAAGAAGAGCAGGTAATCAAGATGGAGCCGGCTAGAAAGATAAAGAAGAAATGTTACTTTTGTAAAAGCCAGAATCATCAGTACAGAAGATGTAAGAAATTCGAGAAATTCGAGAAAGAATACTGACCTTAAGAAGAAAAGGAAAGGAAGAAACTGTATTGCAATAAAGACGGACAAATATACAAGAAAAAATAAAAACAATCAAGAACTTCAAGAATAAAGAAGATGAGAATTGAGACAAGAGAGAATCAAGAAGAAAAACCACCAAGATTAAAAAATTTTTATTTTATGCGGCGGCTTGAAGCTATTGCAGAACATTTAAATTGAATTAAATTGAATTGTATCTATTTCATCATTTAAAAACTTTTTTACAGTATTTACTATTTAATTCTTTTGTCTCTTTACTTTTAATAATTTAATAATTTATTTAAACTTTATCTTATTTTATATTTTATTGTTTATAAAAGATTCTAATAACATACTTTCTTTGCTGTATTTTAAACACTATTCCTCATTTTATCAATTTTTTCAAAAATTATTTAATTTTCTTTTTTGCTTCATTTTTATAAATTATATTCATAAGAACTAAAATAGTAAATCTACCAAAACTTAATTTTTGAAAGGTAATTATTTTATAATTATTTCATATCTTCAGATTATTTACAGATTGAATTATAATTTTCGTATATGATATATTATATAAAACAATGATTTGCGAAATTTACAAATAATTTTTAAAAGTAGCATCTACATTTTTTTTTGGCCTAAAATACCTATTTTTTGTTTTATTAAAATTATTATTAACTAAAATAGATTATTTTTTATTTTTTAATTTAGCTTCATATTTTGAATGATGTATTTTTTATAATTTTATTTTTCTCAATTTTTAATTAAAACTATTAAAAGTAAAAAATTCAAATTTTATCTTCTGAATTTATGTTTTATCAGTTCTAAATATTTTTTGTAAGCTATAAACTTGATATTTTTTATTCATCTAATAGGTTATTTTATTATGGCTATGATTGATATAATAAGTTTGCTTGAATAGATTTTATTTTAAGCAAGTTATAAAATTAAATTTTTAGTAGTAATTATTTTATTTATTTAGCTATAATACATGAATATGCAAAAATTGGACTTTTATTAGTAAATGATTCTCTTAATTAATATAATATAAATAAATAGAGAGGAGCAATCCTCCAACTGAAACTGACTTATACTCTGGAACCAGGAAGTATCCCATAGCAGCCAAGAGTAGAGAAGACAAGATCAAAGAGGCGTCAAGTAGCATTAATGATGAAAGATACCAGATACTAAGGTCTCTTAGAGTATTATTCCGATCGTGACCCTATAGAAGACAAAACTCATAAGGGAATGCTAAAACTGTGGAAGAATTCAGCAAGGAATTATTTAGCTTTAAAAATTTTAATTAAAGAGCTGCGCACCATTGAAGTACTACGCGCTCTATAATCTCATTTATTTATCAGATTATTTTTTATTTAATTATTGGATTAGAATGTTTTATACTTTTAACTAGCATAAACGTTTATTTTTAGATCTTAGCTTAAAAATTTGAAATTAGCAACTTTATAAAAAAAATAAAAGAAAGACATTAAGAGGAAAGAATAATTATGAAAATAGAATTTTATTTTACATAATTTTGATTAATAAAGCAATAATTAAAGAAAAAGAAACCTAAAATTGCTAATAATTATAATTAAAAAAACTTATTACAATATTCTATATGTTCTATTTTTATTTTTTTATTTCATCATCTAAATGAGAGCCTTCATATATATTATTATCTTTCAAAAATATAAATTGTTATTGAAAAAAAATGATAGTTATCTTCTAAGTCATAATAAATTTTATCTAATCCATTTATTCATAAAAACATATCAATAATAGAAATTTAATTAATTTTAGAAAAACTAAAGAATGGTGCTAAAAGTTAATGTTTAAAGAAGGTAATAGTTTTAAAGATTTGCCTTTACATTCATTATTTTGAAAATTCTTCTCTTAAATTTAAAGATGCCTTAGGACTTCATTATTCCTCAATCCTTTTTTATAATTTTGACTTTACAACTGAACATATTTCATCAAAATTGTTAAATTTACTATTTATAAATTTTTCCTTTGTATTAAAACCATTTAAGTTGTTTATATTTAAAATAGGTTTATTTTATGTTTTTTATTCTTTTCATAAATTTAAATTCTTTACCTGCGTCTTTTATAATGATGCTTCTTTTGACATATATAACATCTAATTTTTCTTATAGTTCTTTTATTTAATACTAGAACTGAGAAAGCTTAAATTAGAATATTTTCAGCTATTAGATGTAAATTTATTTAAATTTGCAGACTTCTTTAAAGAATAAAATTTTATTTAATTTTTAATTAAGAGGAGTATAAGCAATATTAACCAAAATAAATTATAATAATATAGAAAATAGGATTTAATAATCTAACTAAGTGCATTTTTAGTTATACTTAGGATATTAGTTTTCAAGAGCATAAATAAAAAGATTTTAGTATTTTTTGAAGTTTACTGTTTTATTTAGCTCATTTCTTTTCCTAAAAAACAAATAAAAAAAGATTTTTTTAAGGAGATAAGTTTACTAATTGTTTTTAAAGAAATTTAACAAGTATTGAATAAATTTGATTTATTTAAGTTTTTTAATTATTTAAATTTCTAATAATTCTGATTTTCAACATTCTTCCAACTAAAAGTTTTTATTTTGATTCTTTTTATATGAATTATCATTTATTCTTTTGAGTAAATTATTTTCTTTAGGACAATCATCAGTCAATTATTTTTAATTTATTTAATTATTTTTTAATTATTTTAAAAAAAAGTTAAGCAAGTCTAGCCTCTCTAATCTCATGAATACTATAGCTGCTTTTATTAATTCTGCTTTCTAGAAATAAATGTAACCAACTTGCTTTTGATTTTAGATTATCTACTATACTGATTTCATTTTTACAATTACAATTTAAAATATTATAAAATTGTATTAGGATATTCCAATTTCTTTACGCCATTTATATTTAAATCTTTAGATTCCAATTAAAATTTTAAATCTCCAAATCTATAAAAAGTCTCCTCATAGATTCTAAATAAAATTAAGTAATTTAAGTAAATAAAGATTCTTAGAATTGAATCAAGCAAACATAAATGCTTTAACAGTGTCTTTAGATTGCAAGATTAAAATTAATTTTTAGCTAAAAATATTTAAAATAATATCTTAGTGTAAAGATTAAAGTTTTCTATTAGTTTATTTCTTCATTATTTTGAAGTATGCTATATGAGATATTAAAGAAGTCTTATCATTTATTTTCTTCTTTATATAGTCTTATTCCTTATATCTTTATCTCTCAAAAATTCTTTATTAGCAGTCTTTCTTATCAAATAGCCAAGAAGAATCATTTCAGTATTATTTTAGAAAACTTTTATTTTTAATGCTTTTAAGGTAAAAATGTAGAAGCTATTGAGAAGCTTTTTTAATTGTAATAGTTTTAATTTTATTTAATTGTTAAATTATGGTATCTATCAAAAAGTAAGGTTGAATGCTCAATAAGAGTGAGCAATGTTGATTTAAATTAAGGAAAAGAAAATAATAATTATATGATTATTAAATAAATTTAGTTGTATAAGTAAAGCTATTTAAGAAAGCTTCTGATAAAATGATTTAATTCAATTATAAATGCTATAATTAATAGAATGGACTTGTTCTTTAAACTTGCTTTATTTATTTAAATTTAGATATATAAATTATTTCATCATTGTTTTAGCTTTTTACCTTTTATAAATTATGAATAGTAAATAATTTAAATTCTAGATATCTCACAACCAGCAATATTTCCAATTTTGCTAAACTAGTATATTCTGATCCTAATAGTTATATTTCTTCAGGAATGTAAAAGAAGTATTTAAATTAAAAAAAATTTATAAGGAAAGTATTTTTATAAAAAGTAAAAGCTTCTACTAAGGTACCCTTTTAAAAATCTGGAATAAGTTATATTCAATATATTGAGCAAAATCTGCTGGCTATCAATATGAAGTTTGTGCTTCTAGCTAAAGTTTACCAGATAATCTTCGAGTTATTCTAAAAATATTTCTATTGTATTAACCATTTTATGAGTTATAATCTTTTCCAACTTTCACATTTCACATCCTGAGTCAGTAAACATTTTATAGTATCCTGAAAAGAAATAATGACAGAGCATGATTATTCTATTGAATGAAAACTCTACAAGAATTAGTTTAAATAATAAATTGTTGATGTACAGCCTTTAATATGCTACGAAGATTAAGTTCCTACTGAACAAATTAAAAAATGAGAAAATCTACTTTAGGGTCTTACTATCAACCTAAATTATATATCTATACTTATAAATAGAAAAAATAAATGCTAAAAGAATTATTTTTCAATATGATTTTTGGAATAGCTATGTAAATATAATTCTCTTTCTCATTCTCTAAAACTCCTTTTTTGTATTTAAAGAAAACATAAATTTATCAGCTAATTCTTATAAAAAGAAGCAGCAAAAGTCTTGTTATTAATATCTTACAAAACTGTAAATTCTGTATTATATATGATTCATAGGAAGATAAAATAAGCAAATAGATATAAATCATAGGTAGCACATAATTAATAAAAATAAACTACTTATTAATTGTATGAATATCCATACACTTTACTAGAATGTAATAGCCAGTTAGAAATACTTATTTTAAGTAACTATTAGTAGTTTTATATTTATATGAAGGTAAAATAATGATAAAATTATCTCTTTGCTATAAGATATTTTAGACTAAAATTTATTTTTATTATTAAACTTTTTCCTTTATTTATGCAATTCCTTTTTGTGCTTAGTTTGCGCTATTTTTCTAAATAAGTAGATTCTTTTTATTATTCCTTAATGCTTAAAGCATTTTTTATATTTTATATCTGTATATATAAAAAGTTATATTTGAGATTTATAGCTTTAAAATGAGATTTGTAAATAAATTTTAATATTTATCACTTGAATTTAAAGACTTTTGTAAAAAGATAGTAAGATTTAACTTTATAAATGTATTTATTTATTTAAAGTTTAAAACTAGAAATAGTAATATTTTATTATTTATTAATGCAACTATAATCTATAATCTTTACTAAACTTGCAATATTCTAGAACTTAAATTATTAAGTTAAGCTCTCTTAGATTAATTTAATCTTAATATAAGGTATTACATCATTAGATTATTTAACTTAGTTTACATAATAATTAAACACTGTCTTAGATTTGTCTATCTCTAAAGCATTATGATAACTTAAATCACTTTAATTGCTGACTTAATTTAACATTTTTGATATATTAGATGCTTTTAGCTGAGATATTTAATCTAGTGAATGTTCACTTCATAATAAGATATCTTACGAACCAATATAAGAGAGGCAAGTGTAAATATATTTATTTGTAGTTTTTATAAATACTAAAGAACAAAATGAGAATTAGTCTTAAATCTATATACCAGGAATATAGTTAAAAACAAACAAAAAAGATTCTTTAATAAAGCTTTAAACTAAAATACTTTAAGATAAATAGAAAGCAGCCTACAATATCTTTTATAAGGATTATGGATTTTTGCTTTCTACAATTATTAAAAGGTAGTTCTTTTATAAGTGCTATTGATTACTAGCTGAATACAAATAAAGTAACTATGAAATTGATTTAAAGTAATAACTAAGCATAAATCTATAATAACTTTATACTCTTAAGATTGGTAAAATCATAATAGTCATAATTAGGATAATCTATTAATATAAATTAACTTTTTATTAAATAATCCAACTACTTATAATATAAAGCTTTATTTAATTATTATAACTTTAGGAACGAAACCTTCATGTTACACTAAAAGTATGCAATTATTTTAATAACTGATGTAATTAAATTCCAATAAACCTAAATATGAAAATATGATAATTTTGTTAATTAATAATCATAATATTTTAGTAATAATAGCCTTATTTTAATTTCTGTTTAATAATAGCAAGAATAGCTTTTAATTAAGTAGGTTGATAATTATTAATTAAGATATGATAACTATATTAGTTAATAAACTTGAGAAATCCTTATAAAAGAGTAATTTTATATTCCTTAATAAAATTAAAATAATATTTTACTTGCAATATAAGCTTTAACTCTATCTTTTATTTTAAGTGCTAATTTTATTGAAGTTAATGGTATTAATTAAATACTAAGAGTTCTATATAATTAAGATTATGGATATATTTGTAAGAGTTACTAGTATATTTTCGTCTAGATTGGCTATTAATCATCTTGCAGTAGAGCACTATTATTTGACTGAATCTTTATTAAATTAAAAAAGCATATCCGATAACTATAATATGCTAGCACAACTTTATTAATTTGCAAAATTAATAAATAAAATAATAGATCTAAAGAGATTACATCTATCTAATAATTAAACTACTAATTCTAAAGATAAAAAGTACTTATATATAAGCAATTCAAATAGGAAGCTATTATACATTGCTTTTAAATCTATTTATTGCTTTAGAAAATAAACTTATCTTAGATGATAAAATTAATGAAGATATTTAAGTTTTCATTTCATTAAAATTGTTTGCTATTAAAAAATTTGTAAATCTAGCAAACAAAAGAAAGAAAATAGATTTGAACTTAGTAAATAGTAAATACTTTAATAACGAAAATACTAATAAAAATTAAAACTTATATTACTACTGTATGATGAGTTTTATGATTTAGCTAATAGATATGATAAACTAATAGCATTTGTATAATGATTGAGTATTAGTATATCTTCAGTTATAAGCTTCTTATTTACATAAATAACTAATAAAAGCTTTTTAAGATAAACCTTTCGGTATTTAAAGGATTTAATATAAAAAAGAAGTTTGATATTAAATTAGATTTCAATTAGACTTTAGAATAAAAATCAGATTTTTTAAATCTTTAAGTCGTTTTTAGTTTCTGGAATGATACTTTTAAAAATTATTGTAAGAACAAATATAAATTTTAAGAGTTATTTCATCAAAAATTTTAATTAAGAGATTTGCCTCGCTTAGCAGTATATGATTAGACTAAATTTGATATACATAATCTGAGGATATAACTATTTCTTAGAAGAAAGTATATTATAGATTAGAAAAGATCTCATAATTACATAAATCATTTTATTCAGAATATCATAAGTAGATTAAACCATTCTTTATATTTATTCAGTCAAAGGAAATATCTTACAGATTTAAATTATCTAAGTATTTCGAGATTTAATCTAAAATATTAGATTTTAAGCATTTATGCTAAAAGTTTATCTTAATCAATATAGATAAAGAATTGAAGATATATTAAATATTTAAAGGGACTAGAATTAAGCATATTTCAGAAATTCATTGCTTTAGTAAATTAGAATATTAGGTTATAAGGCTATAAGATAGTAGTAATAATAAATACAAAACACAAAATTAAATTTTAAATCTAAATAAAAAATAGTTTATCTTCACTCTCAAATGGTTCTACTAATATTAAATTTATGTTGCTATGATATAAGCTTAAGTTAGTATTTTGAAATAGCTTAAGTAGCATCTAAAAGAACAAAATTAATTATAATTTGCATGCTTTCACTTTTGCTCCTCACTGCTAATTAGCAACTTAAAAAAGAAATAATAAAATTCTCCAATATTTTATTGATAATTTTTGTGAGAATATTTAATGAACAATTTATTTGTTAGTAATTTATTTAAAAATATCAAATCCTTTATTTTAAAAACATTAATAATTTAGAAATCTAATTTTTTAAAAAGACTCTTGAATACATAATAGATAAAGTGTCTCCTTGTAAAATGTATAAAATTATAAATTTTATTTATTAAAGAACACATTTAAATTTTATTTTTGCTTGAAATAATTCATAAGTACTAAATCTTATTAATAGCTCCTAGTCTTACATTCTTTACTTACAAGTAAATACCTAGGGCTAGTTTTAATTTCTTAATATCTTTAGTCTAAGATTGAAAGGAATTTTGATAGAATATTTAATGATAAATTTAATAAAACTAAAATTAGCAAAACTTAGAATAAACAAATATCTTAATAGCTATACTTAGAATAGATATAGAAAAGTAACTATAGGATTAATTATAAATAACCAAGATATTTGCATAAGCTAATTAAAACTTCTATTTTTTAGCTATTTAAGCTTATTCTTAGTTATATTAATTTTATATACCTTACAATTATTAATCTTAATATGATTTTCTAAAATCAACCAAATTATACAATTATTTATCATCAAGGCTATAAAAGCTTTTAAAAAATATTAAATAGAAGATTATGTAGCAAGAAAATACTCTCTATTAAGTATAGAAGTATAAATTAAATAACTTAAATTTAGTCATTAGAGAGCTAGAATGAGATTAAAATATCCTGAACATTTAGTTAATATACTAAATAATAATAAGATCCATATAAAGGTATTTATCTCTTTTTATTACCAAGATTAACATTTATCTTTTTAAATTTTAAGTTTTTATTTATTCTAAGAGAAAATAAGCATAATGAATATCATTATTATATTACAGCTTAAAAAGCTACTTTATGTTTTCATATTGGTTTAATAACTTTAGATTAAAAGAGTATATAATGATATTTAAAAAGAGATCCTAAGATTTTGTATAAAATAAATTCAGTTAAAATATATGCTTTGCTTCAAATATTAGCTCTTAGAAAATTGTTAGATTTTTTTATATTTTATTTTTGAGACGGAATGCGCAACTATTTTCCAAAGTTTTGGCTATGCTTTCTCAATTACTTTCCTATTTAGTTTATCATTTGTAAGCTCTTTTATTTAAAATCTTAGCACTTGCTTAATACATCCTTCAACTAGGGTATAGTATATAGTTGAGCTGATATTCCATCGTAGTTTTTCTATATTAAAATGTTTACTGATATATCATTTATATAGTTTTCTGTCTCATACACATCTCTATCTATTATCTACTTGTCGTTTTGTTCTCTTCCTACATACAAAAAGTTTTCTATTGTGAATGCCTAGATGACACTTGCTAGAAATTTTAAGTTTTCTTGCTAAACAAAATTCAAATCCTTAATCATTTTTTGAGGCTAATGCAGAATTTTTCCCACTAGTATTCTAGTAATGAAGTAGAAACAAATTAGCAATTCTTGCTATTACCGAGTCTAATATCTGTATTAAAGATTACATTGGCTAATTTTTATAAATTTGAATACGGTTTTTTTCATACGAAGTAAAGTAGCTTTCAGGTAAACTTCTTTTCTGGATGAAAAGGCAATAACTAAATACTTTAAGAGCATTGGGAAAACCAACTTCTTGATCTAAAAGAACTTAAAAAATTTCAGTGCAATATCTTACAAGGAAAGTAGATTATTTATCAAATTCTTTCTAGAAATTTTTGTTTTCGACTGAGTTTTCAAATAAATTTGCATAATTTACTATGTGATTTGAGATTAGATCCAATAAGGTATTTTTGCAAATCTTTTTGACTCATCTGATGGCTATTTTTTAATGGTATTGAAAAGCTTCTTTTAAAGCTAATCCATTTTTTTAGCATAATACTAAACTAGTTAAAAGATTTGTTTCATTTGAGAGTTACTCTGACTGAGCTGGGAAAATGTGATGCTTTTGTTAATTCTCGTTTTTTATTTCATCTATATCAGAGAGGCAATCTTGCTATGAACTAAAACTTAAATCTTTTTCATTGCTTGTAATCGTTTAATTTGATTTGATACCTATTATTTAGAAATCTTCTTTATTATCTTCTTGATTGCTTAAGTCTAAGATTTTAATTTAATAATTATCTTGTAATTCTCTTTAATTTCCACTGATACTCTACTAGGAGTTGGTATTTTTGGCGTAATCTTCTAACCAATTTAGCTTTTATTTATTTTCTTCAGTTTTATGAAATTATCTTTTCACTATTACAGAAGAATATGATTGAGGACTAAGATCTTAATTTGTATCTTGTTAGTTTTTTTAAACCTGCTTTCTAGTTACTACTTTGTTCAATTTACTCTTAAATCTCTATTTTGCTTCCTTTTTGTTTTAAGAGTTAATCTCTTCCAAACTTTGGTTAAGTTGATCATCAGAGTAAGTTTCTATAGAGTCCGACTAATTTGTTGTTTCGCTTGATTGTAATAAACTTGCACTTTGAGATTCACTTTACTAAGTTTTATTTAAAAATTGCTTTTCAGAACTTGGGTTGGATTAATTTAAATCCATACTTCCTTTGTAAATCTCTTAACTTAAGCGGCGTTCTTTAGTGATAGTTAAATTAAGTTTTTAATCAGCATATGAAAGATTTAAAGCTTTTTTCTTTTAATTATGTTTCTTAATAATATTTTATTCTACCAATAAATCACTTTCATTTGAACTCTAGAGTACTTCTTACTTCATATCCTATTGAAATTGATTACTTGATTTAAATTGCTAAAATATCTTATTTTGGCTTTCCTTTAAATTTGGTAATTTATTTTAAGAGGCTGCTTCAAATTTATTGTTGAAGTTAAATTAGTTGCTTCTATGCCATGCCACTACTGATTGTTACTTCCTTCTATTTTAAGGAGAATTTTGGTTAGAATAAAAATTTTAAATACTTTAGTCTTTATTTTCATTCAAATAGTTTCAGTTCTACTCTTCCAAGTCAACAAACCAGAAAAGAGAGGGATTTAATTAACAGTTTTCATTTTTATTCTTCTGGTTAAATTATTTTTCTAAGCCTTTCTGCTTGTTTTAAACTTCAATTTCTATATCCTAAGTTTTATTTAGTTACTTGGAAATATTTTCTTTTTCTTTAATTTAGTTTCTTTGCATCAGAGAATTATCTTCAATTTTCATCTTTCTACATTATAAATTTTGAGCTTTTTATTTGAAATTTATCTTTGAAACTTATGGACCTTACAGCTAGTTCAAGCTTTATGAGTCATTTTATATTTTTATGTTCCTTCTCAGTTGTTTCTTTGGAATTTTAGGAGACTTGCTATAAGAAATATTTCTCTTATTTTATACCTAAGAAATAGGTTTTATATTTCTATCTTTTTTTACCTATTGAATGCTTAAGTTTAAATTTGACTGGAAATTATAACTTTACAACTCTGGAGATAAGTTTTAAAGCCTTGTGTTTTATCATGTTTCTTAAATAGGCAACTTTTACCTATTTTTGAGAAATTAATTCTCAGATTGTCCAGCCCTATTTAGATGAAAAGTATGATCTTGCTTAATTTGCTTTTGACTGCTTCTATTTTACAGTTTGAACAACTAATTTTCTAAATCTGTTGCTACTGACATTTTCTATTAAAATTGAAGTTCTCTCAAATATTAAATTTAACTTAAATAATTTAAATTTATAAAGCTAAAGCAGATAAAGTTTAAAATTATATCCGTTATGCTTTTTAAAGTATTATGATGCTTATATGTATTATTAATAGCTTTGCTAGTAGACTGCTATTAATTAAATGATATCCTATTGCTTGCTATTTATAATGAAGCTAATTATCATTAAATGATTCTATACCTTTTATGAAAATAATACCTAAGCTTATTAGTGTAATTTATGCTTCTAGTTACATTTAAAAATATTTACCTTTAACTGTCATTAACTAGTTTCTATCTCTGGTAATAAAGTGATAATTAGTTTCCTTAGACTTATTTAATGTTAGATACTTAAACTAGGAGAAAAGTTAGGTTTATATGATTAAACAACACTTATTTTAATTACACAAATTACATGAAATAAATCTTTAAAAGTGTTTATTTAATAGCTGATATAATCAAATTAGAAATGTCTATGATGTAGTTACTTGCTAACCAACTTATAAATATTGGTTACCTTATACTGATTATATTTCTACTTCTTTCAATTATAATATCTTTACATATTAAGAAACACTTACTTTCACCTCTATAAATTCCCTTTTATATGCTCTTTATTGACTAAGCTTTTAACTGCATTAATAAAGGTTTGTATATTAGAACTTTTAGTGATAACTAGCTTATTAAGTGATTTCTTGATATTAAAAGTGATAATTTTATATGAAATGCATTAGTAAATAAATAAAGAGCAAGCTCTAGCTTTAAGTGATTACTACTATTAATAGTTAATAGCTTTATATAGCAAATGTACTTAAATAAATTTCTTTATTCTAAACTTAAATCTTTAGACTAAAAGCTTAGTTCTTATATAAAGCTACTAACTAACATTTCCTTATAGATACTCACTAAAATTCAGCAGCTTCTTAGTTTGCAACTAGTTGATTATCAATTATTTATCAAAGTCTATAGATATTAGTCCTATATTAGTTAGGATTATTGCTACAGTAAGCTATTACTATTGAGTTAGCTAATAGATCTTAACTAAAGGATTTACAAGTAGCTATTAATAGATAACTAAAGTGCTCTTATTTAAAACTTCTTAAAGGTAATTTAAACATAATAGTAGATTTTATAATACTAACCTCTTTTAATTTACTTTTAAATATTAGTTTAAGAATCTATAAATAGAGCTTAGAAAATATATAACTCAGGATAATTAATGAAACTTTTAAATTAAGGGATTAAATAAAGCTTATAGTAGTAAAGGAAAATTCATATTTAAGAGATAAATATACAAATTAGACAAGGGAATAAGTGATAATAGTACTAACCTTAGTAGACTTAAAAACATTTATTTTATATATTAAAAAGTTATTAGTTATTTATTTTGCGACACTATGATTGTAAATTGAGTCAATTTAATCTTCAATTCATACTAAATTTTTAAATAAAATAGTTGATATATGCATATATTTAGCCTTAGAACTTTTTTATTTCTATGAAGATCTAAATAATAATTATATAGATATTAAATTTAAAAAATGCATTTATGATAAACATTATGAAGAATTCTTGAAAGATTAAACAATTAAAAAAGTGAAATGATACTTAAAAAATACCATCTAATAAATCTACGATTTTTTCAAAATATCAAGAATATTTTAAATAAAATTACTTAACTTAAATTTAATTACATAAAGTCAAAATTTAATAAATTTATTAAATAGGAAAATCTTTATAACTTGCTATTATATCATAAAATTAACATTATACTTATTTAATAAGATTCTATTTAATGTTGATATTTAATAATTATTTAAAATAAATTTATGAGAGTATTTAAAATCCTTTCCAAGTGTTATATAAAGAAAATTTTAAGTTTCTTGTCTTTCATTAATGATTTAGCTTTATTTTATTTATTAGATTTCTTCTTAAATATTTTATAGACTAATTTTATATTTTCTTAAGTTTATAAGTATTTTCTTTTAATTATATTTTTGATATTGACTTTAGACTTTAGATTATCTTTATAATATCTCTAGAGATGTTTCTTTGCTTTAAAAAATGTTATTTTTCCTTAAATTATTTATTTATTTTTATTTCTTCATTTTATTATTTATAAGCCTTATATTTTTAACTAGGCCTACGAGAATATATCTTACTACTACTGTTATAATTATTCTATCTATTTTATTTATTTCTCCATTTCATTTTTGAGATAATAGATTAGCACTTTAGATCTTTGCAAATCCATAAGAAATTAAATCTCTTTATAGTTATGAATGTGATGCATATTGCTTACTCAAGAGCTGCTTATTCATTTGTCTTTTGAATACTTTTTAAAGTTAATCTTTTTTTTTAAATTTGTTAATATTAACTTTTTTAGTTGCAGTAAAATCAAAGTCTTCGAAAGTAACGCAGACTTGATTACTACAGAATTTTTCCTTTAGAGGTAGGATTTTCTTTTTTTATTTGACCTTCCAATTTTATACATATATATATAATACTAAATTAAAAAGTTTAAATTGAAGTTTAGTGAACTTGGAGGACTTTCAACCTCGTGTTCACAGGACCAGTTTGATAACCTGGCTGGAACCAGCTCCCTTCAGAACTCTTTCTTCAGTCGCCTTGGATTGTATATCACTTCGGCTTGTAGATTTGACCTCCTGACGGATAAAATTAGTTAGAGAATTCTCGTCTAATCTTATCCTAATATTAGTACTATTATTTTCTATTTCAGTACTATTATTTAATTAATTTCAATTTCTAGCCTTTTCTATATTTATGTCCAGTTTATTTGCATACAAATCATCTTGGTTTATTCCTAATTCATTTCTTGTCTGGACTCCTCGGTAAATTAGTAGCTCCTTCTATGTCCATTGAATCTTGAATTGTCCTAACTTTAAATTTCTCCGATTTTATACTTACTCTTTTTGATCTTATATGAAATTCGTAAGTATTTAAATATCCTCTTATATACTTAGTTTAAACTATAATTAAAAAAGATTATCTTAAACATATATAAGGAAATGAATTGATATTGTATGATTATATAAAACAATTTATATAAATAACTAAATTACATTAAGCTTAATTAAAATAATAAGTCTACACAACTATTCAACTGTTTAGTTATTATAAACTTAGTTAATTTATTTTAATTTCTATTTTCTTTTCTGCTTAATTTTAAAAGTTGAAATACTCATATAATTTTAGAATATCGTATTTTATAAAGTCATACAGAGATTAAGTTGCTTTAATTAAAATAAAATATTCCAGTGAAATAAAATAATAAAAAGATATTAGGGCTTGTAGTATTTTAACTAAAATTAGTATTATTTATAATATATTCTTTAGTAATTAGTTAATTACTAGTAAAAGGTTATTAACTCATAAATAATTGATTATTGCCTTACCTAGTTGAAGTAAATTTGTAAATTCTCTTTACTAATAATTTAAAGCAATGTATTTAATAAAACTATTTAGTATTTTATAACTTTTATAATTTCTTTTAATGCTAAAGCTTTTATTAATAACTTATCTAAGTGCAATTTATTACATTTTTAAAACTAACTTATTTCATTAATTTAATATGAAGTTTAATTAGATAATATATAAAGATAATTTTAAATAACTGAAGTCTTATATAATCTCCTTTATAAATTTGAATGCTAATCTTTTATTTAACTCAATATTAAAGAAACTATATTATATTTATTTAGTAATAATATTATAATATTAATTTGGATATAAATATTTATTATTTTAGTTTAATTAAATTTAAATTGTTTGGCAGTAACATCAAGTCATTGCTTAAAAGAAGTTTTAAAGTTAGAATTTTCTTACTTGAGTCTAGCCATAATTCCCTTGAGTCTTGCTCATCTTGTCTTTTTTCTCATACATTATTTAGTTCTTGCTCCTACTCCAAGTTTTTCAGATTCAATTTTTTTCTATATACTTCCCCATTTTCTCTGCATCAAATTTAATTTTTCTTTCTCCTTATTGATATTTGGACTTGTCTTTTCCAAGATTTCTCCTTGATTTTCTGGAAAGTTGCACATTGTCTTCATAGGTGTCATGAACTCTTGCAATAATAACACAGTTTTCTCACCTTTGGTACTTGTTGCATTTCCAATTTAGAGGTCTTTTCTATTTACATCCTATCGGAATTTAAATTCTACTCCAGTGGATTCTACTTGTTTTGGAGGATTTTCTGGCTTTATAATATGTTTTCGATCTGTTGACTCTAATCTTTAAATCTCTGTACTTAGGAGTTCGTCTAACTGAATTACTCTCGCTAGTAATTCCAAAGAGCGTAAAGTTCCCTCTCCTAGTTTGCCATCATGAGATCTAGGGTCACTTGTAACCCATGTTAGATTTTTTCGGCTAGCTTCTCATTCTCCTTAGCTTTCTAACCTCTTCCTGGAGGTTAAGTATCACTTTGATGAGCTTCTCCATGTTCATCTGGCCAGAAGCATTAATCTCAGAAACCTCCTGATGTAGAGCTGACTTCAGTTGCTTCTTAGGTTTTTCTTACGACGTAGATGTTTCCACATGTGTTGTTTTCTGTCTTATTTTCGTTCCTCGTAGTTGGTTTATTTCCCGGATAATTAAGGTTATTAAGAAGACGACTATTGAGAGATAGCTTCCAGTTTCCTCTTCTACTACGAGAAGGTGGTGTAGAAACCCATTCTGAAGCTTTATTCCATTTTTTTATTAAGCTATTATATTTATTATTTTATAATTAACTTTATATAAATATCCTTTATTCTTATAAAGTCTCTAGTTTAGTATTATATCATAATTATTATTATTGAGATTATTAATATAAACTTTGATAATTTAGGAATTGATGTATAAGCTTAAATTAATTAGTTACATAAGAATAGTTTATAGTTTTTAACTTAAGTTTAGTGGAATACAAATATAATAGGCTATTATTCTTCTATAATAGTTACTTTTTTATTATTTTATATTTTGTTTTATGCAAGATTCAGAAAATTAAAATATGTATCTTTACTTATTATTTTGGTTCTGCTATAAATAAGATTTTTCACAATAGTAAAATTAATAAATTAATGCTTATATTATAAAGCATCTTTATTGATATGATTTTTGTTATATTTGAAAAATAATAAAAGTAATTATTAAAGTACTATCTTTTAAATTTTATTATCAATTTATTTAGCTAAAATTTAGTAATAGTTTTATATACAAACTGACTATAAATTGTTTTACTGAAAATGAGAAACATTATATGCATGAATGATTATATTAAGACTATACTATATCTCTAATTTTTAAGCACATAGAGTAATCTATTTCACTATTTTAATAAATTAACTCATAAACATAAATTTCATATTATCTTATATGAAACTAAATTTATATCAAACAATATATAATTAAAAAAAATAAGTTTCAATATTATATACTAAGAAAAACCTAATTTTATTAAATAAATAATAACCTTTATTTATATAATAATAATATTTATTTAATGTATATATAAGTAAATAATACAAATATAATTTTATATTATCTTTAATTAATTAATAATGTTTTAATGATTTTAAAACAATCAGGTATATTTAGAATAAAATTTTGAAATAAGAGATACTCTATTCTTTAGTATCTTATTACGATATATTTTTGATAAAAAATCATCGAGAAAAGATACTAAATTTAAAACTTGTATTTTTTATAATAATAATAATAATAAAATTAAGTTTGAAAATCTTGGAGGAATTTCACCTCTTCCTGCCGATCGCCGTATTGCTCCTGGATTATTAAAAATGTTTAAAAATTTTATCTACTCTCTCTCACTTGGTCATATTGTCTTCGGTTTCTTTTCTGATTTCTTTCTGTAGATCTTACTAAGCTCATTCAAATAAAATCTTTCTCTATATTTTTTCTAATATAGTTGATGTTTTTTCCTTTACTACGCTTTTAGTTTTCTTTGCTTTGTTCAGTATTAATTCTTGAAACTTATGAATTTCTTGCATCTTCTTCATAAATGTTCTCCCGAATTACAATAATGACATCTTTTCTGAATTCTTTTAGGTTTTCTTGCTTTTTCCTTCTCAATCACCATTGGATCATTTCTTTGCTCATTTTACTCTATTTGTCGTTGCATTTTCTCTTCTATTTTTTCAAGTCTATTGTCCAGTTCTGTCTGTTACTGAAGCTAATTTTGGGATTAGCTATTCTGATCTTGTGATATGTTCTAAAAAGTGCTTAATTCTCTTTCCTAGGATATGAGTCTTGATTCTATTCCTTCTGCTAGGTTAAACTATTGTATTAGCTTCTCACTGTCCTTCTTTAGCTTCTTTATCTCTTCCTGGAGATTCAGTACCACTTTGATGAGCTATTCCATGTTCATCTGGCCAGAAGGATTAAATTCTGATACTTCCTGGTGCAAAGCAGACTTCGTCTGCTTTCTGGGTTTCTCCTAAGACGTTGGGGTGATTGCATGGGTGATTTTCTTAGATTACTTGTTTCTTCTTGGACCGGAGTTCCGGATTATTAAGAAAAAGGTTAGGGTTAAGTAAAAGAAGACTGGCTGAGAGTGGCTTCTGGTTTCCTCTTCTTCTTAGAGGTGGAGTAAAAACCTTTTTTGAAACCTTTCATTTTTTATTTAAACTAGTATTTTTTATGCTAGAATTAAATTACTTGATTTTTTTCATTAAGCTTGAAATGTTTTCATAATAATTTTGATTTTTGTTTAAGAAATAACAAAATATATTTTTGATAACTTATTTAAAGAAAAAAATTAAAATTAAGAATAAATAAGCTAAATGGTTTTTAAATCTATTCTAGTAATTTTCTGGTATACTAGCTTGCAATTAAGTTATAATTAAATATCTTTACCAGCAAAAGGAAATTAAAAAATGGAAAAATTCAAATTATTTTTATTATTGTCTCATAAAAAATTTCTATTGAAATATTAAGTTTATTAAATCCTTTCTAGCTGTTCTAAGAATTAAATTTTTTAAAAATTTAATTCAAGGGATAATTAAATGTGTTTATTAAAATAAAATTAATTAATTAAAAAGAATCCAGTACAGTTCATTTTTAACTAATAAATAAATAAATTTGATTATAGAGCTCGTAGCACTCTCATTGGTGCGCAGCTCTTTAAAAAATGTTTCATACTGACAAGAATGTTTATTACTAATAAAATTATCAGATACTGATAAATCTTGTTCAATACTGGTATAATTATTCAGTACTGATAAAAATGTTCAATACTGATATAATTTCAGAATACTTGTAATCTTTAATACTTGTTGGAGGTTCAAGGACATGGCAGAGTTAAGTCTCATTGCATCACCAAAGCAGAGGACAACATATGTCAATTATGGGTACTTAAATTCCCCACCTCTGATGAAGCTCGCAAAAATAATTTCCTTTTATTTCCAGAATTAAAAACTCAAATAAACCAGTGCCGAAGGTCAAACTAGCAGATGTCTCGAGGCCAAGACAAAGCAGAGGAAGACATAAAGTCGATTATGGGTACTTAGCTTCCCCAAACTCTGATGAATCCGTCCCTTGTTGTTCACCATCGAACAACTATGGCGATTTATAATATAATAACGACCAAAACTATTAAGAGTAAGAGGAAGGAAATATTGTAACAAATTTGAGAAAATTTACAAGAAAAAAGACATCAACCATCTAGCTGAAAGAAGAATTAAAAGTCAACATGCATGGCAAGGAGAAGAGTTGTAGAGATTTTCAGACTTTTATATTTAGTCTCTAGATCAATCTAGAGGTTGGCGGGAAAAAGGTTGAAATACCTCCAAGAACTGTCAAACATTTAATTTTATATTTGTATTTGTATTAAGTGTATAAGTACATTTTATTAAATCTTTATTTTATTGGAAATTAAATATTCTATTTATAAGTAAAACTATTAAGATAACGTAAAATAACACGGCATAATAATAACTCAAAGGTAAAAACTTTTTCTTAGATTTTATAATCTATCAAGATATGATATTTTCATAATGATATATTAAAATTAACGAAGAATGAACATTTCCTTATCACTAGTATTTAATTAAAAAAATCTAAATCCTTTAATAAAAATTTGAGTTTTTTAATTAATAAAATACTCTTTAACTTAGTTATAATTTTTTATTTAATTTTTCTAATTTCATAAATTTTAAATTTAAGATTTTATTTTAATAAAAGTAATAAAATTTATAATGCTTTTTAACTTTCTTTTATTAGTTTAAATTAAATTAAATTAAATTAAAAAATAAATATTAGCTTAAAAGCTTTCAAGTCTATGGTTCTCATTCATTACTTATTTTCAGTTTTCTAAGGTTTTTTCCTACTTAAAAATATTTATCGAATAAATTTTCTATTTCTTTGTTATCTTGATTCTTTCAATGTATATTTTCTGAATGTGGTTTTTATTAAAATTTTATTATTGTCTTGTTTTTGAACTAAATTTAACTTCAACTTTATTTTACTATTTTATCTATTTCTTCAATTTGATTTTTATTATTCTTTGTTATTTTGATAATTTAAATTTGATTATATTCTAAATATTCTCTTATGTTAATATTGCTTATTTGATTTTGTTTTTTATTTTTTTAAATATAATTTTTAATGTTTTTTTCTATTTATGATATTTCTTCATAGTAGTATTTACAATCAAATATATGTTTATATACCTCTTCCTTTTTGCAAATACATTAAATTTCTTATTATATAATATTTCTACTATTTAAATCACCTCTGAATGACAATAATTAAGTTCTTAATTTGAAAATTATTTTTTGTTGCTTAATTTTATGTTTGTTTTTAATCATGTAAGTAATTTTTGGAAAATATAATTCATTTTAAAATTACTTATACACTATTTATGCTGTTTTTAGTCCTTTTTTATTGCTTTCCTCATATATTCTTATCCTTTCTATGGTATTTTAAAAGAATTTCATTTTTACTTTTTTCATAATAAAATCATTATTCATAGAAAAGTTTTTTTCTTTAATTTAATCAATTTCCAGCGTCGATATATCATAAAACTTTAACATTTTTTGAAGGTTTTTATGTAAGAAGAATTTTTCTTTTAGCTAAGTTCGAATAATTGTATAAATTAAGAATCTTATCTCATTCTACTTTGATTTATTTAGGTTCTATATTATTCATATAATTTTTTATAAATTTTAAAGTATCTTAACGCTGTCATTTATTCAAATTATAGTCAATTAAAATCTATATGTTATAGTTCATTTCAGGAGGATTGTGTTATTTTCATAAATTTTCTTATTACTTATCTTTAAGTTGTGTGAATTCTATTTTTAATTTATATTATTCCTGGCAATATGCTATAAGGTATTATTTCAGAGCAATATTCAAGTTTCGGTAAACAGAAGAGTCTATACAAATTTTTTAAATTAATTGGGTAAGTTTTTTAGAATTTCTTATAGAACTGAGCTTAAAATAAAAAAGTTGTTTTTTAGAATTTCTTATACATTTCTAGTAAATGGCTTTTTAGCAGTTATTTTTCATTTATAGTAAATCCCAAATAAATGACTTCTTATTTTTATTATAGTTCTTGATTATTTACAAATATTTATAATTATTATCTTTCTTAATTTCCTTTTAAAATTTACAAAAATTCACTTTTATTTGCATTATCGTTTGATCGAATAATACCAAAGATTCAACAAGTTTCCTGGACTAATTTTTAAATATTTTATTCAGAGTCTGATATTAATATAAGATCATCTGCCCATGCCATTTATGCGTGATAAATATTGCTTATTTTATAACCTAATTTATCATGTTACTAAAGATGTCTTAATATAATATCATAAAAAATTATAGCTAAAATAGGTTCACTTGAACTTCCTTGTAGTACACCATTTTTATAAATTATTTTCCTTGTTATTTAATTATCCAAAATAAAGTGTAGCTAAGTTTGTTTGTATTATTGCTATAGTGTATTTATAAGTTCTTCAGATATTTTAAACCTTTATAATTGCATAAATAATAAATCGTGGGATATTGAATCTAACATTTTTTCTATGTCTAGTAATACAAATAGCAATTTATTATTTTTCTTTTTGAATTTTGTCCTGAAGTGATCTATTATTTATTGAATTTTTCATATGTTATTCGCAGTTTACATTTTTTTTAAGAATCCTTTTTAACTTTAACTAAGTAAATTTTTTTCTATAATTTACTGATATATCTAGTTAGTTATAATTTTGTCAAATATCTTTTATATCGAGTTTATTAAAGCTATGGGGCGATAATTTCTTCAATCTGACTTTGAACCTTTTTTATATAACATGATAACTTCTTTTATTAGTTAATTAAAAAAATCTTTTAAATGCTTCATCTAGTTTAAGCTAGATAAATTTTAAATTATTTTCACTAATATAATTCTTCTTGTTTATAATAAAATTATAGAATTTTTTTAATTCGATTAATAAGAAAATAAACATTTCTACTTTTTATATCTAAATTTAAACTTTTTATTAAGCAATCATCATAAAATAATTGATTGCCATAAATGTAACTCCCAGATATATAACTTTTGGAATTTAAATAAAGCTAAATCTTTAGATGCTTTTTTAAATATAAAGGTACGTTACTAAAATTTTTTTTTTTTCCAACTTTTATAAATCTTCTAATTATGTAGTAGACTGATAAAATATTTATTCTAAATTCCTTTGCTATTAAAAAAATGCACTTATTAAATAATATCTTAAGATTTGTTTTCTAGCTTATGCTTGATGTAAAGCTTTATTTTAAGAAAATAAAGCTAATTATTTATCATTTAAGTTATTTCTTTCTAATAAGCCTAAAATTTTATATCTTATAAAAATGCTTAGATTCATTTATGACTGTTTCTATCATCCTATTTTAATTATTTTAATTTTGACTGATTTGAAGGATGCAACTTTACTTTCAGATATAAATATTTTGATAATTAATTAAAATACTAAAAAAAACTAAAAAGAATTTAGTACAATAATGCTGATTTATAATTTAAAACTATTTTGTTATCAAAATATATTGTAATGAGATATTATAGAATAGAGTATTTCTTATAATAAAGCTATATAGATTAAATATACCTAAATGCTTTAAAATTATTATAAATAAAAAAGATGGCTTCCAAGAAATAAGGATTGCATGCAAAAACTTCTAACAATCAAAAAGACGTAAGAAATGATTTTTTTATACTCCAACTGAATAATTAGAAATAAAACAAAAGAAATCTAATATCTAAAATAAATAACTTAAAATGCAAACTATTACCAAACTAGTCAATGAATAGAGTGTAAAATAAGAAAATAACTTATAGCCTCAGACATAATATGTGGAAAAGTAATTTAACACATTGGAAAGGAATTTTAGATAAACTTTGGATCAGATAATTAATTAACTGGAACATAACAACATAAATTAACTAAATAAATCAGAATCAAGAGCGAAGCAGAGAGTGTTCCTAGATTTTGTATACTAAAAGAGAAACTAAAATGCTAGAACTGCATAAAATAGGGAAAAAAGATAAAAAACTGCTACAAATTTTAGTAGAAATAAGACAGAATAAAAGAAAAAGGAATTTACAGCCTATTTGAGATTTTCTGTACGCCAGAAGGAAGGCTTCATAAAAAAATTTTCAACTATATGTAGAAGAACGAATGATAAGAAATACAATGAGACAATTTTAGAGATGATAATTTGGTTTAGATTATAATCAACTAACAAGAGAAGTAAGCAATTAAATAATAATAAATAATGAGCCAGAAAAGCTAGAAGTGATTTAATTATGAAACTTATTGAGAATCTGAAACTTCTATAAACTCTAATTTAGTGATAAACCGAACAAAGTTGACGTTAGTTAAATATATTATTATTATTATAATAACATTAATTAATTAAAGATAATATAAAATTATATTTATATTATAAACTTATATATACATTATATAAATATTATTATTATATAAATAAAGGTTATTATTTATTTAACAAAATTAGGTTTTTCTTAGTATATAATGTTGAAACTTATTTTTTTTTATTATATATTGTTTGATATAAATTTAGTTTCATATAAGATAATATGAAATTTATGTTTATGAGTTAATTTATTAAAATAGTGAAATAGATTACTCTATGTGCTTAAAAATTAGAGATATAGTATAGTCTTAATATAATCATTCATGCATATAATGTTTCTCATTTTCAGTAAAACAATTTATAATCAGTTTGTATATAAAACTTATACTAAATTTTAGTTAAATAAATTGATAATAAAATTTAAAAGATAGTACTTTAATAATTACTTTTATTATTTTTCAAATATAACAAAAATCCTATCAATAAAGATGCTTTATAATATAAGCATTAATTTATTAATTTTACTATTGTGAAAAGTCTTATTTATAGCAGAACCAAAATAATAAGTAAATATATACATTTTAATTTTCTGAATCTTGCTAATTAACCATTGCAAATACGTTGCTGCAAACTATCTTTCAGCAATTAAAAAGGCAGTATTTGCATTATCAAGATATAGAAACGTAACACCTTGAAATTTCAAAATGCTTTGTAGACTGTTCACGCTTCCTAAAGCAGAATACGGTGGGGACTTAATACCTTGGACTGTGCAGTATGGAATAAATGGAATCTTGAACAGAATTGAAAAGAGCATGAAGTTAATAGCCAGAAAAGCCTTTTAATCAGCAGGAAATACGTTTAATGAATCATGCTTTGTAGACCTCAACTGGATGCCATTCAAACACATGATGGCTCTTAAGTATTTCAGGTTTTTCTTTAAGATTAGAAATGAAAGCTAAAATCAACCTTATTCATCTATTGGAATATTGTTTGAGAATAATTATAAAGAGGGATATCAATATTATGATGAAGTTTAGAAACTGGCCTCATTTTATAAAATAGAAATTGATAATAAAGAGCACAATAACAACTTAACTTAATTAAGTAGATATGTGTAGGCATAAATATAAAAGACATATTTTGAATTAGCTCTTTCAAGATTCAGCAGAATGCCTACTGCATAAATATATACAGAACAATTTTAATACCTAAGATAATTCCCAAAAATAACATACACGAAATTAAACAAAAAATATTTGAAAGAAATAATTTGCATCTATAAGATTAGAAGCCAGTCTTACGCATTTCGAAAGACTCTGAAAGATCGAAATTATATTATTGAAAACCCTTTTTGTATATGCGGAGAATATGACACTCTCCAACATGTAATGGAATGTATTTATTACATTGATATAAGAGAATGATTGGTCTCCAAAATTGGTTAATGTGATATTTTGAAACTAATAAATTACGATTAACTATATATAAACTCTTTTCCTAAGAAAAAAATAGAAATGGTGGATGAATAAATAAAAATATTCATTCAAATGTTTATCAAAAGGAGCAAGAAATTCTATAACAAGAGAAAGAAGAAGAGCAATACGAGAATAATAAAAAGAAGCAAATCTAAGAATAGAAAATTTTAATGAAGAGAATGAAGAATAATAAAAACAAGAAAACAAAGAATATGATGTCCAACAAAATTAGATGAAAAATGATGAGGAAGAAGAAGATTGGAACGAAGAGGAAAACGATAGCAAAGATGAAGAAGAAGAAGATTGACAACAGAGAATAGAAAAAAATGAAAGTTAGCTTGAAAATGAACAAGAAAGGAGATACTTAGAAGAAAAAAAACACCTAAACTAGAAAATTAGTTCTGAAGAGCAATAAACTTGATATATAATAACATTTAAAAACAATATAATACCTTCAATTGGAAGAATATATTCTGAAAATTGAAGGTACCACAAATTTTTTTAGTTAAATTTAAATTTAAATTTTCTGAATCTTGCATAAATCATAAAGCAAAATATAAAATAATAAAAAAGTAACTATTATAGAAGAATAATAGCCTATTATATTTGTATTCCACTAAACTTAAGTTAATAACTATAAACTATTCTTAGGTAACTAATTAATTTAAGCTTAAACATCAATTCCTAAATTATCAAAGTTTATATTAATAATAATAATTATGATATAATACTAAACTAGAGACTTTATAAGAATAAAGGATATTTATATAAAGTTAATTATAAAATAATAAATATAATAGCTTAATAAAAAAATGGAATAAAGCTTCAGAATGGGTTTCTACACCACCTCCTCGTAGTAGAAGAGGAAACTGGAAGCTATCTCTCAATAGTCGTCTTCTTAATAACCTTAATTATCCGGGAAATAAACCAACTACGAGGAACGAAAATAAGACAGAAAACAACACATGTGGAAACATCTACGTCGTAAGAAAAACCTAAGAAGCAACTGAAGTCAGCTCTACATCAGGAGGTTTCTGAGATTAATCCTTCTGGCCAGATGAACATGGAGTAGCTCATCAAAGTGGTACTTAACCTCCAGGAAGAGGTTAGAAAGCTAAGGAGAATGAGAAGCTAGCCGAAAAAATCTAACATGGGTTACAAGTGACCCTAGATCTCATGATGGCAAACTAGGAGAGGGAACTTTACGCTCTTTGGAATTACTAGCGAGAGTAATTCAGTTAGACGAACTCCTAAGTACAGAGATTTAAAGATTAGAGTCAACAGATCGAAAACATATTATAAAGCCAGAAAATCCTCCAAAACAAGCAGAATCCACTGGAGTAGAATTTAAATTCCGATAGGATGTAAATAGAAAAGACCTCTAAATTGGAAATGCAACAAGTACCAAAGGTGAGAAAACTGTGTTATTATTGCAAGAGTTCATGACACCTATGAAGACAATGTGCAACTTTCCAGAAAATCAAGGAGAAATCTTGGAAAAGACAAGTCCAAATATCAATAAGGAGAAAGAAAAATTAAATTTGATGCAGAGAAAATGGGGAAGTATATAGAAAAAAATTGAATCTGAAAAACTTGGAGTAGGAGCAAGAACTAAATAATGTATGAGAAAAAAGACAAGATGAGCAAGACTCAAGGGAATTACGGCTAGATTCAAGTAAGAAAATTCTGACTTTAAAACTTCTTTTAAGCAATGACTTGATGTCACTGCCAAACAATTTAAATTTAATTAAACTAAAATAATAAATATTTATATCCAAATTAATATTATAATATTATTACTAAATAAATATAATATAGTTTCTTTAATATTGAGTTAAATAAAAGATTAGCATTCAAATTTATAAAGGAGATTATATAAGACTTCAGTTATTTAAAATTATCTTTATATATTATCTAATTAAACTTCATATTAAATTAATGAAATAAGTTAGTTTTAAAAATGTAATAAATTGCACTTAGATAAGTTATTAATAAAAGCTTTAGCATTAAAAGAAATTATAAAAGTTATAAAATACTAAATAGTTTTATTAAATACATTGCTTTAAATTATTAGTAAAGAGAATTTACAAATTTACTTCAACTAGGTAAGGCAATAATCAATTATTTATGAGTTAATAACCTTTTACTAGTAATTAACTAATTACTAAAGAATATATTATAAATAATACTAATTTTAGTTAAAATACTACAAGCCCTAATATCTTTTTATTATTTTATTTCACTGGAATATTTTATTTTAATTAAAGCAACTTAATCTCTGTATGACTTTATAAAATACGATATTCTAAAATTATATGAGTATTTCAACTTTTAAAATTAAGCAGAAAAGAAAATAGAAATTAAAATAAATTAACTAAGTTTATAATAACTAAACAGTTGAATAGTTGTGTAGACTTATTATTTTAATTAAGCTTAATGTAATTTAGTTATTTATATAAATTGTTTTATATAATCATACAATATCAATTCATTTCCTTATATATGTTTAAGATAATCTTTTTTAATTATAGTTTAAACTAAGTATATAAGAGGATATTTAAATACTTACGAATTTCATATAAGATCAAAAAGAGTAAGTATAAAATCGGAGAAATTTAAAGTTAGGACAATTCAAGATTCAATGGACATAGAAGGAGCTACTAATTTACCGAGGAGTCCAGACAAGAAATGAATTAGGAATAAACCAAGATGATTTGTATGCAAATAAACTGGACATAAATATAGAAAAGGCTAGAAATTGAAATTAATTAAATAATAGTACTGAAATAGAAAATAATAGTACTAATATTAGGATAAGATTAGACGAGAATTCTCTAACTAATTTTATCCGTCAGGAGGTCAAATCTACAAGCCGAAGTGATATACAATCCAAGGCGACTGAAGAAAGAGTTCTGAAGGGAGCTGGTTCCAGCCAGGTTATCAAACTGGTCCTGTGAACACGAGGTTGAAAGTCCTCCAAGTTCACTAAACTTCAATTTAAACTTTTTAATTTAGTATTATATATATATGTATAAAATTGGAAGGTCAAATAAAAAAAGAAAATCCTACCTCTAAAGGAAAAATTCTGTAGTAATCAAGTCTGCGTTACTTTCGAAGACTTTGATTTTACTGCAACTAAAAAAGTTAATATTAACAAATTTTAAAATTGAGATTAACTTTAAAAAGTATTCAAAAGACAAATGAATAAGCAGCTCTTAAGTAAGCAATATGCATCACATTCATAACTATAAAGAGATTTAATTTCTTATAGATTTGCAAAGATCTAAAGTGCTAATCTATTATCTCAAAAATGAAATGGAGAAATAAATAAAATAGATAGAATAATTATAACAGTAGTAGTAAGATATATTCTCGTAGGCCTAGTTAAAAATATAAGGCTTATAAATAATAAAATGAAGAAATAAAAATAAATAAATAATTTAAGGAAAAATAACATTTTTTAAAGCAAAGAAACATCTCTAGAGATATTATAAAGATAATCTAAAGTCTAAAGTCAATATCAAAAATATAATTAAAAGAAAATACTTATAAACTTAAGAAAATATAAAATTAGTCTATAAAATATTTAAGAAGAAATCTAATAAATAAAATAAAGCTAAATCATTAATGAAAGACAAGAAACTTAAAATTTTCTTTATATAACACTTGGAAAGGATTTTAAATACTCTCATAAATTTATTTTAAATAATTATTAAATATCAACATTAAATAGAATCTTATTAAATAAGTATAATGTTAATTTTATGATATAATAGCAAGTTATAAAGATTTTCCTATTTAATAAATTTATTAAATTTTGACTTTATGTAATTAAATTTAAGTTAAGTAATTTTATTTAAAATATTCTTGATATTTTGAAAAAATCGTAGATTTATTAGATGGTATTTTTTAAGTATCATTTCACTTTTTTAATTGTTTAATCTTTCAAGAATTCTTCATAATGTTTATCATAAATGCATTTTTTAAATTTAATATCTATATAATTATTATTTAGATCTTCATAGAAATAAAAAAGTTCTAAGGCTAAATATATGCATATATCAACTATTTTATTTAAAAATTTAGTATGAATTGAAGATTAAATTGACTCAATTTACAATCATAGTGTCGCAAAATAAATAACTAATAACTTTTTAATATATAAAATAAATGTTTTTAAGTCTACTAAGGTTAGTACTATTATCACTTATTCCCTTGTCTAATTTGTATATTTATCTCTTAAATATGAATTTTCCTTTACTACTATAAGCTTTATTTAATCCCTTAATTTAAAAGTTTCATTAATTATCCTGAGTTATATATTTTCTAAGCTCTATTTATAGATTCTTAAACTAATATTTAAAAGTAAATTAAAAGAGGTTAGTATTATAAAATCTACTATTATGTTTAAATTACCTTTAAGAAGTTTTAAATAAGAGCACTTTAGTTATCTATTAATAGCTACTTGTAAATCCTTTAGTTAAGATCTATTAGCTAACTCAATAGTAATAGCTTACTGTAGCAATAATCCTAACTAATATAGGACTAATATCTATAGACTTTGATAAATAATTGATAATCAACTAGTTGCAAACTAAGAAGCTGCTGAATTTTAGTGAGTATCTATAAGGAAATGTTAGTTAGTAGCTTTATATAAGAACTAAGCTTTTAGTCTAAAGATTTAAGTTTAGAATAAAGAAATTTATTTAAGTACATTTGCTATATAAAGCTATTAACTATTAATAGTAGTAATCACTTAAAGCTAGAGCTTGCTCTTTATTTATTTACTAATGCATTTCATATAAAATTATCACTTTTAATATCAAGAAATCACTTAATAAGCTAGTTATCACTAAAAGTTCTAATATACAAACCTTTATTAATGCAGTTAAAAGCTTAGTCAATAAAGAGCATATAAAAGGGAATTTATAGAGGTGAAAGTAAGTGTTTCTTAATATGTAAAGATATTATAATTGAAAGAAGTAGAAATATAATCAGTATAAGGTAACCAATATTTATAAGTTGGTTAGCAAGTAACTACATCATAGACATTTCTAATTTGATTATATCAGCTATTAAATAAACACTTTTAAAGATTTATTTCATGTAATTTGTGTAATTAAAATAAGTGTTGTTTAATCATATAAACCTAACTTTTCTCCTAGTTTAAGTATCTAACATTAAATAAGTCTAAGGAAACTAATTATCACTTTATTACCAGAGATAGAAACTAGTTAATGACAGTTAAAGGTAAATATTTTTAAATGTAACTAGAAGCATAAATTACACTAATAAGCTTAGGTATTATTTTCATAAAAGGTATAGAATCATTTAATGATAATTAGCTTCATTATAAATAGCAAGCAATAGGATATCATTTAATTAATAGCAGTCTACTAGCAAAGCTATTAATAATACATATAAGCATCATAATACTTTAAAAAGCATAACGGATATAATTTTAAACTTTATCTGCTTTAGCTTTATAAATTTAAATTATTTAAGTTAAATTTAATATTTGAGAGAACTTCAATTTTAATAGAAAATGTCAGTAGCAACAGATTTAGAAAATTAGTTGTTCAAACTGTAAAATAGAAGCAGTCAAAAGCAAATTAAGCAAGATCATACTTTTCATCTAAATAGGGCTGGACAATCTGAGAATTAATTTCTCAAAAATAGGTAAAAGTTGCCTATTTAAGAAACATGATAAAACACAAGGCTTTAAAACTTATCTCCAGAGTTGTAAAGTTATAATTTCCAGTCAAATTTAAACTTAAGCATTCAATAGCTAAAAAAAGATAGAAATATAAAACCTATTTCTTAGGTATAAAATAAGAGAAATATTTCTTATAGCAAGTCTCCTAAAATTCCAAAGAAACAACTGAGAAGGAACATAAAAATATAAAATGACTCATAAAGCTTGAACTAGCTGTAAGGTCCATAAGTTTCAAAGATAAACTTCAAATAAAAAGCTCAAAATTTATAATGTAGAAAGATGAAAATTGAAGATAATTCTCTGATGCAAAGAAACTAAATTAAAGAAAAAGAAAATATTTCCAAGTAACTAAATAAAACTTAGGATATAGAAATTGAAGTTTAAAACAAGCAGAAAGGCTTAGAAAAATAATTTAACCAGAAGAATAAAAATGAAAACTGTTAATTAAATCCCTCACTTTTCTGGTTTGTTGACTTGGAAGAGTAGAACTGAAACTATTTGAATGAAAATAAAGACTAAAGTATTTAAAATTTTTATTCTAACCAAAATTCTCCTTAAAATAGAAGGAAGTAGCAATCAGTAGTGGCATGGCATAGAAGCAACTAATTTAACTTCAACAATAAATTTGAAGCAGCCTCTTAAAATAAATTACCAAATTTAAAGGAAAGCCAAAATAAGATATTTTAGCAATTTAAATCAAGTAATCAATTTCAATAGGATATGAAGTAAGAAGTACTCTAGAGTTCAAATGAAAGTGATTTATTGGTAGAATAAAATATTATTAAGAAACATAATTAAAAGAAAAAAGCTTTAAATCTTTCATATGCTGATTAAAAACTTAATTTAACTATCACTAAAGAACGCCGCTTAAGTTAAGAGATTTACAAAGGAAGTATGGATTTAAATTAATCCAACCCAAGTTCTGAAAAGCAATTTTTAAATAAAACTTAGTAAAGTGAATCTCAAAGTGCAAGTTTATTACAATCAAGCGAAACAACAAATTAGTCGGACTCTATAGAAACTTACTCTGATGATCAACTTAACCAAAGTTTGGAAGAGATTAACTCTTAAAACAAAAAGGAAGCAAAATAGAGATTTAAGAGTAAATTGAACAAAGTAGTAACTAGAAAGCAGGTTTAAAAAAACTAACAAGATACAAATTAAGATCTTAGTCCTCAATCATATTCTTCTGTAATAGTGAAAAGATAATTTCATAAAACTGAAGAAAATAAATAAAAGCTAAATTGGTTAGAAGATTACGCCAAAAATACCAACTCCTAGTAGAGTATCAGTGGAAATTAAAGAGAATTACAAGATAATTATTAAATTAAAATCTTAGACTTAAGCAATCAAGAAGATAATAAAGAAGATTTCTAAATAATAGGTATCAAATCAAATTAAACGATTACAAGCAATGAAAAAGATTTAAGTTTTAGTTCATAGCAAGATTGCCTCTCTGATATAGATGAAATAAAAAACGAGAATTAACAAAAGCATCACATTTTCCCAGCTCAGTCAGAGTAACTCTCAAATGAAGCAAATCTTTTAACTAGTTTAGTATTATGCTAAAAAAATGGATTAGCTTTAAAAGAAGCTTTTCAATACCATTAAAAAATAGCCATCAGATGAGTCAAAAAGATTTGCAAAAATACCTTATTGGATCTAATCTCAAATCACATAGTAAATTATGCAAATTTATTTGAAAACTCAGTCGAAAACAAAAATTTCTAGAAAGAATTTGATAAATAATCTACTTTCCTTGTAAGATATTGCACTGAAATTTTTCAAGTTCTTTTAGATCAAGAAGTTGGCTTTCCAAATACTCTTAAAGTATTTAGTTATTGCCTTTTCATCCAGAAAAGAAGTTTACCTGAAAGCTACTTTACTTCGTATGAAAAAAACCGTATTCAAATTTATAAAAATTAGCCAATGTAATCTTTAATACAGATATTAGACTCGGTAATAGCAAGAATTGCTAATTTGTTTCTACTTCATTACTAGAATACTAGTGGGAAAAATTCTGCATTAGCCTCAAAAAATGATTAAGGATTTGAATTTTGTTTAGCAAGAAAACTTAAAATTTCTAGCAAGTGTCATCTAGGCATTCACAATAGAAAACTTTTTGTATGTAGGAAGAGAACAAAACGACAAGTAGATAATAGATAGAGATGTGTATGAGACAGAAAACTATATAAATGATATATCAGTAAACATTTTAATATAGAAAAACTACGATGGAATATCAGCTCAACTATATACTATACCCTAGTTGAAGGATGTATTAAGCAAGTGCTAAGATTTTAAATAAAAGAGCTTACAAATGATAAACTAAATAGGAAAGTAATTGAGAAAGCATAGCCAAAACTTTGGAAAATAGTTGCGCATTCCGTCTCAAAAATAAAATATAAAAAAATCTAACAATTTTCTAAGAGCTAATATTTGAAGCAAAGCATATATTTTAACTGAATTTATTTTATACAAAATCTTAGGATCTCTTTTTAAATATCATTATATACTCTTTTAATCTAAAGTTATTAAACCAATATGAAAACATAAAATAGCTTTTTAAGCTGTAATATAATAATGATATTCATTATGCTTATTTTCTCTTAGAATAAATAAAAACTTAAAATTTAAAAAGATAAATGTTAATCTTGGTAATAAAAAGAGATAAATACCTTTATATGGATCTTATTATTATTTAGTATATTAACTAAATGTTCAGGATATTTTAATCTCATTCTAGCTCTCTAATGACTAAATTTAAGTTATTTAATTTATACTTCTATACTTAATAGAGAGTATTTTCTTGCTACATAATCTTCTATTTAATATTTTTTAAAAGCTTTTATAGCCTTGATGATAAATAATTGTATGATTTGGTTGATTTTAGAAAATCATATTAAGATTAATAATTGTAAGGTATATAAAATTAATATAACTAAGAATAAGCTTAAATAGCTAAAAAATAGAAGTTTTAATTAGCTTATGCAAATATCTTGGTTATTTATAATTAATCCTATAGTTACTTTTCTATATCTATTCTAAGTATAGCTATTAAGATATTTGTTTATTCTAAGTTTTGCTAATTTTAGTTTTATTAAATTTATCATTAAATATTCTATCAAAATTCCTTTCAATCTTAGGCTAAAGATATTAAGAAATTAAAACTAGCCCTAGGTATTTACTTGTAAGTAAAGAATGTAAGACTAGGAGCTATTAATAAGATTTAGTACTTATGAATTATTTCAAGCAAAAATAAAATTTAAATGTGTTCTTTAATAAATAAAATTTATAATTTTATACATTTTACAAGGAGACACTTTATCTATTATGTATTCAAGAGTCTTTTTAAAAAATTAGATTTCTAAATTATTAATGTTTTTAAAATAAAGGATTTGATATTTTTAAATAAATTACTAACAAATAAATTGTTCATTAAATATTCTCACAAAAATTAGCAATAAAATATTGGAGAATTTTATTATTTCTTTTTTAAGTTGCTAATTAGCAGTGAGGAGCAAAAGTGAAAGCATGCAAATTATAATTAATTTTGTTCTTTTAGATGCTACTTAAGCTATTTCAAAATACTAACTTAAGCTTATATCATAGCAACATAAATTTAATATTAGAAGAACCATTTGAGAGCGAAGATAAACTATTTTTTATTTAGATTTTAAATTTAATTTTGTGTTTTGTATTTATTATTACTACTATCTTATAGCCTTATAACCTAATATTCTAATTTACTAAAGCAATGAATTTCTGAAATATGCTTAATTCTAGTCCCTTTAAATATTTAATATATCTTCAATTCTTTATCTATATTGATTAAGATAAACTTTTAGCATAAATGCTTAAAATCTAATATTTTAGATTAAATCTCGAAATACTTAGATAATTTAAATCTGTAAGATATTTCCTTTGACTGAATAAATATAAAGAATGGTTTAATCTACTTATGATATTCTGAATAAAATGATTTATGTAATTATGAGATCTTTTCTAATCTATAATATACTTTCTTCTAAGAAATAGTTATATCCTCAGATTATGTATATCAAATTTAGTCTAATCATATACTGCTAAGCGAGGCAAATCTCTTAATGAAAATTTTTGATGAAATAACTCTTAAAATTTATATTTGTTCTTACAATAATTTTTAAAAGTATCATTCCAGAAACTAAAAACGACTTAAAGATTTAAAAAATCTGATTTTTATTCTAAAGTCTAATTTAAATCTAATTTAATATCAAACTTCTTTTTTATATTAAATTCTTTAAATACCGAAAGGTTTATCTTAAAAAGCTTTTATTAGTTATTTATGTAAATAAGAAGCTTATAACTGAAGATATACTAATACTCAATCTTTATTCAAATGCTATTAGTTTATCATATCTATTAGCTAAATCATAAAACTCATCATATAGTAGTAATATAAGTTTTAATTTTTATTAGTATTTTCGTTATTAAAGTATTTACTATTTACTAAGTTCAAATCTATTTTCTTTCTTTTGTTTGCTAGATTTAAAAGCAATGTATAATAGCTTCCTATTTGAATTGCTTATATATAAGTACTTTTTATCTTTAGAATTAGTAGTTTAATTATTAGATAGATGTAATCTCTTTAGATCTATTATTTTATTTATTAATTTTGCAAATTAATAAGGTTGTGCTAGCATATTATAGTTATCGGATATGCTTTTTTAATTTAATAAAGATTCAGTCAAATAATAGTGCTCTACTGCAAGATGATTAATAGCCAATCTAGACGAAAATATACTAGTAACTCTTACAAATATATCCATAATCTTAATTATATAGAACTCTTAGTATTTAATTAATACCATTAACTTCAATAAAATTAGCACTTAAAATAAAAGATAGAGTTAAAGCTTATATTGCAAGTAAAATATTATTTTAATTTTATTAAGGAATATAAAATTACTCTTTTATAAGGATTTCTCAAGTTTATTAACTAATATAGTTATCATATCTTAATTAATAATTATCAACCTACTTAATTAAAAGCTATTCTTGCTATTATTAAACAGAAATTAAAATAAGGCTATTATTATTAAAATATTATGATTATTAATTAACAAAATTGTCATATTTTCATATTTAGGTTTATTGGAATTTAATTACATCAGTTATTAAAATAATTACATACTTTTAGTGTAACATGAAGGCTTCGTTCCTAAAGTTATAATAATTAAATAAAGCTTTATATTATAAGTAGTTGGATTATTTAATAAAAAGTTAATTTATATTAATAGATTATCCTAATTATGACTATTATGATTTTACCAATCTTAAGAGTATAAAGTTATTATAGATTTATGCTTAGTTATTACTTTAAATCAATTTCATAGTTACTTTATTTGTATTCAGCTAGTAATCAATAGCACTTATAAAAGAACTACCTTTTAATAATTGTAGAAAGCAAAAATCTATAATCCTTATAAAAGATATTGTAGGCTGCTTTCTATTTATCTTAAGGTATTTTAGTTTAAAGCTTTATTAAAGAATCTTTTTTGTTTGTTTTTAACTATATTCCTGGTATATAGATTTAAGACTAATTCTCATTTTGTTCTTTAGTATTTATAAAAACTACAAATAAATATATTTACACTTGCCTCTCTTATATTGGTTCGTAAGATATCTTATTATGAAGTGAGCATTCACTAGATTAAATATCTCAGCTAAAAGCATCTAATATATCAAAAATGTTAATTTAAGTCAGCAATCAAAGTGATTTAAGCTATCATAATGCTTTAGAGATAGACAAATCTAAGACAATGTTTAATTATTATGTAAACTAAGTTAAATAATCTAATGATGTAATACCTTATATTAAGATTAAATTAATCTAAGAGACCTTAACTTAATAATTTAAGTTCTAGAATATTGTAAGTTTAGTAAAGATTATAGATTATAGTTGCATTAATAAATAATAAAATATTACTATTTCTAGTTTTAAACTTTAAAAAAATAAATACATTTATAAAGATAAATCTTACTATCTTTTTACAAAAGTCTTTAAATTCAAGTGATAAATATTAAAATTTATTTCCAAATCTCATTTTAAAGCTATAAATCTCAAATATAACTTTTTATATATACAGATATAAAATATAAAAAATGCTTTAAGCATTAAGGAATAATAAAAAGAATCTACTTATTTAGAAAAATAGTGCAAACTAAGCACAAAAAGGGATTGCATAAATAAAGAAAAAAGTTTAATAATAAAAATAAATTATAGTCTAAAATATCTTATAGCAAAGAGATAATTTTATCATTATTTTGCCTTCATATAAATATAAAACTACTAATAGTTACTTAAAATAAGTATTTCTAACTGGCTATTACATTCTAGTAAAGTGTATGGATATTCATACAATTAATAAGTAGTTTATTTTTATTAATTATGTGCTACCTATGATTTATATCTATTTGCTTATTTTATCTTCCTATGAATCATATATAATACAGGATTTACAGTTTCGTAAGATATTAATAACAAGACTTTTGCTGCTTCTTTTTATAAGAATTAGCTGATAAATTTATGTTTTCTTTAAATATAAAAATTGAGTTTTAGAGAATGAGAAAGAGAATTATATTTGCATAGCTATTCCAAAAATCATATTTAAAAATAATTCTTTTAGCATTTATTTTTTCTATTTATAAGTATAGATATATAATTTAGGTTGATAGTAAGACCCTAAAGTAGATTTTCTCATTTTTTAATTTGTTCAGTAGGAACTTAATCTTCGTAGCATATTAAAGGCTGTACATCAACAATTTATTATTTAAACTAATTCTTTTAGAGTTTTCATTCAATAGAATAATCATGCTCTGTCATTATTTCTTTTTAGGACATTATAAAATTTGTACTGATTCAGGATGTGAAATGTGATAGTTGGAAAAGAATATAACTCATAAAATGGTTAATACAAATAAAAATTTTCTTAAAAATAACTCGAAGATTATCTGGTAAACTTTAGCTAGAAGCACAAACTTCATATTGATAGCCAGCAGATTTTGCTTAATATATTGAATATAACTTATTCCAGATTTTTAAAAGGGTACCTTAGTAGAAGCTTTTACTTTTTATAAAAATACTTTCCTTATAAATTTTTTAATTTAAATACTTCTTTTACATTCCTGAAGAAATATAACTATTAGGATCAGAATATACTAGTTTAGCAAAATTGCAAATATTCCTGCTTGAGATATCTAGAATTTAAATTATTTACTATTCATAATTTATAAAAGGTAAAAAGCTAAAACAATGATGAAATAATTTATATATCTAAATTTAAATAAATAAAGCAAGTTTAAAGAACAAGTCCATTCTATTAATTATAGCATTTATAATTGAATTAAATCATTTTATCAGAAGCTTTCTTAAATAGCTTTACTTATACAACTAAATTTATTTAATAATCATATAATTATTATTTTCTTTTCCTTAATTTAAATCAACATTGCTCACTCTTATTGAGCATTCAACCTTACTTTTTGATAGATACCATAATTTAACAATTAAATAAAATTAAAACTATTACAATTAAAAAAGTTTCTCAATAACTTCTACATTTTTACCTTAAAAACATTAAAAATAAAAGTTTTCTAAAATAATACTGAAATGATTCTTCTTGGCTATTTGATAAGAAAGACTGCTAATAAAGAATTTTTGAGAGATAAAGATATAAGGAATAAGACTATATAAAGAAGAAAATAAATGATAAGACTTCTTTAATATCTCATATAGCATACTTCAAAATAATGAAGAAATAAACTAATAGAAAACTTTAATCTTTACACTAAGATATTATTTTAAATATTTCTAGCTAAAAATTAATTTTAATCTTGCAATCTAAAGACACTGTTAAAGCATTTATGTTTGCTTGATTCAATTCTAAGAATCTTTATTTACTTAAATTACTTAATTTTATTTAGAATCTATGAAGAGACTTTTTATAGATTTGGAGATTTAAAATTTTAATTGGAATCTAAAGATTTAAATATAAATGGCGTAAAGAGATTGGAATATCCTAATACAATTTTATAATATTTTAAATTGTAATTGTAAAAATGAAATCAGTATAGTAGATAATCTAAAATCAAAAGCAAGTTGGTTACATTTATTTCTAGAAAGCAGAATTAATAAAAGCAGCTATAGTATTCATGAGATTAGAGAGGCTAGACTTGCTTAACTGTTTTTTAAAATCATAAAAAAATTATAAAATAAATTAAAATAATTGACTGAGGACTGCCATAAAGCAAATTATTTACTCAAAAGAATAAATGATAATTCATATAAAAAGAATCAAAATAAAAACTTTTAGTTGGAAGAATGTTGAAAATCAGAATTATTAGAAATTTAAATAATTAAAAAACTTAAATAAATCAAATTTATTCAATACTTGTTAAATTTCTTTAAAAACAATTAGTAAACTTATCTCCTTAAAAAAATCCTTTTTTATTTGTTTTTTAGGAAAAGAAATGAGCTAAATAAAACAGTAAACTTCAAAAAATACTAAAATCTTTTTATTTATGCTCTTGAAAACTAATATCCTAAGTATAACTAAAAATGCTCTTAGTTAGATTATTAAATCCTATTTTTTATATTATTATAATTTATTTTGGCTAGTATTGCTTATACTCCTCTTAATTAAAAATTAAATAAAATTTTATTCTTAAAAGAAGTCTGCAAATTTAAATAAATTTACATCTAATAGCTTAAAATATTCTAATTTAAGCTTTTTCAGTTCTAGTATTAAATAAAAGAACTATAAGAAAAATTAGCAGTTATATATGTCAAAAGAAGCATCATTATAAAAGACGCAGGTAAAGAATTTAAATTTATGAAAAGAATAAAAAACATAAAATAAACCTATTTTAAATATAAACAACTTAAATGGTTTTAATACAAAGGAAAAATTTATAAATAGTAAATTTAACAATTTTGATGAAATATGTTCAGCTGTAAAGTCAAAATTATAAAAAAGGATTGAGGAATAATGAAGTCCTAAGGAATCTTTAAATTTAAGAGAAGAATTTTCAAAATAATGAATGTAAAGGCAAATCTTTAAAACTATTACCTTCTTTAAACATTAACTTTTAGCACCATTCTTTAGTTTTTCTAAAATTAATTAAATTTCTATTATTGATATGTTTTTATGAATAAATGGATTAGATAAAATTTATTCTGATTTAGAAGATAACTATAATTTTTTTTCAATAACAATTTATATTTTTGAAAGATAATAATATATATGAAGGCTCTCATTTAGATGATGAAATAAAAAAATAAAAATAGAACATATAGAATATTGTAATAAGTTTTTTAATTATAATTATTAGCAATTTTAGGTTTCTTTTTCTTTAATTATTGCTTTATTAATCAAAATTATGTAAAATAAAATTCTATTTTCATAATTATTCTTTCCTCTTAATGTCTTTCTTTTATTTTTTTTATAAAGTTGCTAATTTCAAATTTTTAAGCTAAGATCTAAAAATAAACGTTTATGCTAGTTAAAAGTATAAAACATTCTAATCCAATAATTAAATAAAAAATAATCTGATAAATAAATGAGATTATAGAGCGCGTAGTACTTCAATGATGCGCAGCTCTTTAATAAAAATTTTTAAAGCTAAATAATTCCTTGCTGAAGTCTTCCACAGTTGTAGCATTCCCTTGAGAGTTTTGTCTTCTATAGGGCCACGATCGGAATAATACTCTAAGAGACCTTAGTATCTGGTATCTTTCATCATTAATGCTACTTGACGCCTCTTTGATCTTGTCTTCTCTACTCTTGGCTGCTATGGGATACTTCCTGGTACCAGAGTATAAGTCAGTTTCAGTTGGAGGATTGCTCCTCTCTATTTATTTAAATTATATTAATTAAGAAAATAATTTACTAATAAAAGTCCAATTTTTGCATATTTATGTATTATAGCTAAATAAATAAAATAGATACTACTAAAAATTTAATTTTATAACTTGCTTAAAATAAATCTATTCAAGCAAACTTATTATATCAATCATAGCCATAATAAAATAACCTATTAGATGAATAAAAAATATCAAGTTTATAGCTTACAAAAAATATTTAGAACTGATAAAACATAAATTCAGAAGAAAAAATTTGAATTTTTTACTTTTAATAGTTTTAATTAAAAATTGAGAAAAATAAAATTATAAAAAATACATCATTCAAAATATGAAACTAAATAAAAAATAAAAAATAATCTATTTTAGTTAATAATAATTTTAATAAAACAAAAAATAGGTATTTTAGGCCAAAAAAAAATGTAGATGCTACTTTTAAAAATTATTTGAAAACTTCGCAAATCATTGTTTTATATAATATATCATATACAAAAATTATAATTAAATCTGTAAATAATCTGAATATATGAAATAATTATAAAATTATTACCTTTCAAAAATTAAGTTTTGGTAGATTTACTATTTTAGTTCTTATGAATATAATTTAAAAACGAAGCAAAAAAGAAAATTAAATAGTTTTTGAAAAAATTGATAAAATGAGGAATAGTGTTTAAAATACAACAAAGAAAGTATGTTATTAGAATCTTTTATAAATCATAAAATATAAAATAAGATAAAGATTAAATAAATTATTAAATTATTAAAAATAAAGAGACAAAAGAATTAAATAGTAAATACTATAAAAAAGTTTTTAAATGATGAAATAGATACAATAAGTATATTATTAAATTACTCTAATTTCTTTAATTCAAAAAGCAGAAAATCAACTAAAGAATATCAATATTTTATCTAATTATTACATAAAATCTGAAATATTTATGATTTTTTAAATATCTTATTTTTTCAATTTAAGCTAAAGCATTCAGAAAGTGTATGTTTTCTTTAAATTACAAATTATATTGTCTAGATACACAAATTAAATAAAAGTTTCAAATTAATATAACTTATTCATCAAATTTTATCTTTCAAAAATTATAAATTTTTTATTGAACAAATAAATAAATTGTATCTATCAATAACTTGAAATATCGTTATTTCTCAAAAATTAAATAATAATTATAACTAAATTAAATATTATTATATTTAGTCTTAATATTTTATATTAAACTTTCATATTAAATCATCTTAAAATTATAAAATTATTTTTACTTTTTTTTTTATTAATAATAAATATCTTCACTCTTTAATACAGTTTTAAAGCAATACAAGTAATAAAATGTATTAAAATACTTACAAATAAAGAATGAAAGATACATAATATATCATATTTTAAATTATACTACTATGATTTTTATTTTAATTTTTCTCTTTTAATTTTTAACTTTTGTTTTAATTATAAATTCTTAATTAATTATTATTTTAAAGTATTTTTATATATATCTTTATTTTAAACTTGTTTTTAGCTTTATTATTTAGTTAAATTTTGTATTTAAAAATTTATATCTGTAAATTATATTATCTTATAAATAAAGATAACTAAATATTATTATTTTTCTAAATTATAAAATTAATATTATAGTAAATTAAACTTAAATACTTAAATATTTAAAATATAAAGTTTAATTTAATTTATTTCCTTTTTTATATTTACAATTAGCAATCTTTTTCCTAATTTTCCTAAATTATACTAAAAATACAAATTTTTGTGTTATTAGATTCTAAAATATTAAATTATCAAGAAATCTCACTAAATTAAATTTATATTTTAAGTATTATTTTTATAATTTGGCTGTTTAAAAATAGAGTAAAATGCAATCCTTTATAGCAACATACAAAAGCTTATAAATAAAAAATATATAATTATAGTGAAATTATCAAATAATAACTAATATAATATTCTTAATTATACTAAAAGTTAAATAACCTTTACTTTAAGCGCATCATTGAAATAAAAATAAACTATATTTATCATTTATTTAATTAAATTTTATTTGGTAAATATATAAATCATAATTTTATATCCAAATATAACTTAAAAGTTTTTAATTAATTAATTTTTTAAATATATTTAAGTTAAATAAATATTAAGAAATTAATAATTAAAAATAGATATATTATACTAAGCAATTGAAATAGTATATAGGATATAAATAAAAAATAAATTTATATTTGATTATTTAAATATAAATCTAAAGTTTAAATATAACTATATAAGGATTATTTATATTCGCTTAATTATTTACTTTTTTTATTTATAAGGAAAGAATTTTGACTACAAATTATTAATTTTTATAATACTGAAGCTTAAAAGATTTGAATGAAATTTAAATTAAAAAATTAAAGATTTAATACAAAAATGTAACTGAATATAAAATTTATAATATTTGAAAAATAAACTTAACAGTAAAGATAAAATTATAAAGTAACCTAGTTAATACAATAAGATAAAGGTATTCAAAAAGTTTATTTTAAGTTGCTTGAAAATATAATAAATTGATTGGAAAGAAATAGCTATCTAATGTAAAAGGATTGTAGATAATTTTCATTTTATTTACTTGAAATCAGCTAAAGTTAATGATAAAAATAAAGAGAAACTTTTCAATTCAACGAAAGTTTCATCAATATAATGTTTAAGTTAAATTACATATAAGCATATAGTTGCCATTAAGCAAATAACCACATAAGCTAATATTTATACAATTTAAAATATTTATGACTTTAGAACTCTACAAATCGATTTTAAAAATGTCAGAGTCATTAAATCAAGATAATGTAGTTTATCCAAATTTGAGCAATCAATAGGCCCATTAGATATGTTAAAAACAAGCAATAGAAAACTTTAAAAAAGACGAAAGAAAATTGAAAATCAAACACTTAAATGTCAAAGAATAAAAAATTAATCTATCTTAGGATTTTTATGCAAATATGCAAAACGGTAAGATAGACTCAACTTAATCTAGAAATATAAAAAACTAAATTTCGCCTAAAAATAAAAAAATAACACTTCAGATTTTTAAACCTAAGTAGATAGCTTCACCATAGCAAAATAGTCTCAATTTTAGTTTTTAACATGATTAAGATAAGTAAAATGACAGAAAATAAAGCTTGGAAGGAAGCTTATTAATTAATCAAATTCTTACTATTAAAAATAAACCTAAGATACAAAAAAATGATGAAAATTAAATTGAAAGATGAAGTACCTAAAAGCCTAACAAAAGATTTTCTTAACTGTCACAACTATAAATTAGTGCTGAAACTATAAAGAATAAAGGCTCTAAAAATTGGGAGTCAGATTATGATTTAAATAATCATCGCAGAAAAATTTAAACTGATCCATGTCTATTTTGGTTTTTGGAATTAGACGAATAAAATTGGAATTATTTAAGCCAAGAAAGTAATACAAATAAACTAGAATAAAATAATCAAATTTCTTCTCACTCTGGCAATATAATACAAGAATAAACATAAATTGCGTAAAATAAAAGTTCAGTAAAGAATAAACAAAATTAAATCTTTTCTCCTTCAAATCCTCTAACAGTTTTAAACAGTAATATCTTGGAAAATCCTTTTTATAGCTTACAGATAAACTTTCAGCAGACAGAAATACAAGAGAGTTCAAATCTAAAATTATAGCAGAGTAAAAATGATGCATCCATAAAATAAATTTTTTCAAAAAGAAAATAAAAAAAATAGTTTGCTGATTCTTAGTTAATCAATGAGAGAAGTAATCTATAATAGCTGCAAAATGAAATGAATTGAGAAAGTCATTAGACTTTAAAGATATAATAGAACGAAGATACAGATTATATTAATTAATCCCAAAAATTTGACTTTGAAAAACTAACTTAGCTTTATAAATCGCAGGTTAAATCTGAATCTAATGAAATTTAGAGTAACTCTTTAATTAATATAATCCCTTCTGAAAGGTCTATCTTAAATCAGAAAACCAAATCTAAATCTAGAAGTAAACTTAACTAAGTCATTAGCATAAAAAATAAATTAGAATAAGAAAACTCTAACGAAATTTAATTCCCAAAAGCATGCTCTTAAAAGCCTATAAAAAGATAATTCAACAAAACAGAAGAAAATAAATACCAAAACAATATGTTTGAAAGCTATTTATAAAATAGCGATGCTTTCGTCAAATAAATTTAAAATCCAGAAGAAAATAAGTTACTAAAATAAGACTTAAACTAATAATAAGAAAACCTCTTTTAGGAAAGATTTCTAAAACAAAGTGATTTTTAGCAAGCAAATACCATAAATAAGGACAAAGAAATTCAATCGCAAGATTTAATTTAAGATTGTTAAAAGTTAAAATGTCAAACTTATTTAGGTTCAAACTAAGATTTTTTAAGTGATATTGATCTCTAATATAGTTTAAAACTATGTTAATAAAGTGTGTTTGCATAGTAAAAAAATTTATAGCATCATTAAAAACTTGCAGTATAGTGAATTAGGAAGATATGTCTTTATACATTGGAAGATATTTTATCTAATCACGTAGTTAATTTTACTAAGTTGGTAGAAATAAATTCTAGTGAAAATAAAATTTTCTAAAAAGAATTTGACAAGCAATCTACTTTCCTTATTAGATATTGCTCAGAGATTTTCCAAGCTGTTTTAGATTAAGACTTTAATTTTCCTAACTCTCTTAAAGTATTTTGTTACTGTATGTTCATCCAGAAAAGATAATTGCCAGAGTCTTTTTTAACTCCATATGAAAGAATTAGAATTTAAACAGTAAACTAGCAGAAAGAGTAATTTATTATACAGGTTTTACACCAAGTACTAGCAAGATTTTTTAATATGTTTCTATTTATTTACTAAAATATTAATTGGGAAAGTTCTACTAAACCCTTAAAAAATATAAAAAGAAATCACTTTCATTTAGTAAGAAAATTTCAGAGTTCTAGCAAGTGTTATTTAAGCTATAATGATAGAGAATTTTTTATATTTAGGAAGAGAATAAAATTAGAAAGCAATAATAGATAGAGATGTATATGAGACTGATAATTATACTAAAGTGCTTTCAGTAAGATATTTTATGTAGAATAACTATGATAGAGTTTCATAATAATTGTTTTCAATTCTGTAGCTGAAGGAAGTGCTTACAAAATGTCATTAATTGAAGCAAAAGAGTTAGTTTATGATAAGCAAAATAGGAAATTCCCTAAGAAGATAAAGTGAAAATTTTGGAAAATCACTTAAAATTCCTGAAATTAGTAATGAAGAGAAAATTCTAGTCAGTTACCTTAAGCCAGAACTTCAAGAAAATTCGGATTGATTCTATTTAAAAAGTTAAATTCATAAATTTATTAAAAAAATAAATTTTAAAGTTAAATATTATATAATTTGAATATTTTCTATTTAAAATTATTAATTTATCCCACCCTCTAATTTAACTTTGAACTTAGATCGATTTTATTCATGCTAACGTAAAAAATAAAATAAGATTAAATACTTATAATAGTTATAGTGTGAAACATTATAATTTGTTTATAACTATACATGATTCTTTATTTTTTCTTATAATTATAACGGATTTTGCTTAATTTAAAAAACAAGGTTGAAGAATTAAGTTTCTTTATAATTTACTTAGAAATTAAACTTAAGTTTATTTAAAATATTATATCTATTTATTTAATTAATTAGCAAAATATGGTAATTAGCATTTTATCCCTTAGTATATTTTTCAGTCATTTTTCTAAATTAAATAAAAAATCTGTCATCTCTTAAATTCTTTAAAATAAATACTCAATTTCTTCTTTATAATATTCAGTATAGTTATTCCTATTAAAACGACTTCTATTTCTCAATCTTGCTTAGATTCTTATAATTAAAAGATTATTGTAACTTAATATCAGATTTACTCAATTAATAATAAAAACCTTATCAAGTAATAAAGTTATCTTCATTAAAATATTTTGCTTACTAACAACTAAATTTAATCTAATTTTAAACTTTTTTCATTATAATAATTAAATTATATAATCAATTCTTTTTTAAATTCTAAAAAATTATAATAATTAACTAGAAAAATTTTAGATTTAATTTAAAAAATTATTAATAGATTTTCTGATATTTTTTGTATTTTTTTTCTTCCTCAAAAAATAATTAAAAAATACAGATAATTTAATTTAAAAATAATAAAAAACAATTTAGAAAATAAAATTATAGAATTAAAAAATAATATTAAACCTGGTTTTCGCTAAATTATTTTATATAATATAAAATTTTTATGAAATCAGTATTAAATATTTATTTTAAAATGTGAAAATATTTTAGTTAATGCTAATTTAAGACAGATAAAAAACTAATAATTATAACTTTATTTAAGTCAAATATAAATTGAATAAATCATCTACTAATTATGCATATTATCGCCTCCTATTTTTTAAGAATCTAACTACAATTAATTAAAAAAAATAAAATAATAAGATAAATTATTATATTAATCGTATAATACTTTATACCAATATTTTTTATTTAATGCTAAAAATACAATTATTTAAATATAAGCTTAAAAAATATTAAATAAACTTATTTATCTTATATACCTTTTTTCTAATAATTTTTCTAAGATTAATATAAATTTGCATTAACTAGATATCTATTAATACAGATTTAAGATAAATATTTAAATATAATTAAATATAATTTGATAATTATTCGTTTCTTCAAAATTCTATAATTTTTAAGTATAGAATGGTATTGCATTACTTTTATTATAAAAGATTGCTTATTTAAAATAAGTTTTACTTGAATTATCTTAATTATATTATAATATTTTTATATTTATTAATAAAATTAGATACTAAAAAAGATAAATTTAATCTTAACTTTAAATATTAATTAATTATTATAATATCTATTAAATATTTATTTAACTTCTTTAATAATCATATAACTTTTTTTATAAAGATTATATATTGTTTTTCTTTTATATTTTAAATAATTTTTACTTTTTAGTTTTATATTTTTCATATACATGTATGATTAAAGAAATTTTGCTTCTTTTAAATTAAATAATTTCTTAAATATAAAAATGAAATTTAGAATATATAATTAATTAATTTCTAAAAGAGTGATATTAATTATTTATCTATAGGAATATTAATTTCAATAAATGTTTAATTTGTATAAAATAATTAGTATTTAAGGAAATAAGGATATTACTACAATTTTAATGTCTGATATTAGATTTAAAAAGTATTAATTAAAATAGAAAAATGCTTATGCTTTTTATTTATTAAATAAATACGTTTTCAGTTGATAACTTATTATAGATTCTTACATAAAACTGAAAAAAGTAGAAGAAGTGAAACTATTTTAAATTTATTATGAAATTAAGATATTTGGCTTAAAAATTATATAAGTAAAAATTTAAGAATTATCAAATCAAATTGATTTAAAGTGTTAAATAAAAAAGTAGTTTAGGAGATTGAAGGAGTTAATATTTAAAGAATGCTTTATAAAAAATAGTTGCTAGTAAATTAATTAAAATAATAGTTATCTTTTATTTATATAAAAATATATCTTTCATTCCCTTTAAATTTAGAAACAAAATGGAGAACACGGGTATCGATCCCGTTGCCTCTCGCATGCAAAGCGAGCGCTCTACCATTTGAGCTAGTTCCCCTCTTAAAAGTTAATGTTTATTATGCATTTAAATTAAAAATTAAGAATAAAAATTTGAAAAACGCCAAAAAGTTTTGAATTCTTGATCACCAACTTAAAAGATGGGTATTCTATTGATTGAACTAAATCAATTTAATTATTATATATATCATAATTTTAAATATTATATTATAATTAAAACTGTTTATAAACGCAGATCTGAATTTATAAATTTCATTCTTATTAATTTTTTCATGAAAATATTTCTTTTTTAATTAAATTAAAAAAATTATTACACACTTTTCATAGCTAATCACTTTTATATTATTTATTTATTTAACTTTTTGCCAATGCAAGCGATTTCATTGAAATAAAATAATTACTAAAAACTATACTCTGAATTTTCTTTTCGTTCTTAAATTTATTATTTATGCTTGCTATTATTGAATTATCTCAAGATAAAATTTCAATTAAAAATAGTAAAAGGAAATTTTATATTCTAGACTTTATGAATATGCTTATTGAATAAAGGTAAAGTTTGCAAACTTCATTCAGTTGCATAACCATTAATCTAAAACTAAATTTATTACAATTGAAATAATTAATAAAATTTTATTCTCTTCTTGTTGAATACATCAATCTCAATCATCTAACTATTATGAGAATACTTATAATTATCCAAAAATAAACCTTAAAAGAAATAGCTATAAAGATTTTAATTATTTAATATAAAATTCTTCATTAAATGTAGATTTTATTTTTAAAACCATATAAAGGCTTTAATGCAAAAACTTATTTTTTCATGCTTTTGAAAGGTAATTAATTTTATTTAAATAGACAGAGAAAAAAAATTCAGCACCTTATAAATTATGAGAAATTTTAAATTTTTTCATTAAGAAAAATAGCATCCAAATAACTTTTAATATTAAAGAGATTTAAAAATCTTTATTTTTAGCTTATAGAAAGAAAATTTTTTCCCTAGCTGCATATTATATATCATTTATAAATTTTTTGGATGAATAAACTTCTTAGCAAAATAATTTTTTATAAATCTAACTTTTTAACGGAAAATATATGAAATTAAGTGATTTACCACTTTTCTTGCAAACCATATAAATTAATGTAATATAGTTTATATTCTTAATACTATCTACATACATTTGAACATACTATTATAATAATATCATATAAAAGCATTTTAGAATTGAAAATTTTTAATATTTTTTTATTTTCCTGAAATTAGAGTGAGTTATTTATAAAATTTCCGCTACTTAGGTTTTAAAACTAAATAAGAAGAAAATAAAAAATATAAAGATTAAAGATTATCTCTTGAAAGCTATTTGTTTCAACTAAATTCATATTTCATATTTTTTCAATTCTAAAATATTTCATTTTTAGAAAGAAATTAGATATCTAAGTTCCTCTAACTTTTTATATAAAATGGAAATAAATAACACTAATTTTATTTATAGTATAATATTTTAGGAGTATATTATGAGGAAATAAATAAGAGAAAAACTTTGCTAACAGAAGTATTTTGATAATTTACTAATGAGTCAAGAGTTTTTAAATTTGTTGCTTTAATAAAAATTAGTTATAACTTCCTATTTTCTCTTTTTTATCTCTTTTATATTTAATAATAAACCTTAAATATATACATCCCATTTAAATGTATTTTAAGAAAATTGATAAAATTCAAAAGTTTTACTTAGGTTCTGTCTTTTATTATATAAGTATAGGACTCATACTTGTCATTTAGATCTAGACTAGTAAATTTCTACCTTCATCTAGACATTCAAATCTTTTACCTATAATGCCTCTTTTTTTTATTATCTAATAAATCTTTAGATGTAGTATAAATTTTAAGATATACTTTAAACTTAACTTAGAAGCCCTTTTTATTTTCTTTTAGAAAGCCAAGTTTACCATTTTAAAAGTATTCGGAGTATTTAGTCTTAAAAAACTATTTTTTAAATGAAAACATTTAGAGAAAGATTTAGTTTAATCAGAGAAGGTAATTTTTTAGTTATTTAGTTACAAAATGAGCATCTTTATAATTCTTATAAATTAAACTACAAAAGAGAGATTGAAGTATCAATCTGAATGCTTTTTGAATATTTATTATAAAGGAAAGGTCCCTTTATTTATTTTCAAGAAAATAAGCATAAAAACTAATAACTTTTTCATATTTAGAAAAATAAATTTTAAAGAACATTAATATATCTCACATCTCAACCCTAAATTATGGAAAAAACCTACATAACACTAATTTATGATAATTTCTATTTTAATATATCAATTTAATTATTTTTCTTTAGTCTAAATCATATTAGACAGCTACTAGTAATTTAAGTAATTTATATTAATAGTTTATTTACATATTAGGTGTAAATTATACTTGAATAGATCAATATATATATTAAGTTCATTGTATGTTGGTATATGATAGAAGAAATAAGCCGAACCATGAATATAAAATATTAGAGGAGAGGATGAATTAAAAGATTCTATGATGCCTAGCATATTTAATCACTTTCCTTTTTAAAACAAAAGTCAAATTATAAAGAGACAAGTTTAAACAATTATGGTTTAAAAGCAGGTTGAATTTAAAAAATAAAAATGAAAAATAAGTTAGTCCTGATTCTAACAATTCTTTCAGCTGCTTTGTCAGCAACTTACGAAATAACCACTTTCAACTCTGGAGTGGATGGTTATGTGAATAGTCATATAATAGATAACTAGAATATAATAGTTATTATTGATGCTCAGTAAAGTTCTCGAGATGCTGAGACTCTCGCTGATATTGTAGAAGCTAAAGAAAGAGATGTTAAATACATTATCGTTACTCATGGTCACCCAGATCATTTCTATGGACTTTCTGCTTTGCATTCTCGTTTTCCAGATGCTAGTATCCTAGTGGCAACTCAAAACTAGAAAGACGATATAATAGCTTTTGCCAATCTTATGCTTTAATTAGGATTTCTTCCAGACGAAATGATACCAAAATCAGATAAAAATCCTGACGGCTTTGATTATGAAGATCTTATTGAAGTGTTGGACGGAGATACACTGGAACTTTCAGGGGGAGGTACTTTAAAAACAGAAACATGATATTAGCCAGGAGAGGTAGATCATGAATCTAGTTGGTTCTTGGAAGAATACAATGCTATTTTTATGGGAGATTTATGCTTCAACAAAAATAATTTATGGCTAGGTACAGGTGTGAATAAATCAGAGATATAGTACTGGAAAACTGATCTTAATATACTAGGAGATTATTTCAGCAAAAATAATCAAGATATTTAGATTTACTGTGGTCATGGATAAGCACCAATTGGTTATGAAGTTTTCTAATCAGACATATCTTATATAGAAAACTTTGATGATACAATGAGAGTTTCAGACACTAAAGATGAGGCAATAAATTCTTTAAACATAGATTATTCAAGTTGGTCTGATAAGGAACTTATTTCCTCTAATGTAGATGCTTAATGGGATTCTTATAGTCTTGAAAAATAAAATGGATTAAGAATCAGAACTTGAAGTAAAAGTATAATAGCTTTTGTTAATAGTCATATAGTAATAAACGATGAAATTATAGCTATTATAGACTGTTAATACAGCAGTGAAGATGCAAAGAAATTAGCTACCTACGTTAAATCATTAAGAGATTATAGTTAAGATGTTGCTTATATAATTGTTACTCATGGGCACTCAGATCATTATTTCGGACTGGGATCATTAAGAAAAGAATTTCCAGATGCTACTATATATGTAGCAAGTGAAGATATTAAAAACGATATATATGAATATACATAATTTTCTATATCATCTAATGCGAGTACTGATGTAGTTCCTGAAAATATGATACCTAGGACAGAAACTAATCCTAATGGATTCGATTATTAAAATTGGATTAAAGTTATATCAAATAATAGATTGGATTTGCAGGGAGGCGGTTCTTTTGAAGTTTAATCAGATTTTCTTCCTTCAGAAGCGGCTCATTCGTCCAACTGGTTCTTAAAAGAACTTAATGCTCTGTTTACAGGTGATATAGGATTAAATTTTGACCATATATGACTTGGTCCAGGGGTTAACAGAACTCACATATCAAACTGGAAAAATTATCTAGAAGACTAAAGAGATAAGTATGAGAAAGATAACTATAATGTAAATGTTTATGGTGGACATGGTTATTCTCCTTCAAATGTCAAAGTTTTCAGCAACATGCTTCAATATATCAATGACTTTGAAAAATATATAGCTGATTATGAAACCGAAGAAGAATTTATTAGCAAGATGTTAGAATTGTACCCAAAATATGCAAACTCATTTATTTTGCAATTATCAGCAGACAATCAGTGGGATGCATATTCCGATGAAAGAGAAGGTTTAGGAGAATTACTTCAAAATGGAAAAATAATTTCGCTAATTGTAGGAATTCTAATATTATTTGAATTATTTTGAGAAACAGCTTATTTACACTTATATCTAATAGCATTTATTTTAAAATAATTATTAAAGTTATTGTTAGACATAGAAATAAATAAAATCTATTTTTTCCTTCACACTTATTTTAACTCTTCAATAACAACTGAAAAAAATTATTTTCATTATTTTCTTATTTTGCTTGCTTAATACACTTAAGTTTCTACTTTATGAACTCAAAAGAAAATAATTTATTTTAAGTGTTTAAATTAAGAGTATTACTATATATTAAATAGTATAAAATGGATGTCGGCCACGTCAGTCAAACTAGTAGGTATTCTGGTGCAGTGTATGCTGTATTGCGAGTAATCTCGCACTAGATCCATCACGGGGAAGGGTGGATAAGCTCTGTTGAGACGTACCTAACTTACCCCGAGGATTCTCTCTAGCAGTATGAAAGTTTGACTGACGGGCCTTCTAATTACCAACTTAATAACTATCTCTTATTTGGACCTTATTCAAGAAGACTGAACCATTTGACTCAAGATTTTAGAATAATTTATAATAAGAAAATTCCCCATTTGGAGAAGCTGACATAACTCATCGGACCTCTAGAATTTAACAAGAATCATGAGAACATTTTTAAATATTAAATATTAATATTGAAAGAGCTGTGCGCCATCGAGATGCTACGCGCTCTATAATTCTTTTTATTTATTTATTATTATTATTATTATATAAATTTTAAATTTGTAACTTACTTAAAAAATAGTAAAAGCAAAAAATTTAAAAGATTAATGAGAAAAAATATAGGAAAATATTAAAATAATAAGATAATTCTGAAGCTTTCTTAATAAATATTTATTTCTACACTCTAGTTAATTAAAGATTTACTCCATTTAAATAGTTATCTAATATTTAAATTATTTAAATTATTTTTGAAATTGCATTCATAGTTGCAATGGTATTTTATATAAGAGGGATTTTAATTAGTATTTTTAAGGATTCATATTAAGTAATGTTTTTTTAAGGATAAATTAACTATTTGACCTTTTATCTGTTCAGAGATAAATCAGATTATTTAAATAAAATCGCTTATCATTTTATTGGATTTAAGTATAGATGCTTTGTAAACTATTGCGATATCATTTGAATTTGCTTTTTCCATCTTGGGAAATTTAGATATCATGCTTGCATAATTTTTATTGTAAGTAGTTTTTAAGCAAATCATTTTCCTTAAGTAAGACAAAACTATAGAAAAAATCTAAACCTGAGGAAATAGCAGCAAAGTTTGCTCAAATAATCTGTCTTTAAAGTTTAAATTATTCCATTCTCATATTTTCTAAGTAAGTAAGATTCTAACTTTAAGATCAAGATTAAAAAAATATTTGGTTTGCTCAAAAACTCATAGATTTTGCCTTCCAGAAGACATAAGTACAAACTACAAAATCCTGTGAGAAGCTATGTTTGAGGATTGATCTTCTTCATCTAATCCTATTACGATGCCAAATCATCATCGACTCTGCAATCCTTTGCAGATATTTGCGAATGATTAGACTTCAAACATCCTTATCGCAGCCTTATCTTCCTGGAATAATTAATAGACATGTCATCACGCAAAATGGTCCAAAGGGCGCAATAACTGAAATAATAACTTGGAGTTTGGCTCCTTGACCATTTTCCTTCAGTACCATTTTAATTATATCAATAGTAATAATATAACAAATAAATAAATAAGATAATTGAAAAGATGGTGGAAGCTGATATTGACCTTCTTGACTGCACTTTCTGGTTTTATGGCTAGGAACAAGTTCATTTCCTATCGCTGAGAAAATCCCTCGTCAGAGTCATTTTCTGAAGGGAACGCTGTCTTTGAGATTATCCGCTCTTGGTAGGGGCTTGAATCCTGGCTGCTCATAGCGATGGAGCTCCCTAACAGCTGTGCCTGGAGAACTACAAGATATCCCTGTTGTTCCTTAAAAAGAGAGCATCGGGTTGTTTAATCGGAAAGGAGTTTTGTCCCAAAAACTCTTTTAGTTAAAATTAATTAAAATAATTTATAATAAAATATCAGAGTAATCTGTTTTTATTAACTATTAAACTTTTATAATCCTGTAAGATTAAAAAGAAAATCGAGTAAGAATAACCATTTATAGTAATATCTCAAAAAGATGTTTTTTTTTGGAATACTTAAATCAACAGAAATATGAGATTTACTCAGTGGTTACTTGCTTCAATAAAGTAATAGATTCTAGTAGGAATTTTATCTTGTAAAATAAAAGAAGATTTTAAACCTTTTAATAATTAATAAGCATATCAAAATTTCTTAGTTTATATACTTTTTAAATAAGTCTAGTTTTGATTTAGCAAGATGTATACTTGGATTTAATGAAAGACATAACAAAGAAATCAACACTTTGTGTTTTGGCTTAAATTATTTACTTTTATCAATACCTCATAAAGCAGTAAATCTTATTTTTCTCACATTTCTTTCTACTAAAATTATATAATTATGATACTTTATCATAGATTCTTATTTTTCTTAAGTTATTTTACTATTTACTTTTTCAAATTTCATAAATTTCAAAATTAAATTTCTATTTTTATTATATATTAAATCGCCATAGTTGTTCGAAGGTGAACAACAAGGGACGGCTTCATCAGAGGTTGGGGAAGCTAAGTACCCATAATCGACTTTATGTCTTTCTCTGCTTTGGCTTGCCTCGAGACATCTGCTAGTTTGATCTTCGGCACTGACTTATTTTAATTTTTAATTCTGGAAATAAAAGGAAATTCTTTTTGCGAGCTTCATCAGAGGTGGGGAATTTAAGTACCCATAATTGACATATGTTGTCCTCTGCTTTGGTGATGCAATGAGACTTAACTCTGCCATATCCTTGACTCTCCAACAAGAATTAAAGATTACGAGTATTTTTAAATTATATCAGTATTGAACAAGGTTTATCAGTATCTGATAATTTTATCAGTATCAAACATTCTTGCCAGTATGAAATATTTTCTAAAAAGCTGCACACCAACGAGAGTGCTACACACTCTATAATCAAATTCATTTATTTATTTATTATTATATATAATTAATTTTTTTAATGGATATCGGGCTCTAGTCAGCCGAATAGATAATTCGGTGCAATGTAGACGGTATTACAAGTAATCTTGTAATTGATACCACCACAAATAAGTAAGGACTGCCTTATGCGATAAGCCTTACTTATTTAAGGGTTCTCTCTATCGGTACGAGAATCTGGCAAGGGCGCTGAATCCAAGTTTCTGAGTTATCCTGCCTCTACATGTCGTTAATCTGATCGGGAATTGGAAAAAACATAAAGACATGACTGAGAAAAATTATATTTTTAAGTAGAAAAATTTAATTTGGTTGTAACATGTGACACAAGAATCGGAATTTATTCTAATCCCTTCAAACTCCAGTCTTTGAAAAATACAGAAAATTTTGAGAGTGAAGGTAATAAATTTTTATTTCAAAAACGGAAAAAGAAGTGATCAAAGAGACCAAGGAGCTAGAAGCATTTCTATATTTTAACAACAAAATTTGGTTTGTTTTATTAATCGTGGTGAATTTAGTAAAGGTGAAGCCACGTTAATTTATTTATTTAAAAAACTTAATTTTATAATGCGTCTTACTTTTATTTTCTATTATTTTCATCTAAATATCTTACTTCTATTCAATTTTTTATAAGTTGGATAAACTTAAATTCCTTTCCAACATGATTATTTCTCTGTGTTTTTGATAAAATTTATCTTCGCTCTTTAAATCATTTTGGAGCAAGTTAATCATTTCTTCTATTTAAACTTAATCAAAAACTTTTCTTAAATCTATTATAAAATAATTATCATTAACAAGGCATAATTTCTTTTTCTTCTATTTTTCTTTATTCTCTTAATATCTTCTTTTGGGAATCTTCTCAGTAGTAGTTAAAAAATCTCTTTAACTAAAGATTTATTAAATTGTTAATTTTTTAAATTTTAATGTAAAACTATTTCAGCTTCAATTGATCACAAAGATGAGTCTATTTACAAATAAAGTATTTGTAAGGTATATTTTTAATTGTTATAAAACGTTAGAAATAGAGATTTTAATATCTTCTGAAGCTAGCTAAAAGTTCAATTATTCTCTGATTTATCTTAAGCTCTTTTTTCCTCTTAAAAAGGATTTATTTTTCCTTATTAGTTTAAATTTATTAATTCCTTTTTTTAATTTTATCGATTCTCTTTTATTAGAAGGTATATAAACTCTATTTTCTTAGAATCTTAAACTCTTAATATTTAAATAGCAATTTTTAAAAGGATAAGCTACTCTACCTCTAAATAAAATTATATAGTGTAATATCATTGAAACTACTAAACTAGTTAGTTAGTTATTATTCCAAAATGTAGAAATGATTTAAGATAAGTTGCTTAGGGTTTATAAATAGGCTATATTCACACTCTAATAAAATATAACCATAAAATAAATTATAAAGCTTTAAATAAACCTAATGAAGCTATATTTTTAAATAGCTTACAGAAAGTCCGAATTTATCTATCCTGCTTTATCAATTTCTTTAATCCTGATAATTTGTATCAGATATACTGCTTGCATTTAAAATTTAAGTTAGTGTGGATTTTCTTGTTGGTTCATAATAAAAAGGGTACTAGTTTTATAATGGAATAAGTTTATATAAGTAAATATAAATTGCTAAGATTTCATTCCAAGTAAAGATGGATTAAACAGCCATGGTATTAATTCTAGATAAACAAAAAAGCTTAGAATTAAAATTACTAACCTACTTAATAATTATAATATAATCTAGGAATAATCCTACAAAAGAGAGTAGCAAATTATCTAGCTGTAAGAAAATAAAAAATAGTTAGATAAGCAATCAAAATAATTCTATTTTTTAAAGAGGATTCATTTATAAACTTATAACTAGTCGCGTATTATATCACCTTAGTTTACTTTTATTATTTAGAAAACTAAAGTTAAGATAAATTAAATTAAGATGAATAGCTTTATATATAAATAAGCTCTTTATTTTAGCAAGTAAGTTTTAGAATTTAAGATATATAAAGATAGAATTTGTCTGTAGGATATATAAGTTATTAGTATAAGGGGTCACTTTACTAGCAAAGAGTTAGATTTTTAAAGAATATCTTTAATATTTAGCATTCAAAAGCTAACTAGTCTTAAATAGCTAAAAAACTCTATTTAACTCCTTAAGCTAAATAGTAACTAAAAGGTACTAAAATAGAAACATTTACCATTCTTATTTTAAGCAGTTAGTATATTATAACAAAGTGAGGATTTATTGTGTTGGATCTAGAAGAAAGATAAATAAATATGTAATTAAAAGGCTAAGAAATCAAATCTAATAATAAACTAATGGGATGTTGTGACTAATAATCCTTTAATAATTGCAAAGTTATGATTTGCGAGTTGTGGAATAATAATTTAAGAGAGTTTTGATAATTTATCCTAGATCTTACCTTCTATTACACTAAATTCCTATAATTATATTTAACTGCTTTATTTGTGGAAAACTAGGTTAAATGTAAAATAATCAATATAAACTAGCAATACAAGCACTTCTCACTTAAATGAGTATCTTTCGTTATTTATTTCATTTAGAGAGAATTAAATAAACTTAGGTAATCTAATAAAATAAGCATAGCATAGCTTTATTAAATATAATTAAAGGCTTATTTTAAGTAATATAGGCAGCATTGCTTAAAGCTATAGAAAAATAAATGGCCACTAATAAAACTATCAAAGAATGCTTTCTAAGAATTAAAGTTAAAATAGTAAACAATAGGGTATCATTTAATTAAGCTAATATAGCTACCACAGTTTACTAATAATAGATATAGCTATAGAAATGCTCAAAAGTATAAAGCTTATATATTTTAATTAAGGGTATTTAATCCTAAGATCTTAGTAATAATTGTTTAATTTATTATTTAAGAAGGATTTAACTTAAATTAAAATGTCAATACCAATGGGTTTGGAGTATTAACTGTTTTAATTGTAAATTAAAAAAAGTAAAAAATAATCTAAGCAAAATCTATCTTTTCATGTAAAGAGAACTGAGTAATCTGAAAATTAAGCTATGAAAGAAAGATAAAAGTTGCTCGTTTAAGAAACATGGAAAAATAAGAGGTCTTAAAACTTATCTCCAGAATAGTAAAGTTAGAATTTTCAGTCAAATTTAAACTTAAGCAGTCAATATTTAAAAATTGATGGAAATAATAAATCTATTTCTAGGATATAAAATAAGAGGAATGTTTCTTATAGCAAGTCTCCTTAGATTTTGAAAAGAAAATAGTAGAAGAAGAATATTTAGATACTAGACGATTCTTATAACTTGAGAAATCTGTAAGGTCCAGAAGTTTTGAAGATTAGTTTTAGTTAATCAACTTAAAATAAGAAAAGTAAAAAGATTATAATTGAAGATAATTATTCGATAAAAATAAACCAAAAAATAAGCAGTGGAAATATTTCCTAATAGCACAATAAAATTCAAAATACAGAAGGCTAAAACTAGCAGAGAGATATAGAAAACTAACTTAACATAAAAACCAAAAAGGAAAGTTATAAACTGAATCCTTCCCTTCGTAAATTTGTTGACTTTGACGAGCAGAACTGAAATTTCTCAAATGAAAATAAAGACTAAATAATCAAAAATTTTACACCTAATTCAAATACTCCTTAAAGTATAAAGAAGTAGTAATTAGAAGGGGAGCAGCAAAGAAGACGCTATTCTAGCTTCAGCAATAGAGTTTAAGTAGACTTTCAAAATAAATTACCAAACTTAAATGAAAGCAAAAATATCGTGCTTTAGTAATTAAAATCGAGTAATAAAGTTCAAAAGGATTTAAGATACGAAACTGTTTAGAATTCAAATGAGAGTGATTTATTAGCATAATAAAATATAATTAAGAAGCATTATAAAAAGTCAAGAGATTTAAATAATTCATATGCTGATTATTAGCTAAGATAAAGCATCGCTAAAGAACGATGCTTAAGTGAAGATAATTTTAAAGGAAATATGCAACTAAACTCCTCTAACTTTAGTTCTGAAAAGCAATTTTTAAATATAACTTAGTAAAGTGAATCTCAAAATACAAGTATATTACAATCAAGCGAAACAACAAATTAGTCAGACTCTATAGAAACTTACTCTGATGATCAACTTAACTAAAGTTTGGAAGAGATTAACTCTTAAAACAAAAAGGAAGCAAAATAGAGATTTAAGAGTAAATTGAACAAAGTAGTAACTAGAAAGCAGGTTTAAAAAAACTAATTAGATAAGATTGAAATTCCTATTCCCCATTCATGTTCTTCTGTTCTAGTGAAAAGATAATTCAAAAAAACGGAAGAAAATAAATATAAACTAGACTGGTTAGAAGATTATACCAAAAACACTAGCTTCTAGCTAAATATCAGTGAAAAATAAAAAGAATTTTAAAATCAAAATACTTATAAAATAGAAATCTAAGATTTAAGCAATCAAGAAGATAAAAAAGAAGATTTCTAAGTAGCAAGTATGAGATCAAGTTAAGTTAATACAAGTGATGAAAAAGATTTAAGTTTTAGCTCATAACAAGATTGCCTCTCTGATATAGATGAAATAAAAAACGAGAATTAACAAAAGTATCCCATTTTTCCAGCTCAGTCAGAATAAATCTTAAATGAATCAAGCCTCTTAAAAAGTTTAACTCTCTGCTAAAATAGTGGATTAGCTTTAAAGGAAGCTTTTTAATACCATTAAAAAATTGCTATCAAATGAATCAAAAAAATATGCAAAAATACCTTATTGGATCTTATCTCAAATCACTTAGTAAATTATGCACATTTACTTGAAAAATCTGTCGAAAGCAATAATTTCTAAAAAGAATTTGATAAATAATCCACTTTCCTAGTTAGATATTGCACTGAAATCTTTTAAGTCCTTTTAGATTAAGAAATCGAATTTCCCAATACTCTTAAAGTATTTATCTATTTCCTTTTTATCCAGAAAAAAAGTTTACCTGATAGCTATTTTAATTCCTTTGAAAAGAGTCGCATTTAAATGTACAAAAATTAGATAATGTAAGTTTTAATACAGGTTTTAATCTTGAGAATAGTAAGAGTTACTAATTTGCTTCTACTTCATTACTAGGATTCTTGTAGGAAAAATTCTACTTTAACCTCTAAAAATGATTAAAGATTTAAATTTTATTTAGTTAGAAAACTTAAAAATTCTAGCAAGTGTCATCTAGGCTTTTATGATAGAAAACTATTTGTATGTAGGAAGAGAATAAAAAGAAAAGTAGATAATAGATAGAGATGTGTATGAAACTGATAACTATATAAATGATATATCAGTAAACTTATTATATAGAAAAACTACGATGGAATATCAGATCAACTATATACTATACTCTAGTTGAAGGATGTATTAAGCAAGTGTTAAGAGTTTAAATAGAATAGCTTGAAAATGATAAATTAGATAGGAAAAAAATTAAGAAGATAAAGCTAAAACTTTGGAAAATAATTACAGATTCCATCTAAAAAAGTAAAAATTAAAGAATCCAACAATTTTCTAAGAGCTAATATTTGAAGATAAACTTTTATATTTTAATTAATTTTAATTTATATCAAATACATCAAAATCAAATTTGAAGCGCATCAATATCTTTTAAATTTAAAATATAAAATAAAGTGTTTAAACATAAAATAGCCTGCTAAATGTTTATACTTTTTGGTTGTAATAGAGATATTATTATTATTTATTTTTTCTACAAAAAATGCTTAAAAAAAGTATTTTAAAAAGATTCAAAAAGGAAAATCTTAAAATTTAGTTAATAGTTAGAAAAAACTCTTACATGTAGATATAAAATGGTAATTTTTTAATTTTTCAATTTTGATTTGAAGAAAATTTATCCAACTTAAATTTTCTAATGATTAAGCCAACTTGATTAATATACATATCTAAAATATTAAAAAAAAGAGTATCTTATAGTTACTTTTTTCATATTTTTAAAATTAAAAATTCTTAAATTTTTAGAATATTAAAATAAATATTTTTAGTGAGTTGAATTTAAGAAAGCATACCTAGTAAAGTTTGAAAATAGTTAAAATAATTTTTTATAAGATTAAACTTTAAACATTTAAAAAGTTTAGTATTTGCTATGCAAAGATAATTTTTAAATTTACTAATTTAATATATTTACCTTTATGTTTTTTTCTTTATCTGTTTTATTTAAAACTATTAAGGAATTTATTTAAAAAAACTTATGTTTTGGTATATTTTTTTGGAATGCAATGATATAAACTGAAATTTTTCTGCGTTGATAAATTTTCCTTAGATTAAAGAATCTGCTCAATGAAAGTCATTTTATACTTTAAGAACTATTTTTTAGATCTACAAATATTAAAAAATTAAATCTCATTCTATATGAATTTCTTTATTCCATGAGAATTAAAAAGAGTTTTAATGTATCTTCCTTAATGTTTAACTAAATAAATATTTAAGAATATATCAAAATTTAATTTTTATATTTGAAAATTTAAGAAGGTAAGTTCATATTCTTTCAAGAAATCATATTCTTTCGTAAAAAGTTAGCAAGGATTGTTTTTTCTTAATGGCTTTAATTTATTTATTTTACATTATAAAGAGAATTTAATGTAAATTAGTTTGGAAGATGACAAAAAAAGAAGCTTGAACTTAATGAACATAATTAAAATGAAAAAAACTAATTCATATCCGTAACTTCATTTCATTTACATCTTTATTAAAGTGACTTCTTCTTTTTAAAATCAATTAGTTTTATTCCTGATTTAGCAAAATCCATCTTATTATCTCTAATCTTAGTTCAACTTAATTCTAGAAATAAAACCATTCTAAAATAAACTTTAATCTCAATCTAAGATTTTTATAGCAGTCAACCTTTTTTAAGCTTATTAGGAATATTCAAAATTTGTCTCAGATTTGACAAATTTTAAAACTTTAAGATAACTAAATTTATGATTCAATTGTAGAATTTGGTTTTAAATTTTGTTATATTATATGCTTTTCAACTGAAATAGTTAGCTTGACATATTTCTACTTATTGGTAGGATATCTTAAGAAATACTAAAAGAATAAATTGGAAACTTAGCAAATATCTTTGTTTTTGATTTTTTAGATACTTAGGAATAAAAAAGCAAGGGAAATGGATATAATTCCTCAAATAGCAAAGCTTAATTCTATATTTAGGAATATTTAACTTAAGAAAAAATGATAAAAGGCATTTATTTAATAAAGTTGTATGCTTATGCAAATAAAGATTAAATAAAGCATCTAGTATTGGCTTTTAGCTGGATTATAGAATTTTATTTTGCTTAATAAACTATAAGACACAGCATTCTAAGGAGTCCTAATTCAGTTTGGCCAGTATGAGATAATTAGCTTGATAGATATATAAAAGTAATGATATCTGCTTAGTATAAATCAATATCACTTGACATGCTTAGCATTTTATTAGAAGGAAAGCAACTATCATTAAGATAATTTATTTACTAAGCTTGACTTTTAATTAACAAGAGTTAAATAATTAGAATATAAAGCTTTAGCTTAATAACTATAATCATAAAAAAGGTGCTATATGTGTTATTAAAGGGTATATTATTTTAAATTAACTGCTGAAAAGAAAATTTCTTGATGAAGACTTAAATTAAGTATATTAGCTATCTTTGAGAAGGGCCACTGAAATTTATTTTCCAAATTAATAATAAAAATACCAGTTTTAAGAAATAAAGATGATAAATTACTACTAGCAAAGGTATATCATATAAAACTAAATAATAACATAGTGGAAATTAGTTAAATCGAAACCATTTTATAAATAAAATTACCTTCATAACTACCTTATAAAGTAAGCTTAAAGCTAACTTTTCGTATTATTGTAGCTAATGCTAATAAATTTAATTTTTGAGTAAATAAGTTTCCAAAATAAATAAATTAGTCTGTATAAAGATGTGAAGATTAAAAAAAGTTCGCCTATTAAAATCCAAAAAAGTGATAATCTGAAGAAATGTAAAATAATAAAGCTCTCTATAGCAAAACTTATTGAGATAGTACAATCTTTCTAATTAAAAGCAATGAATCAGTTAAATTAAATAGAGATCACTTTATTTAAATTTAAACTGAACAGATATTAATTATAATGTCTCCAAAAATTCATAATTTTCTACTCAATTTTCCTATTTCTGCTATTATTAAAGACATATATTCTTTTGATTAAATGTAACCTATCAAATTAGCATTTAAAATATTAGATTTCATATGAATAATAAAGATTATATTAATTGCGTAAAATGAAGAATCAATGTAGAGCACAATTAAATACTTCTATTATAAAATGATTAAAGGATTAATATCATATACTAAACATTATGGCTCTCTTGGAAAGAACAACATTAAACATAAAAGAAACTAGCTTTTAATAAAAAACCTCTTATATAAATTATAGTTCTAATTAGTCTTTAAATAATCATTATTTCAGATTAACTCTGTTAAAGATATTAAGGAAAACAATAGCTTGGTAGAATAAAGTTCATATACTTCTTTTTCTTCTGATATAACAATATTTGATTATATACTTAAAATAATAATAAGAAAAGCTCTTTTAAGAAGAATTTTTGAATTCTAAGTAACATTTAACAAACAAAGACCATACGAAAAAAATTCAATTCAATTACAGAGTTAAATTAAGATTACTTAGAGGAAAAATCAATTTTTTTGGTTTAAACTAAGATTTTTTAAGTGATTTTGGTATCTAATATGGTTTAAAACCGAGCTAATAAATGTTGTTTGCGTAATAAAAACTCTTTTATATTATAAAATTGTGGTACAGTGAATTAGGAAGATATACTTTAAAACATTGGTAGATTATTAATACAATCACTTAATCAATTTTACTGAGTTATTAGATATAAAATTTAGGGAAATAAAAGTTTTTAAAATATTCTTTTTAAGAAATTACTCTGAGATTTTTCAAGCTGTTTTAGATTAAGATTTTAATTTTCCTTTCTTAAAGTATTTTGTTACTGTATGTTCATCCAGAGAAGATAATTGCCAGAGTCTTTTTTAACTCCATATGAAAGAATTAGAATTTAAACAGTAAACTAGCAGAAAGAGTAATTTATTATACAGGTTTTACACCAAGTACTAGCAAGATTTTTTAATATGTTTCTATTTATTTACTAAAATATTAATTGGGAAAGTTCTACTAAACCCTTAAAAAATATAAAAAGAAATCACTTTAATTTAGTAAGAAAATTTCAGAATTCTAGCAAGTGTTATTTAAGCTATAATGATAGAAAATTTTTTATATTTAGGAAGAGAATAAAATTAGAAAGCAATAATAGATAGAGATTTATATGAGACTGATTATACTAAAGATATTTTATGTAGAATAACTATGATGGAATTTTAGAATAATTTTTTTCAATTCTTTATCGAAAGAAATTCCAACTATGTGTCATGATTTAAGCAAAAGAGTTAGTTGAAGATAAACAAAATAAAAAATTACCTTAGAAGATATAGCGAAAATTATGAAAATCGCTTAAAATTCCCGAAATTAGTAATGAAGAGAAAATTCTAGTCGACTATTTTTTAAGCTGGGATTGCAAAAAAGTTCTAATTGATTCAATTTATGCAGTTATGTTTCTAAATTAATTAAAAATATTAATTTTTTAAATTTTACACTTTTATTTTGAAGACTTCTCTTTTTTTTTAAAACTCATTTAAAAATCTTAAATTTTTCATTGTTCTCAAGATATTAGCTTTGAACTTAGATTGATGATTACTATAATTACATAAAAAATTAAACTTTTTCATAGACTAGTCAAATATGATAGTTAAGTGTTAAACATTATGAATTAACTTTATTATATCAATCCAGATTTTTAATTTTACTGAGAAATACAACATATTAAGCTTAATTAAAAAAACGAGATTGAAAAGTATAAAAGTTCTAAATTTAATTAATAATCAACTGCAATTTATTTAAAATATAAGGTCCATTTAATTAAACAATAGGCAAAATTGCTAATGAGCTTTTTTTCTTTTTACTATAAGTTTCAAATTTTTTGTTTAAAATAAATAATTTTTTTTCATTTATTAAGATAATTTAAAATCGTTATTTATCTGTTTTTTTAATAGTAGTTTAATTTAAATAGGAAGAAACAATCTTTATACTGAGATTGACAAAAACTATGGTTCCTAGAATGATTCTGTCTATGAAATATGGAACAAGAGGATTAGCAAGAGTTAAGAAGAACAAGACTTGAGGCATTGAGTAGCATTTATATTGAAAGGAGCTATATACTAAGGTCTCTTGGGTAGCACTAAGATATTTTCTCATTGAAAACAAATTATAAAGAGAGAGTTAACACTGGATGAAAATCAAATGAAAAACCAAAAAAACTTAAAATATTTATTCAAAAGCTGTGCGCAATTGAGGTGCTACTTTCTCTATAATCTATGCTATTTTTATATTAGTAAAATAAAAATCTACTAGAACAATGTATAATTTTTTATATCTAGAACCTATTATAACTTAACACATGATTTATTTATTAATAAATAAAACCATATCAAGTAACCAATTTATTTTCATAAAATATTTTGTTTATTTTATACTTAAGATCTATCTATATTTCAAGCTATTATTTTATATTAATTATATTATATAAAAATTTCTATAATAAGCTCTAAAAAAGTTATAATATCTAACTAAAAAGGAATCGTAATTTTTTTTAAATCGTTTAAAAGTATTTTTCAACTTTAACAAACATTTTATAAAATTTTAGTAAAAATATTCATTTTTCTAACTTGTAAAAATAAGAAAAAAAAATTTAATATTTAAAGAGATTTTTATATTTTTTAATAAAAGTCTAATTTTTTTTCTTTTTCGCTTTATTTATTTAGTAATTCACACTATTTATTTATAAAAAAAATAAGTTAGAAAAACGAAAATTTAAGAACTTTTGATAATTATTTAATTTTTATTTAATTTTATTTCCAATTTCTATATATAATTTTAAATTTTAAATATATCACTATTTGGAAAATTTTCGCTATAAATTTAATAAAATACGAGCATAGTTAGAATAAGAAAGATAAAAATATGCGAAAAAATTAAGGCACTTTAAATTAGGTAAATTATCTACTAATTATGTATACTATATTTTCCCTTTTTAATATCATTAAAGATTCTAACTAATGTAAATTATGAAAGCAAAGAATAAAGAAAAATATTTAATTAATCATATAATAATTTATAATAGCTATTTTTAGGAAAAATGGACAATTGGGCGGTAAAAACGGAATAGTCGATTCGCCTTTCGAGAAACTAAAAAAGAAAAGCCAAAAGAAAGGCGGGTAAAGAAAAATAAAGTAGATAATTACATCAGAATCTAGTTCTTCTTCCAAAGGTAAAGTGATGGTTGGAATGTAATAAGTAGAAGAAAAAAAAATGGCCCATGTTAAAAACTCTAAAATTAAATCGGGTAAATGAAAAAATAAGTTTCCCAATATGAAGAAATCATATATAACTAAAAGCATATAAATAAGAGAACTTATGAGTAATATTTATTTTCAGGATAATGAATTAACAATTTTAAGAAAATAACTAATATAAAATCAATTAATAACAGAAGAATAATTATGAAGATGATCTTAATCAAGCTTACCAATAATCAAATAATGAAATTAGAAAAAACTCCAACTTAAATAAAAAAAGAAGAAAGCTCATAATTAGAAATTTAAGATTAGAATATAATAAAAATATTAGAAAAGATAGAAAACAAGATATTTATAAAAAATTTATAAAGATAAGAACTTAAACAATGCTGATACTGCAAATCAAGATTTTATTTATTAAGGAAATGAATAACTTGAAAAAAACTGAAAAAAAAGAACATGAACTTAAATTAAAAAACTTTGAAATACATCAAATGGAATTTATAAGAGAAAAATATTTGCTGGATAGACTGAGAATCAACAGTGGTTACCTACCACTTAATCAAGAAGGTTGTGGTATCCATCCTTGTTAAGAAAATGGTAGCAAGTACCTGGTTGAGATCCCAGTGAATACTAAGCTTTTTTTACATTTAGTTTATAATTAATGGCAGTTTTTAGTAAAAACCAAGAAAAAGGAAAATTATTTAAATAGAATTTTTTAATTTAAAAATATTTAATGAATTTAACTCTCTAATTTTATGATATTTTGCAAATATTCAGCTCTATTAATATCAATTTTACATAAATTAAATAATCACTATGAATCATCCTAAGATAAAATTTTTAGATTTCATTAAATAAATTTTAAATAATATTTAATCTGTTATAAAGAAAAAGTTTGATTTTTGTTGGTTAAAGCCAACTAAATAAATAATTTCTCAAAGAATGTTAAATTTTTAAATTTTATTATCTTTGATTGTTCTAAAATTCTTATAATTTTATTATATTAAACTAAAATTTTTTTTAAATAGGATGGAAAGCTCTTTACTTCGGATGCTGCTTGGAGGCCCAGTAAGGCAACTTAAGATAAGCGCGGACAGAGGATAAATATTAGAAAGAGAAATCAATAATAAGAAACTCCTAGAAGGAAGATTTTACAAGCTGGAGAACTCTGAATGCCAGGAGAAAACTTTCTTCTTCATAGATCGGGAAAAAAAGTACCCGTAATCGCATATTGCATACTAAGCTTTAGAAGATTAAATTGCATGATCGCACTGCAGGAAGAGAAAATAAGGATAGAGAGACTTATTAAATTTTATTAAATATATATGTTATTTAAAAAATAAAAATTTTAGCAAATTATAGGAAAAAGTCATAGAGAATGAGTAAAGGATGAAATAAATCCTCAAAAATTAAAGATAATATAAATATAAAATAACAAATAATGAACTTTGCTCTTAGTACTTTTACACTGTTAAACAAGAAAGCTATAAATACTAAAAATATCTTTATCATATTCTCATTTTAAAATAACTTTATAACTTAAATAAAACTTAATATTTTATTATTATTTTTAAATTCTTAAAAAAATTTAGATTCATTCACATAAAATGAATTCGACAAAATAAAATTTTGATTAAAATTAAAAAAATATTTTATAAAGTTTTCTAATGAAATGACTTAGTTAATTTAAATATTCTTTAGATTAATGTTAATTAAATGAAAAAAATACTTAGTTTAAGCAAACTGCCAGCTCTTTAATAGAATCTAAACAGCAGTTAGATAAGATTTTTAAAACACAAAATTTAATTATTAGGGTTTTTTTTATTTAATATTAACATAATCCTTTTTAATTTACATTTGATTCCCATTGCGTAAATAAAATAAATTTTTTAATTTTAATTTTTTAATTCGAAACTTAATTTCACTTAAAAAACTAAATATTAAATACATAAAATGATAACAAAATTTTTAATTATAATAAATTCAATTTACAAGATTATTTATCTAAATACTAGTTTATTAAATATTTTAATTTTAAGATAATATTTTTCAAACTTAAATATAACTTTATTTATAACAGTCAGATAAGAAAATAAAATATTTTAATATTCGTATTTTTTATTTTCTACTAAGATTCTTTTGTAATAAAGAAAAATATCAATATATTTTTTCATTAATAGCTTTAAAACAAATTTTAAATAATTTATATTATTCTTTCTTTTTTTCTCATATAACTTGCATGATTTCATTTTTTTTATTTTTCTTTTAAAACTAAAAAAGAATTCTTAAATCAACAAAATTTTATTTTATTTTAAAATATTATTTAAAAAAGCTAGCTTTATTTTAATTATTAATAGATTGAAATAATTAATTTTATATTATTATTTAATATAATATTGTTATGTACCAGAAGTATATTAAATCATTCTTAGAGCTTATGTAACTCTTCTACTTGAAAAATAGCTTTTATTAATTTCAAATTTCTTAAATTTATTCTTTAATCATGTTAAAATCACTTTTTATATTAGATATTTATTAAAAAAAATTTCCCATTTTAGATTTATTTTTTTTAAAAGGAAACGCTTATTTATTTTCAAGAATTTCAGAAAAAAAGAAAATTTAGCTTTGAACACTAAATTTTTAATTAAATTCATTTATCTTACTCTCTTAAATTTTATAAATTTACATTACTAGGATCTGAGAAAAAATTTAGAGCAGAGTATTTTGCTAAAATAGTTAGAATTAATAGGTAAAAATAGAGGAATTTGTAATTTTTAGTTTTAACCTTAGAATTTTAAATTTTTTTTTGATTTAAAATATTTATAAAAAGGATAAACTTAAAGAAAAAGCTCTATTGATATAAAAAGAATAAAAGCCTTAAAATAATTTATTTATATATTAAATAATTGTATACATTTTTTTAATTATAATCTTTCGAAAAATATCTAACATTAAAAACTAAAAATTTATAAAAATAAATAAATTTTAGACATACCAAATCAAAAAGAATTAAACTTACCTAGTGATAGCTATACAATATTCTTGTTGAAAAAGAAAAAATTTGAAAATATATAAAAAATACACTTATGAAGAGGAATATAATTTTTATATTTTGAAATTAATTTTGCTTTAAAAATTAAAATTAAAAATCATTCATAATAATTAGACATTTTTATAACTTTAACGCAATTATAAGTTATTTAAATTTTATTATTTTAGAATTTAAAGCTATAAAGTTTAGATTTATCCTGTTTATATCCTCATATCATGAATATTAATTCATAAAATAACATTTTTAATTTATTAATTTGATTTTTATACGAAATTTTGTCGCAATATTTTTCTAAAATTATAACCCTTAAATTTTTCAATCTTAATTAGAAGTTAAAAATATAAATTAAATTTCTTTTAAAATGTAGGAAAAAATCATTTTCCAAATAATTATTTTTTGAGTTCTATCATTCAGATGATTCATTATTATATCATAAATTAAAAATTTTATTTTGCATCTCAAATGAAACTAAATAAGTAAGTAAGTCAATTAAATTTATCTGTACTTAATTCGGATTCAATTAAAATTACTTTGAGCTAAAGACTTAATTAAAAATACTAAAAATCATTTAAAGTCTAAAAAGCTGTTTAAATACACCTAAAAAGAAAAAAAGGAAAGAAAAAAACTTGATCTGATAGCTTATACCAATAAGTCGGATTTATAATTTCTAGTATTAGTAAACTTTGTTAAGATTTATTAATTTATTAAATAAGAAAAGTATTTAAAAAATATAACCTAAAAAAACAAAATAGTAAGGGGCATTAATAAATTATTTAATTAGATTTGAAAAGAATATTATTGCTTATACTTAGTAATATTATGATATTTAAGTTAGATTTGAATACAATGAAAGCTTTGTATTAAAAGCAAACTTTAAATTTTAAATTTTTTTTCAAAAATAATTTAAGCCAACAAAAATTTTTTATTATCTAAGCCTAAATAGAAACCACAATTTAAGTATTTATATATTTATTAATAAAAAAGAATTAAAATAAACCTTCTAGTTTAGGTTTTGTAGTATCTTAGGAAAATAATAAAGACTAGAGTTACAGTTATTTAGCAATTTAGAATTTTATCTTAAAATTATTTCTTTTTTCTTTAAATTTTAAAATGAGAAAACTACGAAACATAAGTTTCTTTAATCATATCTATTTAGTATGTATTTGAAATTTTATACCTACGATAAAGGGATTCAAATAATTTATCTTTTAAAATTATCCATATAAAAATATTATAATTTTGAATGAAATTATCTGATTTTAAGTTGTTTAGGAGGTAAAAAGAAACTCTTTTTTTTTAGAAATTTGAAAACATTATCTTTAAAAAATAAAATTTTCACCCTAGTATTTACCTATTATCAAATAGTTGGATAATCATTTCGACTAAGTAATAATTTATAATTATTCCTTTATTTTTTAGTAAATCTATTACACAATTTGTTGTTTTAAACATCTTAATATAGTTAATCTAATTTAAAAGCTTTTATAACTTCGATTTCTTTATTTCAACAATTTCTTAGTTTTTATAATTTTGGCTAAGTTTCTAAATTTTCAGCAAAATGTACTTAATTTTTCTATAATTCTTCATTATTAATTTAAGAATTAAGAAGCACTTTTCATACTTATAAATAAGACTTATAGATATCGAATGAATATTTGCTCTTTAATAAACTTCTAATACTCATTTGATTTATTAACAGTATTCTGGACTTATAAACAAAATAGAGATCTTTATAAGCATATGATAATAACTTTTAACCTTGATATACTTATCTTCATTTCATTAATCAAAATATTTAGTTAGATGCTGTCATAATAGATAAAACAATGTAAATAAACATTATTTAATCTAGATATGCTTAATTAATATTAGATATTCCATTATATATTTAATGTAAATTAGTTGAATAGCATTTTGATATATCATCGCTTTTGTTTATTCCAATATTTTGATTAAGAGAAAAATAAAAAAGCACAACATAAATTTTGCTCTTTAAGTCGATTAAAATGCTTTAGGCTTTTCGCCTTTTTCTTCTTGCAGTACAAAATTTTATATTAGTCTAATTAATTATCAGCTAGTTAGTTCTTCTATATAACTAAGAGTATCAAGTATATCTTCGCTTTTAATTAAACTATATACATTAATTAAATGATACATTTAAATGAATTCTTAATTAATGCTTTATATAGGTAATATCATAATAGTTTACATTAATGATAGAAACAGGTATAAAGTTCCTAGGTCTAATTGTTGGATTTAGTCTAAAGTTGCTTTTATTGTAAAATTAAAATTATTTTTATACAATTTAAGCTAAGGGCAATCCTATGCTATTACAAGTTTAATTCTAATGTAAAAATTTGAAAAAAAATGTTTATTCAAACTTCTTATAATTTACATAGATAAAATTTCAATGAAAATATATGCAGAAAATTAAATAAATAATAAGAGATACTTATGATAACTCTTATCCCAAATAGTGATTCCTTATGTAAATATATATTAGTTGGAACTGTTCTCGATTATTATATGCATTTAAGTTGATATAGTGATCTTGACTTTTTTATCATCAAATAAATAGCTCATTCTTTTGAAATAAATATTATATGCATTTCATCTCTATTTATAATAATTAACTATCTATTTTTCAATTTTTAAGCTTCAGCTTTTTACCATTTAGTTTGCTTGCACAAAAAATTTTTAATGTCTTTTTTCTTGTTCTGTAAACTCTTAAAAATACATTGATTTCTTTTGTATACTAATACAATTCAAAATTAAATGATTGATGTTCTTATAGGTATTTCCACATCTTTTCCGCCAGCCTCTAGATTGCTCTAGAGGTTTAATATAAAAGTTTAAAAATCTCTACAGCTCTTCTCCTTGCTATGTATATTATCACTGAGATATCCTTTATCCTAGATAATGATTGGTATCTTTGATTTTGTATATTTTTTCAAATTTGTTGAAATATAATCTTTTACTTACTCTTTTTAAATTTAGTTGTTACTGTAATTTCATTATTCTTATTTAAAGTTTTGAAATTTTGAAATTTCCAGAATTTTTTCAATAGATGCATTCGAGAGTTACAATAATAGCATATTTTTGCTTCTTGTTTAAGTTAAAATCTTGAGTTCTTTTCTCGTTTGATTATCATTGGGTCATTTTCTTATTCTTGTAGGTCCATTTAACGCTGCAATTTTTGTTTTTTCTTCTATTTTTTTTATTTTGTTGATAAATTCTTTCTGCTTCTATTGTTAGTGTAATGATTAATTGTACTATTCAGTGAAATATATAAAATGTGTTAAGGTCTCTTTCTTAGGTCATGAGTCTCGATTCTATTTCCACTGCAATTTCAAGATTTTCCATCATTCTTTAATATCTTTCTGCAACTTTTTGACCTCCTTTTGAGGTCTAGGACCAATTTTATCAGCTAATCATAGCTTAATTACTGCTAAGTGGTAAGATTTGACACTTCCGAGCGTATAATACTTTTAGTCTATTTTCAAGGTTTTTCTTTAGAAGTGGGAGATTCGATTTAATGGATGACCTTTATGGTTCTCTTTTTTTGGTTATAGTCTTTCAAGGATGTCGTTAATTCCTGCCTATTGAATCGAAAAAAAATCCTGACATCTTTAAATTAAATTAAATGTTTAGCTTTATCTTAGAAATCTAGCCTTTTTATAATTAATCATTACCCTATTGATTCTTTAATTATCAAAAGAATATCTTTTTGTCTCATTTCTAGCATCAAAAAGCATTAGTATATTATTTATACATAAATACAAACTTAAACGAGGGATATAAGAATAAATTTAGATACTTTGGTATTTTTTAATTTTATAATACCAAAAGGAAAAATAAATGTATACATCTAATTAATGTGCAAAGCCAATAAAAATATTTTTTTATTTCCTAACACATGTATAATTTTAAATTCCCTTAGAAAATTGCTTTACTAAAATATTCCTCTTATTATTTTCTTTATCTTTTAATCTAAAAAAATATTTTTTATGCACTTTTGAAGATGAAAATTAACTTGCAAAAAAATTGGGAAAATAATCCAAAAAAAATTTGTTGGGCTTTAAAAGAGAAATTATATACAAAAATTAAATTAAGTGATTACATTAAACTTTTAATCTAATAATATAAAGAATATAGTTGAGATGTTTAACTTTTGAGCTATAATAAACATATTTAGAAATAAAATATTCTAAAAAAATTGAAAGAAAACAATAATCCATTTGGCTTTGTAAATAAAATTTTAACTTTTTTACTAATTTTCAAAAAATAAGGGTATCTATTATTTTTTGCTTTTAAAATAAATTTTCATCTTTTTCCTTTTCCTTGGATTTTAATTCCTTGTAATTGGTAGTTGAAAATTTCTTTCTTCTTCGCTTTTTGTTTCATTGTGCTCAAGTCTGTTTAATCTCCAAGTATTTATTGTTCACGCTTTTTGTTTGCCTCCGTCGTTATTTATAGTAATTTAATTCTTAAACATTTATTTTTTTTTAGTTTGCTAGCTATCGAAAAAAAATTATACAGAAGATAAATCATTTTTTTCTCAAGTCTTTATTTTCTCTTGAAAGTTTTGCAGTTCCTGTTCTATTTCTTGCAATAACAATATCCTTTACGCTTATCTTTTCTCTACTGCAAGTTGGAATTTAAAATTAAAGTTTATGTGATCACTAAAACAATTTAAATTTCAGGTTATTCTATTTACTATCTTTTGAAGTTTAATCATCTTGTAACAAGTGCAGGAAACTTTATTTTTAAGTCTTATATTTTCTGCATAAATTTGTAATTTTGCAGCTGCTTTATTATATAATCATTTTACTTCCTGTAAAGCTTTCTTAAGATTGTTAAATCGGATTTTGTCTGAGACTTGAGAAATAAAGTTTTAAAGGCTTACATTATATATATTTTTTAGAATAGAAGGAAATTAATTGTTTTTGCATTATTAACACAATTCAATTATGTTTAATTTAAAACTTATTCAACAATGCAACGGTAGTTTGCCGTCATCTCTCTCTTAATTTAGATATCTAAATGTTGCATTTACTTATTTTATTTTTTCTATTTATATTTTTCCTTTTAGAAATTTCGATAAAATCTTATTGTCTATCTTCAACATAGTTTTGCTAATTTTTCTTTGAGAATCTATTTACGAAAAAATTTGACTAAAAAGATATATTTTTTCTTATATTTCTTTCACTTTTCATTGCCTTTGAAGTATTTTTTCATTCAAATATCTGAATTTTGTTTTAGTCATTTTTTTAAGCCAAATACTTTAAATTATTCATGCTAGCTTTATTTTTCTTTACTATTACAAAGCTATTTTAAGCATAAGAATTCTCTCAACTTTATCTTTTATTTTTATTTAACTTTATTAATGAAGATTTCTTAAAACTTTGTTTTAACAGAATTTTGGTAAAAAAGGAAATAAAAAATTTATTTCCTCCTCATTTAATTTTATTTATAGCCTTTTAAGTTTTTAGAATCAATTAAAGATATAATATAAAGCAAACTTATTCCTTACTTTTTAATTTAAACCTTGCTTTAAAAGAAGAGTTTTGCTCTTTTTACAACTCATTTTTATAAAGTAGGGAAATAAAGTTAGATCTATAAATCCGCATCTAAAGCTTTTAGCTCTATATTTTAAAAAAAAAATTAGAATCTTAATCTTAAAAGATCGAAGGAGGTATAAAAAATGCTAGACAATGATATGAAAAACGTGAAGTTAAATAAAGTGGTCTTATTAAAGGTTTTAGCAATGAGGTAGTTGTTATTACTTTTTTAGCATTATAATCCCTTAAAGATAATTATTAAATTTTTGATTTTTGTATCAATTTTATTTAACTAATAACTTAATCCTCCAGACAATTTAGTAATGCCTACTTATCCTTATATTTAAAAAAAAATATCCTTAGCAAACAAAGATTAATCTAATCTTAAAGGCTATTTATCAATAATAAGAATGCATTCCATCATTTTATTTGACTGTGAAAAAAGTTTATAAGAGGGATTTCCTTTTTTAATCAAAAAACAGCTAAATAAACTTTAACTAATTTTGGCGGAAGAAAAAGCTTTGATTACTTTTCAGTTTTTCAGCAATGCTTTTTAAATGTATGATAATTGATTATTTAACTAATATTAATTTATATAAGTCATAGATATTAAAAATGAAGAAAGAAAAGATAGTACATAATGATAGAGAAAGATAATAAAGAAAAGCATTTGTCACCAAAACAAAATAGGCAACTTATGTTCTAGATAAAATTGATTAAGATTAACTTGACTTAAAGATTAGCTTAGCTAAGAAATATAAAATGGCTTAGAAAATAGAGAAGGAAAGGAACTAATGTGTTCCTATATTAGATCTGGCTAAAAATGATTTTATTAATAAAAGAAAAGTATAGAAGCTTTTTTCTTATTCCAATTTCGCTGAATGTGATTCTCATATTGACTATACATAGTCGATAGAAACTAATTCCCCAGCAAGCGAGTAAATTTATTTTTCATAAAGCGCTAAATTAAATAGCTAAACTCCAATCTTGTCATAAAAAAGTAAGTATATTAAGGAATTTTGTTTAGAATAGACACAGAAGAAAAAAAGAGGCAGTGAAGTATACAAAGACTTGAAATAAAGAAAATCATAAATATTTAATAACTATAATCTATTAAAGAAATTGACTAGTGAAGCATTTATAGGAACTATAGTTATTATGGGTATTTTGGCTTACAAGTTCTATCAACTTTTTTATGAAGCAAAGTGATGAAGTGGAAACATAGATTATAAAGTTAAATTTATTATTAATTTTTATTAGGATTAAAGTTATAAAATCATTTTCTCTCTAACATTAAATATATAGAAGCATTACTTTCTATATCATCTAAATAAGAGCAAATAGTTAGGATAGCTAGAATAAGCATCATAGTTTTTTCAGGTGAATATTATTATAAAATAGAGCTTACGTTGGTTTAGCGTTATAATTGTAGAAGCTTTTATATATTTTTGTATTTAAAAAGAAAACTAAAAATATAATAAAGCAAAAATTAAAAATCATAGTGTAAACTTCTAAAATTCTTTATCACCATTCCTAGGAAAATTGTATTTTCGAAAAAATTCTTTTAAAAAAAGTTATGAGTAATAAAGAGATAGCACTTACTTAAAATATAACTAAATATTGGAAAACTTTAATATTATTCAAAACAAATTGTTTATGCATATATTTTATAGAAAGAATCTATTTTTAAAATGGAATATATATGAGTAATATCATTTTTACTTTTAGACTTCTATTTATAAGTATAAGTAGATCGATAAATAAATTAAGTTGATACTTTTTATGATAGTTAAGTATAATGGTTTATAGACAATGTTATTAAAGGTTGTCAAATCTTTTCAAGTCAATGCAGGTAAAATTTAAAAATTGGGATTAAAGAAGAAAGATAGTTAAAATTATGGGGATTTATAAAACATTAAGTAAAATTTTTAGGATGAATGCTCAACGTTTTTATTTTTTACACAATAATGTTCCTTAGAGATTATAAATAAAGAAAATAAAGAGTTCAGCACAGAATAAAAAAGCCAAATAAAAATTTTAAATTACAAGGAAAAACTTCATTTCGTTAATCATTTTCGATTTTATTTTATATTTCAAACCAAAATTTATTTAAAAGTTAAGCAACTCATTATCATTGAATTTATTTGATTGCTACTTTTTTAATTTTAGCATAATCATTATTAAAAGCCCTTATAAAAAAATTAATAATTTGCTATTAATAAGATCTTTATCACTATATACAAAATAAATAAAAAAGAGACCTATTAAATCAGGGAATTTAATTATTTAATATCTTATGATATGAAAAAGTAATGCAATTATAAGCATACCAAGCATTTTTAAGCTATTATTTTTCTAAAACTTAACTAATGAATTTCTACTTTACAGTATTTGAACTAGAGATTTATATTATTAAAAAAAACATTTATAAGTAGGATAAATTTTAAAAAATTTCAGAAGATTTAAAATAATCAAAGGGTTATTATTGATAAAATGATTCTTTGTTAAAGAAAAATCAAAAAGAATTTAATTATTGGTTTATAAATAGATACACTTTTTTTAAGTGTTATAATAATTTAGATATTTTAAGTCTTATTTTCTATAAAAATTGTCTTTTTGGGTACTTTTTGAAATGATAGATTGGACCTAGCTTAAGTTTATTCAAAAAGAATTTATTAATGATAATTCTGAAAAAACTATTTAAAACTCGAAACTTAACTAATTTAAGTATTTCTTTATATCTTTAATTGCAAATAAAATGCCAAGAAATAAAATTAAATCATTGTAAGAATCTTTTTGATAGTCCATGACTTAGCAAATTGGATAATCTTAAGCAAAAAGTATTTTTTGATAAATCTCAGATATTCCAAAATAATATAATATCAAATCTTTATATAATAAAAGGTTTGGACTATTTTTTTCATAGTAGCAAAATATCATTCTGAATAACCAAAATTTTCTTAAATTACACCTTCTTTTTTCTTGAAACAAATTTAGATTATTTTCTTTAATTTCCTTCCAACACTAAACTTTTTTTTAAATTTAATTAAAAAAGGTTTCTATCTTTATTTGAGTAAAAGTTTTGATTTTAATATACATTAAATTTAAGTTTTTAAAGCATAATCAAGCATTTCCTTAATTTATTTTATTTTCTAAATTTTTTCAAAAAAGGTAGATTTAGTTGTAAAAAAATAAAATATTTTAGGACTTAGTAACTTTTTTAATTATTAACGAAAGAAAGTTCAAAAGATGTAGATTTAGTATATTACGTTAATAGAAACTGAGTTGATATATTTACGATGCTTTTTACAAAAATTGTATGTCTTTAAATAAATTTAAAACTTTTTCTTTCTAATTTTAATTTTAAACAGTCTGCATTAATAAATTTATCCATATTTTTAGAAGGATATTTCCTTGATTTCTTTTTAATTATAATAGATAAAAGATGAAATATATATCTTTTTAAAGCTACAAACCTTTTTTCATAGAATGATCTTTCTTTTGATTCTTGAATTTAGTTTTAAATAGATTTCAAAACTTGAGTTATTTTAGTAAAAGCTGATAATTCTTTTTAATGATATTTTTAGAAGTTATTAATTATTCTTTTCTATTAAGCTTCTGATTTTTTTTATTTTACACTTGTTTCAAATCATACTCTTAATAAAAAATTTTGCTCATAAGAATTTTTTATTTCGCCTGTTAAATCTTTATCCTTTCTAAGATGAAAATTATAATAGCTTTGTGGAAAATTTTGTAATAAGAAAGGCAAAAAAAATAAGTTTCATTTCTCTCAAAAAATTAAGAAATCAAAGATTTAGTAAAATAAGTTGTTCATTGAGTATATCAGACTTTATATCTTTTTTCATTGTGTCTAAAAAATATAATGCTTGCTATGAAATAAAGCTTAAACATATGATTTATAGTATATTATTATACTGATTTATAATGGTCCAACATGATTCTGAAGAGCTTTAGTTAATTTTATTGTTTGAAAGTATTAAGAAAAAATGAATAACCTATTAAAAGCTTTCTCTTGAATTTCCTTTTAGATTTTTTATTTAAATTATAATACAAAGCTTATAATTAAAATCATTAATAAGATTAAAAGGAAATTATAAAGCATTCTTGAGCTTTATTAGTGGTCCAATCTTTAATTTCTTAATTAGTTATAAAAATCACTTTTGTTTAAAATTTTTTTTCTAGCTTTAAAGCTTTTCTTTTTCTCTAATCAAAGAGTCAATGAAATTTTAGCGCTTTTTTCTTATAAAAATGAGGAGGTTATTTGTCTTTGCTTAGGGTTCGTAAATATAATATTTTAACTGGTGGGATAAAAAAGTTGTTTAATCTTCCCTAAAGGCTTTCTGAACTAAAATTAAACTATTTTCTGTGTTTTCCAAATTATAGAAATAAACTCTATTCTCGTAAGCAATAATGAGATTACTCACAAAATAAATAATGATGATTAAAAAGAGAAAAGCGAAAAATTTCTTTTTGAGCTATAAAGCTTAAATTTGAAAATCTTTTATAATGACTTTTTGAAAAGGATGCATCATATTAGATGGCTCGTAAAGAATAAATTTTTAATTTAGAGCTTCTAGTCTAACTCTTTAAGTATTAGCATCTTTTATAATGCAAAATAGATAAAAAATATAAATTTAAATAAAAATTTGCAGGTTTGAACCTTATAAGCCCAAAAAGGATTTAATAGTTATTTTTTATTTTAGACCTAGTGATTTTCAAAATTTAAAATGCAAGATCTAAAAAATTTATCTCTATCTATTTGTCTTTTTTAATCTAACTAAAAAAGATTTAAAACATAATTTTTTACCTATTTTTTAGTTTATACTTTGAAGTTATTTTAAGCTAATAAATTAATTTTTTAACTTTGGGTATATTAATATTTAGTTAACTAGAAATGAGAATAATATAATATTTGCTATATCTAGATTTTATTATATAACTATAATTAACTTAGCTGATTAAGAGCATTAATAAGTCACATGAATCTTAGTAATCTTCTTGTTAATCATGCAAAAGAAACTTCATGATTTTCGAGTTTTAAAAAAACTGCTAAGAGTGACTAGAAAATCCTCGATTAAATAAAAAAATTGATTAATACATTTTTAGATGAGAAGTCAATTAAAGAGTTTTAATTCTAGAATTGAAAGCTTATATTTTATATTACTCCTTCATTTTTAAAAAAGGTATATCTATGTTAAATTTATTTATAATTCTATTTTTATTTTAGTTTCATCACAAAATTTCAAATTCATTATTAAGTAAATTAAATCATTTTGCTAGACAATTATTTTAAATTTTTGCTACCTTTGTTTCTTCTATTGAAACATTCTATCAAATATTTGATTCAATGTAGTATTGTATTGAAGAGAAGGCATAAAAAAGAGTTAATTGATTTTCTTTCTAGCCAGGAAGTTTTCGTTTTTATCTAATTGAAACTCCTGCGTAATTTATTATTTATTTGATTGAGATTTTATGCTAAATAAATCAATTTTTCATACTAGCACAAATCAAATTTATGAAAAAAGTTTACGAGAACTAATTTTCTAATGTTTTCAAAGAAAAGCATCACGATTTATCGAACCTACAAATAATTTATACTTATGCATTTATTTTTTTTGCTAACATGTTGACTATTAATAAGCTTTCTTCATTTTATTAATCTAGAGTCTAGAATGTTTAATGTATATTATTCCATATTATATCATTTTATTTTCATATTCTATTTTTATACTTTTATCAGAAATTTCCCCCTTAAATCTCAAAGTTAAGGACTAAATATTAATTTAATATTTGAGTAGTTAAATGAATTTCAGCTCACGATACTTAGTAGTTACTTTTATGGGACTTGTAAACATTAATGGATTATCTTCTAATGAAAGAATATAGAAGAGTCAACCAGAATAGATATATTATCGAATAATGAAAACTGACAAAAAAGGGATTTTCCTCCAAAGATAGCAAATGGATATTGAATATGTTTTAAGAATTCAGATAAAGAAAATGTAAAAGTCTATTTGATTGAGAAGAACTTTTAGTACAGAAGCGCATAATGAAATTGGAAAAAAAAGAAATCTTTTTGTCACAATTGAATCCTATATTTTATTAGTTAAGTCTTCTTACACATCATATAACGAAAAAAGTTAAGATATCAAGAATTAAGTCAATGTGCATCTCAAAAGTTTGCCAAAATAAATTTATGATAATCCATATATTCTGATGAGAGATTTAAGGGGGACATTTTAAGGGTGGACATAATCCTAAAATTTTATTATGATAATACCTATTAATTATAGCAATTTTTACTATATACGGTTCCAGATAGTGAATGATAATAACATTAGTATATATTCATAAAGAAACAGGAGAAATATAATATATTATTATATAAATTAATTAATTAAATTAGCGTGGTACCACTATTGTTTGGTTCACCACAAAAAAATAAAGAGACCAAATTTAATTATTTACAATAGGCTAGAAATGTTTCTAGCTTCATCTGTACTCTTTGATTATTATCTTCTTCTCTCCGTTTTTATAATCAAAATTGATTGTCTTCACTCTTTAAATTCTTGTAATTCTTCCAAAGGCTGGAGTTAGAGAACATTCCACTATTTGTGTCAAAAGACCCAATTAGGTTAAATTCTTCTAAATAAGAGTTATTTATGATCTCAGTCATGTCTTTGTTGCTTTCTAAATTCCTGATCAGAATAGCGACATGTAAAATCAGGATAACTCTAAGATCTGGATGGCTGACTACTAAGGCTCTAACAACACTTTTTAACTTTTTTAATTTTATCTTTATATAAATAAATAGGGAGGAGCAATCCTCCAATTGACATTGATTTGAAATCTGGTACCAGAAGTACCCTTGGGCGAAAAATAAACAAGAATCTTGGTAGGAGCCAAGATTGAAGACAAAGACTAAAGAGGTATCAAGTAATGTTATTCATGAAAGATGCCAGACACTAAGGTCTCTTAGGGAGCATTCTGATCACACCTGTAGAAGGCAAGAATCACAAAGGATACTAGCACTATGGAAGATTTAAGAAAAAAAAATTTTTACATTAAAAACGTTATTAAAGAGTTGCACGCCATTGAGGTGCTACGAGCTCTCTAATCTTATTTATTTATTATTATCATTTAAAATTGGAATAAATGATCCTAAAGTTTAATTTGAATTGTTCTTTATGTCTTTTAATTCGTTTATGATTATCTTCAAGATGATCTTTATCTATCTAAAAGTACTCTTAATAAGTTTGTAAGAAATAATCTTAATATTTTGCCTATCTAATGCATCTTTTAATCTAACTGATTTATATTTCTTGTAGTTATCTTTTCCCAATAATTATAAAATTAGAGATAAAGTTAACATTGATTGAAATATGATTAATAAGTAAGTTATTATAGTTATCAGTGAGATTTCCAAATTAATATATATGCTTATAATGATAATAATTAACTAAAGTGATTCCAACTTTAGTAAATTCATCACTGTGCTGAAGTTTAATTACTTCATCGAATCTTGATTTTCCAGTCTTCGTTTTAATTGCATTTCTTAAAAAATAATAATTGTTCTGACTTAGGATTTTTTATTATTGTAACTAATTTTAGTTAAGCTCACATCAAATATTTATTCTTTTCTTTTTTATTGTACCATTGCTATGTCTCTCAGAATTAAAAGCTATATATATTTTCTTTCTGTATAAATTCCATTTGGGGGCGATGTAAATTACTGAGTGATTGTCATAATTTTAAGTTTTTTTGTAATTATTTTTGTTTAAAATATCTGAAATTTCTTATAGTATGGTCAAATCTCCTGCAATATCAGTATTACTTTTTTCTTTAATATAAATTAATTTTTTCTGGTTTATTTTTATCTTTTTCATCCATAGGATTGTTCATCGTTATATTTGAAAGAATATGCTTTCCGTCAACTCTGCGAATTAATTAATTTTTGTTTTTAACTGTTCTATTTAATTATTTGCTAAATATTCATTTTCGTTTTTAGATCCTTAAGGGCTAGAAATCAGGTATGATTATTACTATACGTTGTATTAAAATTTTAAAATTTTTCATTGCATGTTTTTTAGTTATTTAACTATAGTATGCCAATCGTAACTAGGTTGAGATGAATTCTTTTTAGAAGAGACTTTTACAATAAATTTTCCATTTCTTTTTATTATATATAATCATTTTTAAAATGGATACTGGTTTCCAGTCGTCCAAATATTTAATCCGGTGTAGTCATGTCTGCATTGCAAGTACTCTTGCAATAGATGCCACCACAAAAAAGTAAGGACGAGTCCATTGTGTGATAAGCTTTAATTGTTTAAGAGTTCTCTCTGTCGGTACGATAGGTTGGCTAGAGGGAACCGAAATCCTGACCTATTCTATCAGCTTGTCTCCATTAATTTGTCTTGAATTCCTACTAGGCTTAGTTAGGCAGTATAGCACTTCATTAGTGCACTATCCTTTAATATTCTGAATAGTTCTTATCTTGCATGTAGCATTCTTAATTATTTATCCAAGAATTAAGATTTGAATTAAATAATTTTTTTCTATAAATTTCTCCGCTTTATGTTGAATATATCCTAAATAGTTTTCTAAAAATATCTTATTTATTCTTTAAATTTCGCTTAGTTAGTAGCAGTATTTTTATTGGTATTATTTATTGCACACGTAGTATTTTATTCTATTTTAAACTATTATTCCTGTAACATTTATTTAATTTAAATTTACTATTTATTTTAAATAAACGTTTACTGTTTATTTTAATTTGAGGTTTAATTTTCTATTTTCAAAGGATTTTATTAATTCTGTTAAAACGAAAATGGCGTTACCATTTTTTCTATTTCTTATGATGATTAATATTGTTTCTCAAGTAAAGACGTTATTAGTTTTTCTAATTTTTCTACTTAATCAGTGAGATATCTATTTTTAAACATAAACTCTTTTAACGATTTACATAACATTTCTATTTAAGTTTGTGTCGAAAGTTTTTTTAAATTCTGGATTTCCAAGTAGTTAATGTTCGTCATATCAATCATATTTCTCACTTTCACTCATTGTAATTATTTCGCTTTTTTTATTTTTTAGAGAATTTTCCTGTTTAAATATTTTGTTCAAAGTTCTGTTATTTCTTAGAAGCCATTTTATTCCAATAATAATTTTCCTTGTGGTCTCACTAAGAACATATATTGAGGCTAAAAGAGAAATGTCACATTAAAGGAAACTAATTTTTTATTTGGAAGAACAAACCAATAAGTAAATAATCTTAAAGAATAAACAAATTTCTTTGAATAGACTTCAAGCATAATTTGCAGTAATTAAAAAAACAGAAAAAAAAAGTTTCTTCTTAATTTAGATGATTAGGAAATGCTTTCATAGGCTGAGAAAGATCTAAATCCAGAAAAAGAAATATAATGAACTTTAATTAATAAATAAAAAAATAAACTCATTATTCATAAGAGAATTGCGTTTATAACAATCACTCTAGTATAGCTCAATAATAGACTAATTTTAGAAATTAAAAATAGATAAATTCTGAGATAGTACTAGGGGATTAGACGTAATTTTTTTCATTCTTATAAGAAGTTAAATTTTTTCCAGGGAGAAAATAAAAAATCATAAGAGAAATTCAAAATGGGAATAAAATTGACATAGAATGAATAAAAGGAGCATTATTAAATATACTAGAAGCTATTTCAAAAAGATCTTCACTCTTTTTTAAAAATATGTTAAGGCTTTAAGAACTCCAAGAAACTAAATCCAATGCTTATTATTCTAATATTTAAAAATGAAAGTAAAAAACGATTTGAAAAACTGGTAGTTTTTTTATATGATAAAACTTAAAAAAAGGAATTTAAAATCTATATTTAACTTCATTAATGAAAATCATGAAAATTAGATAAACTACTTAATAAACTTGGGAGATACAAATTATCATAGAAAATATCAATAAATTAAATTAGAGTAGACACAATTTATCGGAATATGAAAGATGTTTAAAAATACTTGCTTCATCAATAAGAAGATTTTTGCTTGATCAACTTATGAGAAAAAACTGCCATTTCACTTGTAAAGAATTAAAATAATTCTAAGGGAATAGATTCATCATTTACTAATGATGGAATGAAAATTAAATAATACAACAATGAAGTTGAATAAGGAGTTTCGCAAAGATAGGATTTAAAACACTGTATTTTGACATTGTTATCATATTTAAAAAATAAAGGGGCGAACTAGGGGTAAATGACAAAAATCATGTAATAGCTTCGCTTGTAGAGGATGGGCAGATAATCTAATTCTTCTTTCCAAATCTAAAAGTAGATTGTGAGATTTAATAAACGAAACAAGCTAAATTTTTACATAAAATCACTCAAAGATAGATGCTACCATATCCTAGTGCATCTAAAGAAACCTTAGAAATAAGTAGACTTAAATTTGAAAATAGATAATAAGCTATTTATTAACAAATTAAATATTTAGAAATAATTAATCATAAGAAGTAGAATTTTAATCTCCATTGCAAAGAAATTGCGTTAAAGTATCAAATTGCAATGAAAAAAAGCTGAGCTTTAAATTGAGAATAAATAAGAATATAATCCTTAGTATTTACATTATACGCAAATCTTTTACACATATTACTTATATGAAGTTAATCAAAAATATAGACGAGAAATTATCAGCATATATAAAATTAGAATTTAATCCTATTGTTTGTAGAATGATCTTTAAGATCGTCATTATCTTAATGATTAACTCTTTTTTATGTATAAGGATATGAGACATCTGTGCCCATATTAAAATTTGTATAGTATTCTAATATAATAAGGGGTTGGGAATAATAATTTATGGCGTTTATTATAAAGGTCATATAAACTTAATTCAAACGTCTTAAATGAAGTATTTAGATTTATAAATAAAAATATTTACCTAGAAGTTGATTTTATAAGATTTGACCTACTCTTAATGACAAAAAAGTTTAAAAGGAAAAATAAAAAAATGAGAAGGGAATAAGAGTAATTGAAAAATGATGAGATGCAAATACAATTAGAAAAAGTTTATTATTGTTTCTTATCTGAAGGAAAAAATTCCTTTTATTAAACGCATCGAAAATTTTTTTAAGCAAAAATAAATTAGTTTTAATTATATATAACAAAAATAATAAAAATGGTAAGCAATCTTAGCTATATATTTAAAGTATTTTTTAAAGTCTTAATAATAAGGTTATTGTAAAATAAATAATTTATCTAAATTTTAATTAAAAATATTTAAGATTAAAAAGAAAAAAGATATTATACTTTTAGCTTTTGCTATCAAATTTTTTAATGCTTAATTGTTTATTTTACTGGATTTAAAAAAGTTAATTAAGAAAATATAAAATTTAAAATGCTAAAATTTTTATATATCATTCGCGTTATTTTTACTCTATTTTAATTTTTAGTTATATAGCCTAAATTTTAAAAGATATAAATAATAAAAAAATGCAAAAACAATTTATTATGTTGATATATCTAATTTTAAACAGATAAAACTAAGATTAATAACTTTACTTAAAAATAAAAAATATCAGACTTCAGAAAAGGTTATTTTCCTGTTCTGAAAAAATAAAAATCAAGAGTACAGCAAGGCAATGAGGAACAAAAAAAGTTACTAAAAAACCCACAAGGAAATACCAGCATAAGAGGAGAAGCTCAGGAAATAGCTGAAGTCTGCTCTACACTAGGAGGTCTCTAGTTTAACCCTTCTGGCCAGATGAGCATGGAGCAGCTCATCAAAGTGGTCTGAAACCTCCAGAAGAGGTTAGAAAACTTCGTAAGGAGAACGAGAAACTAGCTGAACAAATCTAGCACTAGTTTCAAGAGACTTTAGACCTCAAAATGGTAAATTAAGAGGCAGAAATAAACGATCTTTGGAATTACTAAAGAGAATAATTATGACAGGCAAATTCTTAAGTACAGTAGATACAAGAACAGAATTAGCAGATTGAAAGCATCCTATAGAGCTAGCAGATCTAACTAGACTAGAATATAGGTATCGTTAAAATGGAGGTTGAGAAGACTCCTGTAGTACTATAGAAAGATGAGAAATTGCAACAATTTTAGAAGAATTAAAGAAAAAAAGTGAAGAAAATAATTGGAGTAATTAATAATAAAAAAGAAAAATGAAATTTGATGCAGTTAAAACGGATCTGTCTAAGGTTAAGTAGAAACATTGAATCTGAAGAGTTAGGAAACATGGCTAAAATAATCAACAGAGGAAGAAGTGATTTTAGCAAAGCAGGATTCTCAATTCTTTTTTATTAAAAACTAGGAGGGACGAACTTAAAAACTTATTTTAAGTGATGACCTTAATTATCACCACAAACAATATTAATTTCAATTAATTTCAATTTACTTAAATCAACCTAAAATTAGATATGCCAAGTATACATTTCATTCTATCGCTTTTTCTACTTTTTAAGTTTCCAACTCAACTTAAATTAAAAAGCACAATACTAAGAAAAATATTTCATTAATAATATAATATGAAATAACAATATTTCTGGTTTAATACTAATAAAAAGTAAAATACTTAAATAGAAATTTAGAATATGATTTTATGATATTTTCCAACTTTTTTTCTAAAATTATAATTGATTTTACATAAGAAGTAATTACTTACAGATCTAAGATAAAATCTAACTATCTTTAAATAAGATTTGATTAAAATTAGTCAGAAATTAAAAAATTATTTTAATGCTAAGGAAAAAATAAAGGAAAATTAAAAAAAATCATCATTCTATAAACTTTTAAACTAAATTTAGCGAAATGTATTTTATTTATTTATTTTTGATTTATCATTTAAGTCTTTATAATATATTGCAAATTAAATAAAATTTAATTTTAAGATAAATTAGGAAACTAAATTATGAGCAAAAAAGAAAATAAAGTGACTATAATTATAATTTATTTTATATTTAAGAAATAAAAATTAAGTAAAGTCATTAATAATATATAGAACATAGGAAAAGCTGAATGAATAATTAAAAATTAAGAAAAATATCATTAATATAAAATAAAATTTATATAATCTTCATCTAAAAAATCTTTTATTCTGTTAAAAAAGCAAAAGTTATAGATATGAAGAATATTTTTTTCGAATTTCTAATCATAAAATTTCTTAAAATTAAATAAAAAAAATAAGTTTAAAAAAGTTTTAGCTACTAATCTTTTAATAGATCCTAAACAAAAGTTAGATAAAAATTTTAAAATCGAAGTTAAAGCAATTTATTATGATTTTAGTAACATCAGTATGATTCTTTTAACTTCACATTTGATATTCCTTTTTCTCTAGAAGCTAAATTTATCCTTAAAACAATGAATTTTTCTGAATATTTTTTCTGGGTAGGATTTTAATTAAAAAATTAATTAATTAATAATAGCAAGATAAAGTAATTCCTTTTTAAAAAATTCTTAATTTTTATCTGCAAAAGATTAATCTTTCTGCTTCAATAATCATAGTAAAGCTATAAAGATTTATTAGTATCTTCTATAATAAATTTAAAATAATTTATATTTTTTACCTTTCTTTTCATATAGATGTATGATTAAAAAAAAAATTCTTTATTTTTTCTTTTTTTTAAATAATTATAAATAAAAATTGTAATCTTAAAAGATAAATTTTAAATTTATATTTATTCATTTGAAAAACCTTTGATTAAAATGATAGATAAAATAAAATTAATTTTTTTTAAAAGAGAGCTATTCTCTCTCAAACTAAAAGATTGTGTAGGATTTCGTTAATCTGCTATCCTTTTCTTCATCCAAAAATTTTATTGTCACTCTGGATTCTTCTCCAGATATTATTCTATAAAAAGATAAAATGGCTTCTAAGAAATAACAGAACTTTGAACAAAATACTTAAACAGGAAAATTCTCTAAAAAATAAAAAAGCGAAATAATTACAATGAGTGAAAGTGAGAAATATGATTGATATGACGAACATTAACCACTTGGAAATCCAGAATTTAAAAAAACTTCCGACACAAACTCAAATAGAAATGTTATATAAGTCATTAAAAGAGTTTATGTTTAAAAATAGATACCTCACTGATTAAGTAGAAAAATTAGAAAAACTAATAACATCTTTACTTGAGAAACAATATTAATCATCATAAGAAATAGAAAAAAAAAAACTGCAACAATGAATTCTTTAAATTTAATAATAAATTCAGGTTACGCCATTTTTGTTTTAACAGAATTAATAAAATCCTTTGAAAATAGAAAATTAAACCTCAAATTAAAATAAACAGTAAACGTTTATTTAAAATAACTAGTAAATTTAAATTAAGTAAGTGTTACAGGAATAATAGTTTAAAATAGAATAAAATGCTATGTGTGCAATAAATAATACCAATAAAAATACTGCTACTAACTAAGAGAAATTTAAAGAATAAATAAGATATTTTTAGAAAACTATTTAGGATATATTCAACATAAAGCGGAGAAATTTATAGAAAAAAATTATTTAATTCAAATCTTAATTCTTGGATAAATAATTAAGAATGCTACATGCAAGATAAGAACTATTCAGAATATTAAAGGATAGTGCACTAATGAAGTGCTATACTGCCTAACTAAGCCTAGTAGGAATTCAAGACAAATTAATGGAGACAAACTGATAGAATAGGTCAGATGGTTGACTACTAAGGCTTTAACAAAGCTTTTTAACTTTTTTTTAATACATTAATTCTTGAGTTATGGAGCTTCTTCCTACATAATAATCCTATCCTATTTGATCAAACACAAGCAAATTCTTCTAATATTAATTTTTTATTTATTCTTTCAATTTCAGTTTTCTTTCAATATTTTTTCCATTGACGGTTCTTCCAACATATACATCACCAAATCTTACTTCGATAAAATCTCATATTATTTGCCTTATATTATATATTAATTCTTTATTGATTGAAATATTTATTCCCTTTAGACATCTAGCATAATAATTTTTACAATGGAAAGCATTCGAAACTATTCTTAGAATCAATATTAAGCTTCTAATTTAAATAAAGCATTTATTAGTTTGAAACTTTTTTGAAATATATTCCCTTAATCATCAATATTGCATTATATCGTTTTATAGAAGGCATCCCAGCAAAATTATTGTTTGTCCAAATTTTTGTTTTTATTAGAATGTATTTTCATAAAAAGCTTTTTCAAAAATAAAAATTTATATGTATCAAATATTTCAGAGAAAAGAAAATATAACTTTCGCACTAAAATTAATTAAATTTCTTTTGCTTTATCTTTTATTTTTTTCAAAAATATAACACCTAAAAAATAAAAAAATATCAATTTAGATAGAAAAAAGAGAGTGTTTTTAAAAAAAAATTAGGTTTGATAAGTAAATATAGAGAATTTGAAAATGTTAATCGCAGAAGAAACTACTTATTAATTTTCTGATTTTAAAGTATTCAACTTTGAAATTCTAGCTAAGCATGTATGGGAATAGTTATATAAAATTAATGTTGAGATATAGTTAAAATTTAAGAAAATTATCAGTAAATTAGCATGTGAACAATGATATATTTTCTATACTTTGGATTTAAATTTTGTTTAAGTTAGAAAATAAGTAATTAAAATCAATTAAAAAATAGATATCGTTTTCAACTTTTGACTAAATATAAACAATTTAGACTTTTATACTTCTTTCAACTGAAAATAGACTAAAATTCAATGAAAAAGCATTTTTTATTTTATATCTTGCTAGTATTTATCTTTCGCTTATTGATTTTATTTTTCTAAGGAAAATTTTACTCAATATATTTATAAGAAAATCCTGAAATTCTTTAATCTTGGATAAAAGTTATAAGTATAAATTAATTTTTTTTAAGTATGAAAATTAAAAAATTTCTTTCTAAATAACTATTTTTAAGCTTAATCATTTAGATGTATCAATAAAATGTCTTTGAGGATATATCTTTATTTTGTATTTGAAAGGACTTAAGTAGTAAGTATATTAGATTTATCTTTTATTAAGCCAGATTTAATAAAATTACTTAAAATGTGGGACTTAATTCTCATTAATCCTTAAAATTCTTTAAAGGCTTAAATAAAATATTTACATTTATTAGTTTTAAGAGTTTAAAGTATCAGGGTATTGCAAGATAATATTTAAATAAGAGTTCGTTAAAACAAAGGGTGCATTTGTAAAAATTTGTTTTTAGTCCTTAAAAAAAGTAAAGCAAATAAAAACTTCACGTTTTTTCAATGTTCTGTGATACTTTTTATATCATTTGAAGTAGACTAACGAAGCTATTATCTTAAAAAAAATATCAACCAAAAATAAAAAAAATTGCTATATGTTTTTAAAGTCTCATAGCTTTTTAGACTCTAAATAGAAGAAAAAAAATACCACTTAATCTAATTTTATATGTAGCTCAATATATGAAATTATTTCCTTATATATTAACTTATTTTTAGGCTATAATCAAAGTACAATATTTGTAAACAATTAGATAGCTAATTAAGTTACTATAAAAGGTAGTTCAAAGTTTATTTTAATTTTAAGCACAAAGATAAATAAATTTGCATATAGTTAATCACCAAATTTGAATAATGCGAATATCCAAATCTCTGAAAGAAAAAGATAAAGAGTAAATATTTTCACTCTAAAGATAAAGCAGAATTGCTAGTCGAAGGAGCTTAGATAATTAATAAAATCTTTAAGAATTTTGGCTGCTAATGGGTATATAAGAATATTTAAAAGCTGTTGATATAACAATAAACATATCAAATATCATAACTATAACTTATAAGCTATGATATATACTTTACATACCTACTTTTAGAAAATTTTCTCAGTTTTTAAATCTATAAAAGTAAAAGTTATAATGAGTTGGAAAAATTGCTGTAGTTTTAGAAGGAGTTTAAAATATTTTGGAAAATTGTATTTATTTTACAGAAGAAAAAGAGTGTGCTAAAGGTAGAAAAAAGCATCTATTATAGTAAAATAATATGATTTAAATAGGAATAAAAAAAGTAAAAGAAATACTTATAAGTTTTTGCAAAGAAGATTATATCTTGCTTTCCTATCTATCTTACGGTAACTAAAGAGCATCTCACATAATCTTAATTTTTTAATTTGCAATGGTTTACTATGAAAGCTCTTTTAGATATAGAAGTTGACCTAGCATAGAATATAGGACAGAAGCTAATCGAAGATAATAGTAAGCATTCATTTTATTTTGGCTTTTTCATTAAGTTTTAACGAAAATTTGAATCTTCTAAGAAGCTAATTTAAAGAAAAGGGTATTAGTATGTTTGACGTACTTACTGAAATTATACGTATAATTATATCCTTATTATAAAAATGCTAGAGTCTTAAAATTAAGAAAAGGAGTATCTTAATTTTGCTGGGAAAGTTAAAGAGCAACTTTAGCATAATAAGCAAGACTAGTTTGTGAAGAAATAAATATCTAAGAGTTGGGATTTAAGCTCGAGTATTAAATACAAAAGATAGAAAAGCACATATTTAGGAGGCTTTCAGTAAGATTTTTAGCAGGAGGTGATTAGTTCACCTTTTTCTGTGATAAGCTCTAAAAACACCAATCAAAAAACTAGATTTGATAATAAAAAATTGTCTTCTTCGTTTAGCAATAAAAAGGAAAATTTCTTCTCGTTAGATCAGTTTTAGCACTCAATAAAAGATAGAAGATCTTAGCCCATAAAAATATAATTGAATCAAAGAGAAATCGAAAAAAATAATTCGTTAGTGCTGACTGTAAAAAATTTTCCATTTAGTGATCTATAAAATGAGAGTAATTCCTTCTTAAGTTAGAATCAAAACTTAAATAGACAAGTGTAATTTTAGCAGAGTTAGCAAAATAAAGAGGTTTATAAAATAAAAAAAAGGAACCAAAAAATACAAAGTGATATATAATAAAAATCCTAGAAGAATAGCTGGAAACAAAGAAGAGTTTCGCAGCTTCTTTAACTTTAAAATACGAAAGAGATAGATTCAAGTAATACCAAAGAAAAGTAAAATACTTAAAATTAAAAAAATCAGCTAAAGTTGCTTTCTGCTTCGATAGATGAAAACCAAAGATCTGTTATGCGATAAAAATAATCAAAGCAAAAATCATTTGAGCTAAGTAAAAAAAGTCTTTAGCTTTTATAAAATATATTACATCAATTACCAGCAAATTAAGAAACAAACTAGCTTGCAGAGAATCAAAGCTTAATAACAAAGTAATTTACGGATTATAACTAAAAGGAAACTAAAAGTCTAAATTAAAGCCAAAGGAGCTCGGAAAATAGAAATTGCAAACAAGAAAGTTAGACAAATTAATTTAGAAACTAGCCTATTGATTAATCTCCTGATAAGGAGAGAAATATTTAAAAAAATAGAAGCATTAGCGAAGAAAAAATCAAAGGTGTCAATCAAATTTTTCAAACTGGAAATGAAAAAATTATTAGCATTTTAAAGAAGTTAGATTTACAAGCATCGAACTAGAAATAAAAAAACGGTGACGAAGATTAATCCAATATAATGGAAAACTCAAATGAAGAACAGCTAAAAAGTATTTAATCTCAAATGAATATTTTCAATAAATGAGTAAATAAATAACAGTTTAGAAGTAAACTGAATTAAGTCATTACTAGTAAATAAGTTTTATAAGTGAGACAAGATGATAGTGAAGTTTAAAGTCCTTAATCTAGCTTTTCTACTTTAGTGAAAAGGGAGTTCAAAAAAATAAAAGAAAATTAAGATAAAAAAAATTGGTTCGAAGATTATTTTAAAACAAGTACTATGTAGATATAGATAAGTACAAATCCTAAGCCTGAGGAAATTTAATAAGAAGAAGTAGATTAAAATTCGTGCGAACAAAAGTAAAATAATGATAGATAGAGACAATAAATTAATGATTAAAGTTAAGATAAAAGGTAAAAAATTTATGAAAATTCTTCTTCTGAACTAGAGGAAAATAAATAATCTAAGAGCGAAAAAGAAAATTTTCAGATTTTTGTAAATTTAGTAGAAGAGAATTAGAGCGGCAAAAATTTGCTAATGAGTCTATCCCTTTGCTTAAAGAGAGGATAATCTTTAAAATAAGCCATTAAAGTTCACGAACATACGGCAGTGAAATGAATGAGAAAAATTTGTTAAAATTCTGTTGAAGCTTTAATATTTAATCAAGCTGCGAATTTTTCAAGACTCTTTGAGACTTTATCATCTGAGAATTAAGCATCCTAAAAAGAATTTAATAAATAGTCTTCATTCCTGATTCAATATTGCTTAGAAATAATTTAGAAGATATAAGACTAACATTAAAGCTTTCCTAACACACTTAAAGTATTCTACTATTGTGTCTTCATACAGAAGCGAACTTTACCTGAAAGTTATTTCACTCCTTTTGAGAAAAGCCGAATCCAACTGGAAAATAAGTAGAAAATGTAATTATTTATTTAGGTTTTAAACCAAAAATTAACAGGATTTTTTAATCGTCTTCTTCACAATCTCTAGAATACTAGTCAAAAGATTCTTGCTCAGTCCATAAAAAATTTACAATTAAGTTTAGACAGAAAATATTAAACTTCTAGCTAGCGTCATATAATCTTTTTTAATTGAAAGCTATCTATACATAGGAAGAGATTAAATAGATAAATCAATAATAGATAGAGATGTTCTAGAGTCTGGAAGCTATACCTTGAATATATCAGTAAGATCTTATATTTAGAATAATTATGACGGAGTATCCGACAAATTGTATCCAATTATGTAGCTATAAAATGTATTAAGCAAATGCTAAGATTTCAAGCAAAAGGGTTAGAAGATGATAATTAAAATAGGAAATGATTTAAGGAGATAAAGTGAGAACTTTGGGAAGTACCTACATATCCCTTCTAATAAAAATGAAGAAAAAGAGTTTTTTGAATACTTAAAAAGTAAAAATTAAAAGAATAACACTTGATATAATGTTTTATACTACGATAAATTGATCTCCAAATATAATTATAATTTATATATCTTTATTAATCATTTGAAAGCAAAAAAGTTTGATAATTATAGTATAAATAAATAAAAAATTGTTTAAGATGTAAATAAATATTTAAGTTAATTGAAATTAATTCTTGGTAATAATAAATAATAATATGATATTAAAATTAAAAAAGGATATAAAAATGATTTTATATTAATAAGCAATTTATTGATTTTTATAAATTAATTTTAAGTGAAAATTTTTCTAGCAAAAAAAGAAATAATAAAGGAGTTAAAATCATTATTTATATAAATGAAATTTAACGTAATTTCAATATGAATTTAATAAAAAATTATTAAACATATTTTTATATCTTTTGACATTTTTTTATTTTTTGGGAAGATATTTAAGGTTAAAATTTTTTAAGCTATTCAATGTTTTCTTTAAATCCCAATGTTAAAAATAATTACAAATAAAAATACAAAATTAAATGTTTGCCGTTCTTGGAGATTTTTCCACCTATTTTTGCCAACCTTTAGATTGCTTTAGAGGCTAAATATAAAAAATTAAATGTCTCTACAATTCTTTTCATTGCTATGCATACTGTTACTGAGGTATCAATTCGTCTAGATAATGATTGGCATCTTTGATCTTTTATATTTTTCCAAATTTATTGCAATATAATCTTTCGCTTTCCTTTTTAATTTTAATTGTTTTTTTAACTTCTTTCTACTCCAACTTCTTCTAATAGTTTCATTATTTTCATTTAAAATTTTGGAAATTTCTAGCATTGCTTCCATAGATGAGTTCGATAATAGCAATAATAGCGTCTTTTCGATTCTCTTTATTTTTATATTTTTTCTATTTTGTTGACCAGTTCTTTCTGTTTCTATTGTTAATGTTATGAACAATTGTTCTAGTCTTGTGAAATATATCAAAATTATGTTAAGGTCTTTTTCTTAGACAAGGAGTCTCGATTCTATTTCCTCTTCAATTTCAAGTTTTTCCATCAGCCTCTTAATGTCTTTCTTCGATTTTTTATCTCTTCTGGAAGTCCAGTACCACTTTAATCAGCTAATAATAGCTTATTTACTATTGTGTGGTGAGATTCGAGATTTCCGAGAGCACATTATATTTTTAGCCTATTTTTTAGGATTTTCTTCAGAGGTGGGACTCATCTTGATGGGTAATCTTTTTTCTACCCTTTTCCTAATCCTAGTCTTTCTAGGCTTTCATTAACTCCTACCTTTTTGGAGCCTCGTAGAATCCTGTTTTGAATCCAGACATGTTTTTTCCCTATTTTATATAAATAATTAAAATTTTATTTTTTTATTATGTTTTTTAGTTTACTAAGGCTAAAAATTTAAGGAATTAAAATAATTCATATACATATTTTTGGCTTTAAAACTAAAATATCTTAGGATACAATTAATTTATCTTAAATAATTTCAGAGTTAAAGGAATAATTTTCCTTAATATATTAAAAAATCATCTTTAAATAATTTTTTATTATTTTAGTATTTAAATCGTATTAATATATTAAATACAGTATAAACTATTATATTTTAAACTTTGTTTGCTAATACTCTTATTTACAGCTTGCTTATTTTCACTTTTAGTATAACTAATTTCATTTAAAATACTTTTGTGATTATATTCTTTTTTAACGAGACAAAATTTTTTATTTTCTAAAAAAAATAAAGGCTTAGATTATAGAACGTGTAGTACTACACTGGCGAGCAGTTTTTTAAATTAAAATTTATTAGTTGAAATGAAGGTCTTTCGGAAGTTTCTCCATGTACTAGCATACCCTTTTATCAATTTTTTCTCAATAGGGCTGTAAACGAAATGTTTCCCTAAGAGACCTTAGATTTGAGCTTGTTTCAACTTTATTTTACTTGATACTTCAAGGTCTAAATTTTTCCTTAGCTTCTGTCAAGATTCTTGCTCGTTTCTTCACACTACGGGTACTTCCTTCCTTGGAACCAAAAATTTTTTTCTTTCTTAGTTGAAGGATTTCTTCTCCCTATTTAAATTAAATTACAATACTATCACTTTATTTTACACTCATTATAAATTATAATATTAAGAAATATTTTATAAATGGTATATAAAACCCTATAATATAAAATAAGCAGCTTGCTTATTTTATTTTAGTATTAATTAATTATAAAACATATGATTTAATACTGAGCAATATAGATCTGGATAAATATAATAATATAACTTTAGGTCTATTATACTAATATCTATATAACTAAATAAAATTTTTGAATTTAGCAAAATGTTAAAAAAGGGAATGAAGGTAAATAAATATTATCGATTCTTAGTATTCTTAATAATCATTAAATATTCTATTTTTTATTTTAATTGCATTGAAATTTATATAGCATTATCATATAATCCTTAGTAGTTTTATTTTGAGAGGAGATTAAAAAAGTGAGCAGAATTTGGATTTCTAAATTGATAAGTGTTTTAAAATTTTTCGTGTATTTTTTCTTTAATGCAAAATTTATAGAATTATAGTAGATGATTAACTAGCTAAACCTTCTAACTAAATCTAAATTTTTAAAATGCTAAAATGTTTTTTTATAAAATCCTATCTACAGCTATTAAAGTATATATAAATATTTATTTTTATTATTATTTAACTAAATGTAGAGTAAAGATTTTCGAAGTCTGGGCTTTCAACTAAGTATCAGAAGACACAATTTTTTTTCTTGGTTATATCTACGAACTTTTTTATAAGGGGATGGTTACCAGAAAGGAATCTCTTAGTTTCTTATTAGTAATTTTTATTTATAAACGCCTCATTCAGGAATTCAAAGTTTATTTAAATTTCTTCAGGTTCTTTGCTCTTATTATGCAGAAGTAGTTTTCATTCTCCGCAATATCCTAATCTAGGTTATTTAGATTAACAGTACTAACAATTTTTATTTTGTTTCTCAACTTTCTTCTTTGGATAAATCTTTCTTTCTAACATCTCAATTCTTTAGCTTAGGTTTGAATAAATTTTTTCTTAACTTTATTTTTCTTAATGCTGTTGCTAATGAAGATCTTCTTCTATAATCAATCTTTGTGATTATTTGAAATTGGATTAAGACATTTCGTAAAGTTAATTTTCTGTTACTAGACTGTATTTTATCAGTTAACTTTTAAGAATTTACAATTCATTACTTTAATCTTCTATGCAGTTCATTAGCTCCCAATTTTTCTCTTTGATTAAAGGAAGTTTCTTCATATTTTTCTTTTTATGCTTTCATTTGTTCAATTTAATTTTAGAGTAATTTTAATTTTGAGTTCCAGGATTATCTTATTCAATAAGATCAACAATTACTTTCCCCCTATAGATGAGCAAGACTCTCGATTCTATCTTTGTTTTTTTAGCTCTTCGTTAGTCACTTTATTTCTTGCTTTTCTTTTTTAATTCATAGAAAGACTGATATTCTACTCCATTTTTTTGAATACTTTCCCTATTTCCTTATTTTTATAAAAGTATGAAATTTAAAGTATATCAGTCTCTTAATTTAAGTATGCTATTAATAATTAAACTTAATCTTGTAAGTCATAATTTATAAACAGCTAATAAATGCTTTGATATTAATGCTAGGACAATAGTTGATGCTAGGTAGCAATGCTATTGATAAAGTTCTTAGTTACATCAAACGAATTTAGTCTAATGCTAGTTTTAAAATCAATTATCACTCACTAATTCTCAGAAGTAGTTAGAGTGTGTGATGTTGATAAAGTCTTTATATAAGTATAACATAAGTATAGCCATTTTATAAGCTTATATTAAATTAAATTACACTAGAAATTTGCTGTTGGATATAAAGCAACTGGTAAGATTTATTAAGAAAACGTATATTGTCAAGAAGGGATTGTATAGCAAACACTTCACTACGAATAGTTTCAATTATCAAAATTTGAACGGTACGAGATTTTATTTTTCTATTAATTACATAAATAATTAATTTATGAACTAAAATATTATATTTATTTCTTCGCAATCTATCTTCATAATTCATTATCCACTTTTTCTGATTTAAGCACAATCTAAGTAACCAATTACTATGTATATACAAAACTAATTTTATACATTTAACTTGTATTTTGTGATCTTAGAAATATATGAATTGTTTTCTTTTTTTTAATTAGTGGAGTTTTAGTTTTAATTCTACCTAAATTTTATTTTTATTTCCTACTTTATACATTATTAGCTTTTGAAATGCCTTTGCTTTTTTATATAGCTCTTCTAGTTTAAAGATCCTCATCTTATATTTTAAATATATTAGAAATAAGTAACTTTTATTCATTCTTTTTAGTGTAAACTAAACATGTGATTATTAGTTTATCTCATTTCAGATATCATTAAAAATACTTTTGATTATACTTAATTGAAAACTGAACCAAAATATACGTAAAGAATTAAACATTTTTAATCATTTTTATTTGCATAATACTAAAAGTGGAAACCAAAGAAGATATTTATGTTTATTTCTTTCTATTCCAATTCGCTTTCTCAGGAACCTTAAAAAAGCTTAACTAAAATATTTTTCTTTTACATTTTCTTCCTCTATTTAAATAAAAATTTTCTGAATATATCTTTTGAGTTAAAAATAGCTTGAAAAAAAAATGTATAAAAAGCTTAAGCAAGAGAAATTTTAAAAAAGTAGATAAAAAAGGAACAAATAAAAGGAATTTTTTATGCCAATCTATTTAAAGAAAATAAGTACTTTAGGTAAACATTTTAATATTATCAATATAAATAGATAAGAAATTTCAGGAAGTCGCTTATTGAAAAGAATATCAATATTGATATCATTATAAGGTTTTTATAAATTAGTTAGCTAATTTATTAAAATTAAAAAGCCTTTTACCTTTAAATAAACATATAATTCTTTAAATTAGCTATAATTATAGATTTTTTTCTTAATATATTTAATTAAATTTGCGAATTATCTTTTTTGATTTTGAAAAATGGAATTATTTTATTGTCAAGTATTACTAAGCGAGCTATAAATACTTTTAATTTAGATATAATAGTAATTATATTTTTTATTCATCCTAATTTTTATTTCTAAACATAGATAATCCTTTTTTATAAGAGCTATGCATATCATTTAATTTTAGCATTTTTTCTAGAGTTTTGCTCATACTAGCATTGTTTTGCTAATTTTTCATCTGAGAAATAATTACTAAAAATATCCTAGAAAATATGTTTATCCTAGATTTCATATTTGTATTTTAGATTTAAAAGTTGTAAGCTCTTCATTTAACTGAGTTTTATTCCATCAATTTTTGTTCTAGTTACTAAAATTGTTAATACAATGTCAAGTTAATTTCATTTTCGTTTACTTTTATTAAACCAATTTTAACAATTTAATCCCTTAATTATATCTTCAGTATTTACTTGAAAGATTTCTCTAAATTTTTCTTTCAAAACGTTTGGTAAAAAACCGAATAAAAATTCCTCTATCCTCATTAATACTAAATTAGAGATTTTTTCTCTTTTATAAATACTTTTTTTCCCATATATATATATTAAAGGATTATCATGCTATAATGATGTTTTTCAAATAATTAGCATAAGTTCTAAAAAATCCATATGATAATTGTTAAAACTCTTAAATATGACAAGTAAGAGACTAATTAGATTATGTATATACAACCAAAATTTTATACTCTAAAAATTAAATTTTCAAACGAAATAGAACCATTTTCTCTGAAGCCTTCAATTCTTAGGATATTGTAGCATTTAAAAGGTTTAATATTCAGTAAACTATTTAAATATTTTATAAGTATAAATCAGGCTTTAGAAGAAGTACCTTAATTTTTATTGCTTATTTTAAAAGGTTGGAAAATAAATAAAGAGCTTTGTATTTCTTCTAGTCAAAAATTAAAAATCAAATATAATTAGTTGAAGGGATATTTATATGATTCAAAGAGACCAAAACAGAAAAAAGGTTAGTGATTGGTATAAAAATAAAAAATCCTAAACTAGCATTGATGAGGTAAATGCTTCATTGGTAAAACTAAACCAAATAAAAGTTAAATAACTATGATAATTTTAGAGGTAGCAAGTACTTCAAAATATCTATCTTAGTTTTTAATTAGCTTTGAAATCCTTTTTATGTAAAAAAAAATAAAAAAATTCAGGACTGAATTAAGTTTTAACTACTTACTTTAGTTTTATCTTTAACTATCACTTGTAGCTAAAAAAAATAATCTAAGTTTTCTTCTAAAATCAAGAATTTATTCCTTTTATCTAGCTCAAACTATGAAAAATATACTAATGAGTAGTTTAAATTTTAATTAAAGAAGACTGTAGAAAAAAAATTTAGCTGCTTTTACTTGAAGAGGACAGTTATTAGCATTTTATTTAGTTTATATAGCAATTTTTTTAAATGAGCATGATTATTTATTGATTGTATAAAATTTATTAAGTTAAGTTCAAAAAATAAAAATGAAATCAGAGAAAAAAGTAAATGACGAAAGAGTAAACTAATAAAGATAAACTTATAGTACCATGACCAAGAAGATAATTAATATGGCGGATAAAAAAAATTTCAATAAGCTTTATTTAGAAGAGAGATAAGTAATGAGGTATAAGATGGCTGAGAAAATAGAAAAAGAAAGAAATGAATATGTTCCTTAATTAGATATAACATTAAATAATTTAAGCAATAAAAGAAAATTATAGAAGTTGAATTCTTTTTCTTCATATACTTAGTGTGAATCGTACAGCGCTTTAGCTCAAACGAGAGAAAATAATTCCCCTGCGAGTGCGTAAATTTATTTTCCATAACGTAATCTAAATAACAATGAACATCGAGCCTCATTAAGAAGAAGTAAATATATTTAGGAAATTTTCAAAGAATAGATACAGGGGAAAATAAAAGACAGAGAAGTATGCCAAGACTTCAGTTTAAAAAAATCAAAAATATTTAATAGCTATAACCTAGTAAAGAAATTGACCAGTGAAGCCTTTATAGGATCTATAGTTATTTTGGTAATTTTGGTTTACAAGATTTATCAACTTTGCAACAAAACGGATCAATGAACAAGAAAAATTTTAATTTATAAAGAACGTTTTTAAGTTTTTTTAGTCTTAAAATTTATAAAATCGTTTCCCTCTTAGATATAGCCTAAATTAGAAGCATAGAATCCCGTTAAAATGAATGCAAAGCAAAGTGATAAAAAAGTAAATATAATATAATTGTAATCCTATATTTGAGGAGTTATTGCAGTTTATGGTAACTATAAGGCGGTAAATTAAAAGTTTATTAAGAAAGCATAGCAAAATTTATATAGTCTTAAGGAGAATTTTGGTAAGAACTTTAGAAATAAATTATTAGAAAAAAGATGTTTAGTTTAGATTCATAGTTATGAATTCAGCTTGAAACACTTTTTATATAAGTTAAATATAATAACTATATCTAGTTCTCGTTTACTTTTGATATTAAGCAATAATTTTTATGATCGAAAGTTATTTAAAAGAGATATAAACTTTTAAAGTCAATTAAAATTTAACATTTGTACATTACGATTAAGAATGAAGGCAACTAAATATTATAAAAGTTTTAACATAATCCTTAGTATTATTATTAGAGCTAAAACTCTTAGTATTTATATCTTTATTTATGAATTTTCTAAGCTTATAAAAGTTGAGAAAAAATATTAGAGTTTAGAACTCAAAAATTTCTAAATCAGATTTAACTAATGAATCAGAATAATTTTTTTTCACATTTACTGAAATTAATTTTAGTCATCAAAGCTGAACTATTTGAAAGCTATAAAACTCGTCATATCATTAAGAATATATTGTAGTTGCTTTTTTAATTTTAAGGATAGGTGTTGAAAACCTTTATAAAAACAATGTATAATTTGCTTTTTAAATAAGGACCCTTATTTTATACTTAAGCATGATGGAAAAAAGAAGATAATAAATCAAGTGAGTTTAAGTAATTTTATCAATAAGATTTGAAAAATTAAATTATATTCAAAGCACTAGCAAGGAGGTCAAGCAATTAGCTAGTTTATAAAAATAATTTAAGTCACAAAAAGAAGTTTAGTAGGAGATTGAAAAATCACTTCAAAAATAGCTAAAATTTGATAAATAAATAAGCTTATTCAAAGCCTCAAAATATCTATTGATATAATTTTTTGATGAAATTAACTATTGTAAAATTAAAATTCAACATAAACAGTCAAACTTCTTAGTTTAAAACTATATAGATACATTTGTTTTTCATATAGTTAGTGTATAGTTATCTTAAGCTATATTTCTATTAGAAATTGAATTAAAATCTCTTTTAATTTTAAGGTAGTTTATATCTTAAGCTGAATAAAAGAAAATTCAGTCTTAGAAATTTCTATCAATAATGGTATGTATTAAAGCTTTAATAACTTAACTATTATTGTTTTATTTAAGTGCATTTAGAATCATAAAGAGCAAACTCAAAAAATTAATTTAGAGTCTTAACCCGAATACTGTTGCTTTAAAAATTTAGGTAGTTTTGAAGACATAAACATTTAAAATCTTCTACTAAAATGAATTAAAAATCAACTATACCAAAATAGAATTTAACAGGCTAGATATAACTAATTAAAATCGGAAGGTATCATACTTAATACAGCGATATTAAGCTTTATAACCAAAAAATTTTAATAGTTTTTGTTCCTTTTTTCTATTTATTATTTTACTCATCATGTTTTCATTTCAAACTATGACTATTTATTTTTCATAATTATATAATATATTGGGTTTTTTAATTTAACTCAAAGGAGTTAGCAAAATGAAAAAATTATAAAAATAAGAATAAAATGATTCGATGAAACTGGCAAAAAATTTACGAAGATTAGATTCTTTAACCTCAAAATCTTTCAATCTAAAGTGTTTCTCAAGTTCTGTAAATAAATTAAGTTAAATATGACTTATAATTTTGGTTAATAACTATTAAAGGTTCTATTTAAAAAGATTAGAATTTAAAATACTTTTTGGTAAATATCATTAACTTAGTTTATAAATAGAAATTCTGGAATATTCTAAAAATTCATTTGATTCATTTATTTAAAAAATTCCAGATAAAGTGGTAAATAATTAAAGAACCCTTTAAAATTATACTTGCTAACTGCTTTCTGAAAAAAAGGTATGAAAAGATAATTTATATAGTTGAAAAGGTATGCGTGAGAAAAATGACGTCTTGGATTTTAAATTGTTTATTCGTAAAATTTAAAGTTTTAGAAGAGTATTTTTTACCAAAGCAGCAAATTTTTGATAATTTAGTAGATAGAATTTACAATTCCTGAGATTATAACTTCCTTGATCTTTTTCCTGTTCCTGAATATTAAAATGAAATAATTATTTATGTAATATCAAAACTTTCTTCAAAATGATTTTAGATTCTTTTTTAAAGAAATAAATGAAAATAATTTTTGATCAATTGAATCATATTAGTATAAGTTTAAAATTATTAATTAAGATGCTTTTTAGGAATTATCAATCATTTTTGCTTTTTTTAAGTTTGGCTTAGTTTTATTAGGTAGTGCAAATCTTAAATCTTTTTTAATATCATTTGTAAATTTAAGATTATAAAATGGGAATTTAATGTGCGCAGCTTATTTATTTTACAACTAGTCATTAGTGTTCATTTTAACTATCATTTTAAGTTTTTTTGCGAAAGCTATGGATTTTATGAATCTACTAGAATTGCTAGACTTCTAAACATAATAATTCACAGAATCAGTTTAATAAGAAGAAATGGTAATTTAAAAGATTTTATACTCGAAAATAATTAAGAATCTCTTGATTTTGTTCTACACTATTCCTTTTTAACTGAATATATCAACTCTTGCTTTTACACTAAGAACATTAATATTATATTTAGTAAGAAAGAAAAGGAAAAAGTTATTAAAGTCTTAAATCTTTATAATTGAAGAGTTTATTCATATTACCCTTTATTTCAATTCCATACTAACCTTTTACAAAAGCTTAGATTTAATTTTTATTCTACTATTAATCTCCCTGCTTAATTAATAGGAATAATTAGATGATTTATAAAGATTATTTTAGATTTTATTTTGCTTAATTTTAATTTCCAAAATAGTTAGAATGTATATTCATTTTCTCTTTTAAAGGTGTTTAGATTTATATTTTTTCTTTTAGTAAAAGAATCAATAAATGTAGATCATTTTTCTTCTACTATTAATATATATACCTAATATTTTAAAGGATAAGAGAAAATTAGTCTTTCCATGCATATCACTCATTCTTTTCTCACTTCAGTATATCTCTTTAATCCGATAATCCCAAGATATTTTAAGTATAAAATATTAAGTTTTTTCTTATAAAAATGATGATATTTTTTTATAATCGAATAAGCATAAAAAAAGTATCATCGCTAAAGATTTTTTTAAAGGTATAAAAATAAAATCCTTAAATCAAAAATTTTAGAAAAGGCATCTCATATTATTCTAACTAATAAAAGGAAATTTCTAATTTAAAAAAGATAATTTGGTCTTTCTTTTTAATTCTGGCTTTTATATAATAGTATCTTCTAACTTTGAGTAAAAAATTAAAATTTATGTCTCAAGATTGTTTGGAAATTTCAATCTTAGGAACTTAAAAGAATTATCAAATTTAAATTTTATTAATTAGAATAAAATAAATTTTTTTTTTATTCTGAAAGATTTAAAAAGAAGCGTTTGATTATAAATTAGTGAATAGGTTTGTTTCTATCTGATTTATTTTTTATTTAAACTAATTATTTTTTAAAGCATTTTAAGTATTTTATTTTTCGTATTTTTTTTAATTTAGAGTTTGATTCTTTGCTAAGTATAAAAATAATTAGCTGCTTTTTATTTTAGCTTTAGGCTATTATCCTAATTTAAAAATAGATGCTGTTTTAGAATAAATTTTTAGTTCTAGCTCTATTAACTTGATTTAATAGCAAGATAAAAGTACTGAAAAATAATTTACTTCCTTTGAATTTTAAAACAATTCTTTGAGAATGAGAAAGCGAAAAATATTCGAGTTAATTGAGAAATCACTTAATGAATCCTTTAAAATTGAATAATCATTTCTAGATCAATTTCTTCACTTTGTGGTATTCTGCTTCCTTCTTTAAATTTTGTTTATTATACTCACTTTACAGTTTTAACATATCTCTAATATGATTTAATCTATAATTAAGTAATTAGAATTAAGCGCTAGCCTTATATTTTAGTTTATACTGATTTTATTTTTCTGAAAAAGACAATCAAAAACCAAATGATCTTAATAATATACATAAATGATACTAAACAAAAGAGAATAGTTAATAAATAGCCTTTTTCTATAAAATAGGAAATTAAGCACCTATCTTAGTTAAAAAGTCTAAATACATCTTATTTCTATATTATCAAACCTTCATTGTAAATTAATTAGTTTTTTTAATTAAATAAACGAAGAGATTTTAAGTCTGAAAAAGCGAATTTAGAGAATAAATTTTTTTTATATGTTTGCCCTTAAAGGAATCTTATTTTCACAATGAGCAATTTATTTTTATTTTTATTCCTCTTTACTAACCTTTAAGCTATAAAAAAGTATATTTCCTTTTTTCAAATTGATTAAGACTTTAATCTTTATTTTTTTTAACTCTAGATATAGTTTTTTGTATTAATACATTTTTTATTTGATGCTTATATTTGAAAATCAATCTTAAAATCTTTAACTTACGACTAATGGATTTTTATTTGATATCTCATAAATGATATCAAATTCAACATCTAAGACAATGTGTTCAATTTCTTTTCCAAGTAGATATCTTATCATTTATTAAGCTTATAAATGTATTTAATTTGCGTTAAAATTAAAAATTTTCTATTGGTTTAGTATAAAAGAGATTTGCAGCGCTTCTTTCTTTTTTCCGTATGATTTCTATTGTTTAATCCTTTCGTTTAAAATAAACGAAAGTGAAATTTTTTTCGGATCTACATTTTATTGTTTGTTTTAATATATGTTTATTACTAAAAGAAGGAGAGACACAATAATTTAGCCAATTTATCTCAGTCGGTAGCGCCAGCTTTTAAACTGGTGGTCAAGGGTTCAAATCCCTTAGTCGGCGTTTTTTATATCTATTCATTTAAGAATAAAATTTTAGTTTAAATGTGATGGATATATTAACTTTTAAGAGGGGAACTAGCTCAAATGGTAGAGCGCTCGCTTTGCATGCGAGAGGCAACGGGATCGATACCCGTGTTCTCCATTTTATTAATTTATAAAGAAACAGAAAATTTTAAGAGTGAAAGAAGATAATTTTCATTTAATAAGCTTCCTAGTTACTTTTTGTGTATTAATCATATTATAAATATTTTCTCTTTCATTCTCTAAATATTAATTTTATATACCTTGATTTATTAATTTTCGTGTCTTACTATTTCATTTTTATGACTTTAACTTCTACACCTTATTCTTAATTTAAGAACTATTTTAGCATTTCTTTACCTTTTTTAAAGCTTGTAGAACTATTTTAATATTTATCTATTTTCAATCCTTTCTTTAATAAAGACCATAACCTAATGCTGTAAAATGATTGATATATGAAACCATGATTAAATAGATTTGGCATTTAATTTATTCCTTGATTGATTGTCTTATTCATTTCTTTATGTTAAGAAAATACATTTAGGTTTACATTTTCTCAACTATATGAGCAATGAACTAAAACTAGAATATTTCTTAATTTTAATTCTACTAAAAGCCTACTTTATTTATACCTTTTACTCGCTATGAAAATTAAGTTTGTTTGTCAAAGCATTTATTTTACTTTTGCTTTAACTCTATTTTTTAGAAAATAGATTTAGAACTGAGAAAATTGAGGTAGTTTATTGAGCATTTTTATATTCTCAAATACCTTCTGAGACTTTATAGACGATTTTGAGTTAAAATGATTTGTTTTACTCAGCCTTTCCAACTTATTTTTAATCTTCCTATATTTAGATCTTAGGAATCATAAAGCTATCATAAGCTAAATTATCTAATTATCTCAAATACTCAGATCTAAATCTTTAGTTAAAATAGCAAAACTAGTGACCTATTTTCCAATCGCTCACATAATACTCTCATTATGTAGAGTCTGATTTAGTATTCTGGCAATTATCTTATCCCATTTTTATCTAAACTGATATACTTATTGCTTAAACCCACATCTTAGGCGAATTAAGCTGCACTAAATATCTCAAAATGATTGTTTAAGTCTTAAAATTTATTAAGAGGATAAGATATTTCCAACATACTAGATTCATAATAATTTTACATTTAGTCCTAATTAAAGAATTTAATAGAAAGACTTGCAAAAGAAACTAGCAGAATATTTAGCTTGCAGTGTAATTAGCTTTAATTATGTTAGAATAGAAAAGGAAAAAAGGATAAATTATTCCATTAGAAAGAACGAAAAAATAGGAATTTGCACTGAAAATAGAGAAAAAGAAAGAAAATGCTATCTAACAGAAGTTAAATCAACGAAGCTTTTCTAAATTTAAGTAATTGAAAGAAAGTTTTCATTATTTCCTTAAGAACTCGCTATTTGTATTAAGAATTAAATTAGCAATTTGAAACTTTCAGGCTATTCATTTAATTATATATTCGATATGGGAGCTAAAAGCTAGTTATCAATAACTAAACAATTTATAAATCCCTAGCTTTGCTTTTTATCCTATTGGCTATTTATCATTTTATTTAAAAAAAAATTCAGAAATTTTCAATAAAAAGCAAAAGCTAATTTAAAGCTCGGTATCTAATACTCGAGTATTGATCTAAACAACATTAAATATCTGAAAGCTGAGGGAAATAATTAGAAAATTCCTCTTTATTAGCCAAACTTTTTGCTAATAAATCAACTTTTTTCTACTTATTTAAACTAAAAATTTAATTCATTTTAGCCTCACTGAAAAACCATTCTTCTATTTAATTCTGAATGAAAAAAAATTCACACCTCAATTTTTTTAAAAGGAGTAATAACTCATATAACTTCAACCAATCCCCCTCTATTTATTCTCATAGAAGCTGATCAAAATAGAACAATCAACATAATAATCCTCATGCTCTTGTAATTTTCTTATAAATGGTATTTATTTTATTTTATAACCAAGCTATAAAATAATTGACTGGAAAAATTCACTATAAACTATAAAATGAATATTCTAGGATGTGATAAATGCTAAAATAAATAATAAGATATCTTTTCATTATATTGCAGACATAATTTTTGTGAGAACTGTGCAAGAGAAGCGTATGTGCAGACTCAGATAAGCAACTAAGTAAGTTAGAATGAAAATAACATTTAAAGTTAAATTAGAATAAACTAGATTAATTGTCCTATATGTAGAGTAGTGAATTTGATGGAGATAGATTTATTATCCAGAATCTAAAAACTAGTTCTAAACCCAAAAATGGTATAAACTAATGCGGTATATCAAGTAAGTACTTTAATTATAATTATAGGAACCGGGCTAGGATAATGTAGAAAGTCTTTATTAGGTTGACTAAATTTAGCATAACGATCTTAATAAATAATAGAATGAAATTCCACTTCAGAATTATTATCAAACCTAAAATCCCCAATTTTTTATTAATTAGCAGAAGAATGAAACTAGTGTATCATAACCATAAAGCAACATGACAAAGTAATTTTTAATCTTTCAGATAAGAAATTTAAGTAGCAATTTAAGCAATAGAATAAACAAACTAATAACTCAAAATAAAGAACACTAGGATTTAAGGCTACATACAGGAAGTGAATTCAAAGAAATATTCTATATAGTAACTTAAGCTTGATAATTAAAATAAAGAATAAATTATAAATCAAAAATATTTGGCATATAAAATGCAGCCACTGTAAATTTAAGACATCAATATGTTTAAGTAGCAAAATTAAACTTTGAAAGATAAAAACTAGTAAGCGAGTAACTAGTTTAAATAACTACTGGGTAAGATAATTCCTATAAATTAAAAGAATTTGGAGAATGTCAAGGCATAGTGTAGCTAAATCTAAATTTAGAAATAAAATCAATAAAGCAAAATATAAGAAAAATTAAAATAATTAGAGGAGCTAAAGGTAAAAATAAAACCCCTACAAGAAAAAAGTGAGGATTAAAATTAGATTCTTAGAAGCTGTAAAAATTAAATAGAAAATCTTTAAAAATAAATAGAAGATAAAAAAAATTAAAAGAAACAACTAGAGTAAATAATCCAGTAAAAAAAGGACTAAAAATAGCGGCAAGAATGATTAAGAATCTAATAAGAATAATAATAAAAATAAACTGATTAATAGTTTATTTATTTAAAAGAAAATCCTTAGGAAATCTGAAATAATAAATAAAATGAAAATAACTTTGAAAATAAGTAATTACTTTAGCCATAAAATGGATATTAAAACTCAATAAATAATGAAATTTAAGCTTAAGAAAAGATAGAGTTGGAATAGTGAAAAGATAATATATCGCAAGTTAACTAATTTTTGTTATATAAAGACATTTAGAATGATTTTTTGTTGCAGTAGAAAATGCAATGGAAATGCTAATTAATTCATTCAGAAGGATAACAAGTATAACTGAAGTGTAATCATACAGTTTGTGTCGAATGTCTAGTTGAAGATATAGATCATATAATCTGATTAGAATAGCAATAATAAGAAAAAAAGCAACTCTTATGCAAAAATTGTATGAAGATCGTTGACAATGCCCAACTTGAAGTGCTATGAAGTAAACCTATAGATTTATTTAAGGAGAGCATTGAGACATTTAAAAAATTTATAAACCTCAGAGGGAAATGAAGTGAAACAATAGTTTAAATTTTCAAATTTTTCAGTTTTTCAATTAAACAGCTTATTAAATTGAATAGAGCATAGCTACACCTGTCAAAAGGAAATAATTGCTTAGTGTTTTTCTTCAACTTTTATTAAATTTTATCAATATATCAATAAGTTAAAACATGGCTTTATAAATAAATTTAATTACTAAGAGTTAGAAACTAAATGCTTCTATAAATTAAAGACTAAAAATAATTAAAAATTGGCGCGATGATTACAATAGTAAGAAGCTAGAAGTGAATAACGATGCTTCATACATGATTACTATATGATCTTCATTATCAACGAAGCTTTAGTAAATACTTCAAGCATAATAGATAAGTTTTATTTTTTGTTGTATATCTAAAATTTTAAATTGGAAGCTATTTAGTCTTCTCCTTAATTTTAACATTTTTGTATTAATAGACTAAAAAGATAAAACTTAGAAAATAAATTCTGAATATTTATAAGTTTTGGTGATATAGCAAGGTATAGTAATCAGTGTATAACTTCAGATTTTATTATTAATTTCTGTGATTTATGAATTGATAAACTACAAGAATTTATATAGATGTATCGCTAAGATGTTTTATAGTAACCTACACTAATGATCTACATTCACAATAAAAAAGATTAGAAGAAAAGTTTCGCTTAAAGAATACGATTTTTTTTCTAAAAATTCTAGTAAAATGAAGGATTTATAATTTGTAAATTTTTGCTTTTTTGCATAGATAATTAAAGAATACCCACACACCCTTAAGCAAAAATATATAAATTTTTAAGAATTATCAATGTAAAAAATAAATTATTTTATTAAAATTAATTTACCTTTGGCATGGAACGCAAATTATAATCAATTTTTTAATTATTTTTAATGGAATTTCTCTTTAGAAATTCACTAAAATTCCATGTGTTTCCAGAGATAAATATTTGCAATTTTTACGCTATTATTTTGTAAATTTTTTTTGCATTGGATTTATAAAAATTGCGATATCTATTTATTATATTTTATCATTATAATGTAAGTATGTAATTACATTTAGATTTTATTTAAAAAAGAATAAAAAGTATTAAATATGAAAAAATCTATCTTTGATAATTAAGTTGAAAGAGAAATTTTACTTAATCATAATAACTTTTTATTTTAGTATTTTTGAATATTTTTATCTTTCGATGATTTTTTAAAACTTTTATTTCTTCGTTAAATTAGACTCTATTTTTTTAATATTATACGCTTTTTAATTTCTTCATCCCATCCTTTATTATATCTCTAAATATTTCCTTCCTCTAATTACTTTAAATAAGATGAAGCAATATTCTAAATCCTTTTGTCATTTTTTGCTATTTATATCTTTTTCAAAGGACTAGTTATTTGCATAAAAGCATCGATTCAAAGTTATTCACTTATTTTTTTATATCATTTAAAAATTTTATTTTTCGAAAGAAAAAAGTAAATCTTTTTTAACTTCACGAAAGTCCTTAAATTAAAAATTGTTAAGAAAGAGAAATTTTAGGAATATCATTTTCCAAAAATATTATAAATAAATTTGATTATAGAGCGCGTAGCACTCTCGTTGGTGCGCAGCTCTTAAAAAAAATGTTTCATACTGACAAGAATGTTTGTTACTGATAAAATTATCAGATACTGATAAATCTTGTTCAATACTGGTATAATTATTCAGTACTGATAAAAATGTTTAATACTGATATAATTTTAGAATACTCGTAATCTTTAATACTTGCTGGAGGTCCAAGGACATGGCAGGATTGTGTCTTATTGTATCACCAAAGCAGAGGACGACATGTGTCAATTATGGGTACTTAAATTCCCCACCTCTGATGAAGCTCGCAATATTATTTCTTTTTCGTTCCAGTATTAAAAATAAACGAAACCAAGTCAAGCCAACGTCGAAGGTCTAAGAATCTTATGTCTCGAGGCCAACCCAAAGCAGAGGAAGACATAAAGTCGATTATGGGTACTTAACTTCCCCAACCTCTGATGAAGATGACCTTGTTGTTCACCTTCGAACAACTATGGCGGTTTTAAAGAATATATATTAAAGATCATTATTTTTATATTTAAAGCTAAATGTTCTCATATCCGTCCTTTTTTTTAATTTCAACTAATATATTTTTGCATCTTAATTAAAGGATAAAATTAAAAAGATCAAGATTTTTTGTCGCTAACTTTTTATAGAGTCTTTTATATATAAATAAACTAGATTATAGAGTGTGTAGCACTCTCGATGGTGCTCAGCTCTTTAAATTAATTTTATTTAAAGTTAACAAAATTTCTCCTTGGAAGTTTCCTCCAATGACTCCAATCCTTTTGAACTTCTGTCTTCTAATAGAGCATGGTTGGAGTGATGCCCCAAGATACCTAATCATCTGATATCTTTTATCAACTATTACAGTTCTTTCCTACTTGGCTCCTGCCAAGATTCTTGCTCTTTTTGTTGCTAATGAAGTACTTCCTGGTACTTGAGTTAAGTTAATCTCAGTTGGATGATTACTCCTCCCTATTTAAAATAAAAATATATAATAAAGTTGAAAATTTGAATATAGATAGCTTAAATTAAAGAATCGAAGCTATATTTAAAAAAAATTTTAAGGGTTTTAATAGAAAGCTTCTTGCAAAGAGTCAAACCCAAAAAGTATTCATCTTGACCAAATTAAAAATATAAACTATACTTAAAGAACTAAAAGTATGCAAGAGAAAAAACTAAAATTTAAAAGACAAGTAAAAGAACTCGAAGATAAATAGCATACCTGATTTCTAACATTTAAGAATCAAAAAATGAAAATGGATATTGAGTAAATATGAGAATTAAACAATTAGAAACAAAGTTCAATTAATTCGGCAAATTGACAAAAAGCATATTTCTATAAATTATTTAGATGAATGATCCTATAAATGATGACCTAAAGATAAGCCAGAAATAATTTCTTTAATTAAGAGAAAAAATATCACTGATATTAAAAGAAATTTAGTCATACTGTAAGACATTGCAGATATTTTAAATGAAATAATAACAAGGGAATTTAAGTTATGGAAATCATTTAGTAATTTATATTCACTCGAAATGGTATATTATACAGAAAGAGAATGTATAGAGGGAGTAGAATTTGGAGAGACATAGCTTTTGCACAAAAAAAAGAATGAATAAATGCACGGTAGTGAACTTGACTGAAGCTAGGTTAAAATAATAAAAATAGCTAATTCAGCTCGAATAGATGTGCTTTTAAGAAAAGTGTCAATATCGAAGACAGGAAATTAAAGATTTGACGAGACAATTAAGCTATAATACAGTGATGATCTTATTAAAGATGGAATCACTACAATTCATTATTATTAATTGCTTTAGAACATAAACCTATTATTATCTTCCTAAAATAAAAAATTAATGATATTCTGCTTAATAAAATTAAGAATATCCATAAAAAAATATTTATTTTTAGTGAATTTATTGACTTAAATTAAAAAAATTATTTTGCTTGTTTTTTGAGAAAAAATTAAGAACTATGAAATATTTAAAAAATGCAAAAAAAAATCTAAAACTTCAGATTTTTTCAAATATAATTTTACTTTATAAATCTATTTTCTCTCATCTTTTCTTTGCTTAAATCTAATATATTCTAATAAGTAAAAGATATATGAAAAAAGAAATAAAAAAGAATATAATCGATTATTTTACAACATCTACTAGTACATTAAAAATAAAAGATTAAATTTAGTGAATATTAATTTTAATTTCAATTTAATTTAGAAAAATATATTCTTTTAACTTAAGCAATAAATTTAAACTATTTATGATGTAAAAAAAGTTTTAAATTAATATTTGTTGTTACATTAGAATTTTTAAATTTGAATCTAGAAAACAATGATATAATTAGACTTTTTTTTAGATATTGTTCTTATAAAAATTTCATATTCATTAGAGATTTAATAATGATTTTAGATTAAAGAAAAATATGAATCTTTGCAATTTTGTAATATGAAACTAGCAACTTTTTTAATTATTTAAATGTTTAACTTTCACAATTTCTGTTTTAAAATCTCCTAAATTACCAAGAAAAGTTTATTGCCCAACTATGATTTTTATTAAATATTTCGACTCTTTCATTAAAAGATTTTAAGCATTCAAGTACCTTTTTATTTTCATTTTAATAGAAAGTATTTGCTTTTTATTTAGTCATAAGATAAATTTAGAATAATAAGGTTTAGTGATTGCTCAGTAAAGCATTCTTTTATACATTTGTTTACAAATCAATTTCAAAATCTTATACTAATATTATCAACTGAAAATATCTATATTTATCTGATATATTTTGCAATGCATACAAACCACTATCATTATAATATCTTATTTCTATTTTAGTTTCTGCTACATTTTCGTTTAATCCTGTTTATTTCATTGTATGCATTCTTAATTTTAATCCTATAACAATTATTTCCTTTCTATCTTTAAGAGCATTTTGAATATTTATTTAAATCATTTTTACCGATACAAAAGTTTAAAAAGAGGAATCAACCATGTAAAGAAATCTATTTTATTATTTTAAATGCTGATATAAGTTAAAAAAGGCTTCAAAGTAAAAGTGAATCTCATTTTTATAAGCTTCTTGATCACTTAAATTTATACGTGCAAACGATTTAACTATGAACTAGTTAGATATTAAATATAATCTTATCATATAATAGCAAAACCTTAAAATATAATCTATGTAGGTAAACAATCCAACAGAGTCTCAAAATTTATAAACTTAAGCAATTCTTATAGATTTGGATTTAGAAGCAGAGCAATACTTTTACATAATTGAGAATTTTAGTCTTTTTTTTAACTTTTCTTTTATATTTCACAAATAGCTCGATTAAGTATTGTTTGAAGAATCAACATTCAAGCATGCTTTTCTTACTTGAAATAAAAAGTTTTATCTAAAGATAAAATCTAAGTAATGACCCTTTTAGAATACTTTATCATTCTAATATTTTATACTTTTTATTATGTAGAGGAAGTGTTTATTTGACCAAACTTCGTATCCAAATGATTCTATTAATTTTAAGAACGACAATGGAAATAAATTCAATTAATTTAACCCTTTTTTATATAATTTCCTTTTCTAATAGATTCAAGAAGCTAATTTAAAAATATTAATTAAATATTTAAAAATATTTCTAGATATAGATAAGTTTGATCTTAAAGTCAATTATTAATAGATTTTATTTACAACTTCTTTTAGAGTCTAACATTTGATTGACCTAATTGCATTAACTTTAAACAGGGAATAAATGAGATTTAATTCATTTTGTTAGAGGATTATATAGATATACAGGCTAATAGAATTAGCTTGAATATTAAATTAAATTATTATATATAGTGTTCTAATTTCACTTAATATAATGCTTTAGTTATTATCTCACTCACTTCTGAAAATCTTTGATTGCATTTTTGTTTTAATTTTACTCGGATTTTTTTCGTTTTACTTCTCTTCTTTAATCTTTGTTCATTTAGAAAATAAATAAAAAAATCTTTTTCATTCTCAATTACTAAATAATCCAGTTTTCGTTCAAATAGTTTTTTAAATCAGGCTATTTTAGCTTTTTATTATGATAGCTCATGATTTTTTATCTTAAGATCAATATCTTCTAGCATTTAATTATTCTTTTTGCTTCATAATTTAGTAATGATTGATTATATTTCAGCATTTCTTTCAGTTTTTTCATACTTTATTATTTTCATTTTTGGTTTGAGACTTATTCTTTTCTTTTTTCAGATTAATTTTTTGCTTTTTTTTATATTGATTCTAAAATTTGAAAACTGTATTCTCATATAATTTATCTTTAATATTATCTTTCAAAGACTTGTTCAAATTTTTCTTTTTGCTTACAAATACAAATTATTTAATCTTGATCAATGTTCTTTCTGAGAAATCAGCTCTAAAATACTAGTTGTATTTTAAGTTTATAAATTAATTTTATTCTTTATCATTTACTTTTTTATTGTTTTATATTGTCATTTTTTTATTAAGTCTCATTTTTATATATTTATATTATTTCTACTTTTTTCATATATAATATTCTTTTTATTGTTTCCTTTAAAAATTTAATTTTTATTTTTTTTAGTCTTATTTAGTATCATTTTTGTGCTAAAATCTTTAATTTATTCACTGTTTATTTCATAGTATTTTTTAATTTTTTTAATGTACTTTTTATACTTTGAGTTCTATTTTTAACTGTGTTTGAATAATTACTAGAATTATTTATTTTGTCTTTTCTTTTCTTTTTCTTTCTAAATTATTCTAGTAACTTTTTTGTAGAATTTTATAAATCTTTATACTCTTTCATCTTCAAATTTATATCAGTTAAAATCTACGTATTGCCATTTTTTAAATTATGCTTATGGATTTTTCTAATATTTTCTTATGATCTATCTTAGTGTTATTTAAATTTATTATTTCATTTGTTATTTCTACTTTTTCTATATGGAATTATTTCCTTGTAGTATCCTAATTTTGGTATTACAATAATCTGAATAACTTCTTAAAATTAATTGGTTATATTTCTTATGTTTTTAAAGATCTATAATTAGAATGCAAATACTTATTATTAAAATTTCTTGAAAAGCAACTCAATATGAATCTTTTCTTCATTAGGTTTATTTATCTGGTGCCCTAAGTATTCAGTTTATTATTTTTATTGCTTTTATAAAAGAAAAAACTTAATCTATTTACCAGTTGAGGTTTTATTCTTGAGTATTTGTAAAAGTTCGCATTTCTCCGAAGAATGTTAAGTCTTTTTTTTCTTTTTTCAGTTTCATTTTTAATAAAATTTACATTTTTTCTGGTTATTTGCCATTATTATTAAATCATCTGCCCAAGTAAGTTTAGCATGATAAATTTTTTGAATTTTATTATCTAGATTTTCATATTTATCTAACTATCGTAATACCATATCATAGTGTTCCACGATAGCTTCTTTATAATACTCCATTTACTTGATAAATCCTTTGTTATTTCTTCATTGAGATCGAAATGTATTTTTATTTTTTAGTATATATCTTTTATTCTATTACTTATATTTATCGAAATGTCTAATCTTTTCATTTTTAAACTAAAAATTAACGATTTATTGTATCCATCATTTTTCACCATATCAATAATGTTAATTTTATTTTCATTTTTCCTTTTATTTTATATCTTTCTTTTATTTATTTTAATTACTATATATTATTAGCCTTTATATCCTTTTTTGGTTTTTTTTATCTATATTTTTCTCTTTTATTTCTTAATTTAGTTAGTTATTAATTTACCAAAAATCTTTTATAATACATTTATGAGTGTCATTGGTTGATAAATTTTCAGTCTATTATTTTCCTTTTTTGTGGATCATTATCATTTTAATTTTATCCGTTTTTCTAGGTAATTTTCATTATCTCTAGCAATTTTAGAACATTTTCCTATTTTTATCCTATTTCATGAGATACACTTTTTATTAGTTCATTTGAATTTAATCAATTCCTTAGAATTAGTTTGGATATAAATTTTGGAATCATTTGAATGTTCATTGTAAGGATAAATTTTAAACCTTGATAGAAATAAAGATTATTAAGACCTTATTAGCTTTCCCTATTACTCTTTCTCTTTTTAAGTAATTTAGTAAGAAGATAGTTAGAATATCTATAGCTATTTGTTAAAGCAAGCCTTAGTTGATCTAGATAGGATTGTAAAATATATAAAGCTAAGTCTGATATTTAAAAAGCTTAGCTGAGGAATTTATATGGTAGCTGAAAATTTATTTATATAACTACTATAATTAACTAAAACGCTGAAATGCAACAATATGAGAAATATAAAAAGCTTTGCTTAGCTTTATTTCCTATTTAGTGATCAAGAATATTATTAATGCTTGATATTCTTCAGAAACCTAACTAATAGCTAACTAGTTTTTTGCTATATATCTTATCAAATCCAAATCCACTTTTCTTTCCCTTTTTTAATCCTTTATTTAATCTAATGCTTAGTCTTTTATTATCTGAATACACTAGCTATACCTTTTAATGTAATTTAGTATATATTTGAGACACTAATTAATGCGTTAACATGGGTGCTGTTATGATAAAAAGAATTCCTTTAAATCATTTGAAAAAAAGTTGCTGTTTTATAGTCTGAAACTGAGGTTAATCATTCACAAAAATATGCAATTCCAACTTAAAAATAAAGCAGGAGAAAAGATTAATAGGTAGGTACTCCAATAACCTATAGAGGATATTTACTACTGAATATATCTCTCAGTCACTTATCAGTTTAGAAATATCCCACAACTAGAAATAGATTAGACAATCAATAAACTTTAAGATCTTGTCTCTAAAGAAGAGAATTAAATAAGCTACTCACAGTATAATATCTCAGAGTGTATAAGAAGAAGACAAATGCCAGGAAGAATTTGGTAAATAAATAGTTTGATATTTTACCGATCAACCGAGAATTTTAAACTTGTCTGGGAAATAAAAATTATCGTTAATAAACGATTTTTCCTCTTACTTGATCTCTCGTATAATCACGGTGACTCATTTAACAATTTAAAAGAAAATAATTATATTTAGAAAGTTTCCCTTTGATTACTACATTTCTATAAACATACACCATATATCTATTTACCACTAATATCAAAGCTAGCAAATATATTTTCATCTAGATTTCATAATTTTTCTCTCTTAAGAAGTATTTATTTTCCCTATCTGCTAAAACCCATTCATAAGCATTAACTTTTTTGCTATATTTTAAGCTTTAACTTAAAAAGCCTTAATACTTGCTTTTAAATTCAAATTTACCATATTTATTAAACTAATGAACTACCTAATTTAAAAAGTATAAGTATATTAAAAATGAAAGAATTCAGAGACAAATTCAGAGAACGATTCAGTTTAATAAGAGAAGGTCATTTTTTAGAAATATTATAAATAAACTCTTGTTGGTTTAAATCCCAATGCTGTATGTAATATACAAGCTTAAGGTTAAAAAACCAATTGTTTTTTTTTAGTCATAATCCTCAAATAAAATCTACTGACTTTACTTTCAAATGAAGAAGAAAGTTCTAAATACACTTCATATATCCTACATTTCAATCTCAAGGTATGAAAATACCTTATAGAACTACTGATGACAAATTCTGTTATAACACATCTATTTAATTTGCTATCTTTAAGTCTAAGTCATATTATAAAGCCACTAGTACTTTAATCAGTCTACAATTAGCTATTTTCTATCGAACGATTTATATACCCTCAATTTTAAATATTAAGGTAATATAAATCTAAATAATTTGCCGGTTTAAACAATTAAAATGAATATTAATTTAGATATGTGTAAGTAATATCTAGGTAAGGTATAAGATGTAAACTACATTTGAATAGATTAGGTTAGATATTAAAGTGTACATTGTCAGTTGGAATATTTAGGAAGAAGATAACTGGATATGAACATGCAATAAAGAAGATAGAAGGATGGGATTGAAGGTCTCTAATGATATTGACATATTTATCGAACTTTTCCTTTTAAATTAAAGTCAATTAACTAAGAGGCGAAGTCCAATAAATTTCAGTTTAAAAGCAGGCTGAATTTAAAAAATAAAAAATGAAAAATTAGTTAGTCTTGATTCTAACGATTGTTTCAGCTGCTTTGTCAGCAACTTATGAAGTAACTACTTTCAACTCTGGATAGGATTCTTTTGTGAATAGCCATATAATAGATAACTAGAATATATTAGTTATTGTTGATACTCAGTACAGTTCTCGAGATGCCGATTCACTTGCTGATGTTGCAGAAGCTAAAGAAAGAGATGTTAAATACATTATCGTTACTCATGGTCATCCAGATCATTTCTTTGGACTTTCTGCTTTGCATTCTCGCTTCCCAGATGCTACTATCCTAGTAGCAACTGAAAAATTGAAAAATGATATAATTGGTTTTGCAAATTTTATGGTTCAAATAGGAGATATTCCAGATGAAATGATGCCAAAGTCAGATAAAAATCCTAATGGATTCGATTACGAAGATCTCATTGAAGTACTGGATGGAGATAAGTTAGAACTTTCAGGGGGAGGTACTTTGAAAGCAGAAGCATGGTATTAGCCAGGAGAGGCAGATCATGAATCTAGCTGGTACTTGGAAGAGTACAATGCTATTTTTATGGGAGATTTATGCTCCAACAAAAATAATTTATGGCTGGGTACAGGTGTAAATAAATCTGAAACTCAGTTTTGGAAAACTGACCTTAATATAATGAAAGATTATTATGGCTATAATAATCAAGACATAAAGGTTTATTGTGGTCATGGACCTGCTCCAATTGGTTATGAAGTTTTCTAATCAGATATATCTTATATTGAAAACTTTGACGACATTATGAGAGTTTCAGACACTAAAGAAGATGCAGAAAGTTCTTTAAATTATGATTATTCAAGTTGGACTGATAATTACTTGATTTCCTCAAATGTAGAAGCTTAATGGGATTTTTATAGCCTCGAAAAATCTAATGGGCTTAGAATCAGAACTTGGAATAAAGGAGCGACAACTTTTGTTAATAGTCATATCATAATAAACGATGAAGTTATAGCTATTATAGATTGCTAAGACAGTTATGATGATGCAAAAAAATTTGCAACCTATGTCAAGTCACTTAAAGATAACAATTAAGACGTTGCTTATATAATAGTCACTCATGGACATCCAGATCATTATTTCGGGTTAGGGACGTTAAGAAAAGAATTTTCAGATGCTACTATTTATGTAGCGAGTGAAGATATTAAAAACGATATTTTAGAATATACCCAGTTTTCTTTATCATCTAATTCAAGTGTTCCTGAAAATATGATACCTAAGTCTGACACTAATCCCAACGGTTTTGATTATTAAAACTGGATTAAGGTTATATCAAATAATAAATTAGATCTACGGGGAGGAGGTTCTTTCGAAGTAACTTCAGATTTCCCTCCTTTAGATGCTCCTCATGAATCAAATTGGTACTTAAAAGAACTAAATGCCTTATTTACAGGTGATGTAGGATTTTATTACAACTTTTTATGGTTAGGTCCGGGAGTTAACAGAACTCAAATAAATAACTGGAAAGAAACTTTGGAAGATCTGAAAGAAAAGTATGAGAAAGATAACTATAATGTAAATGTTTACAGTGGACATGGTCATTCTCCTTCAAATGTCATGATTTTCAGTTGCATGATTCAGTATATTGATGACTTCGAAAAATATATAGTTGATTATGATACCGAAGAAGATTTTGTTAACAAGATGCTTGAACTCTACCCAAAATGGGCAAGTTCATGAATTTTATAATTATCTGCCGATACATAATGGGAAGCCTACGCAGATGAAAGAGAAGGGTAAGGAGAATTACTACAAAATGGAAAAACAAGTTCGCTGATTCTGTGTTCAATTGTAGGAATTCTAACTTTGATTGGAGTATTTTGATGAATGGCAAACTAACATTTACATTTTATATCAATTAACTATAAATAAAATAGAGAGACGATTGTTAGATAAAGCTATATTAAAAAATTAAATTTCATATATTCCTTTATGCTTTTTAGTCTTTAAGCTTTAACTTTTAATTCTCATTAGTTTTCTTCATTAATATAACTAAGATCCTACTTTTAGATTCACTCAATAAAATAAGTTTGACTCTAATTTTTTTATTAAGAGTCTAAAGGATCTATTTTTAATTTCTTGGTGGAAGTAACAATAAGAAATAACTATTTGAAAGAAAAAAAGTTAAAGGCTAGCAAATAAAAATCCTCCTATTTAGGTAAATCTTAAAGTATGACTGAGTTTTAATATTTTATAAAGTGACTAAAGTTAGTTTAATGCTTAGCCTGATTAAAAGTTATATACAGTCTTTCAAATTATTTTCTTCTTTACTCATAAAATTTCTACATAGAAGCTTAGCTATTTTTAAAAATAGACTGCTGTTTTTTATCCAAGGAGATATTTATAAAGCTTCTCCAGGATAATTTCGCTTTTTAACATTTTTATAGTTGAAAGATAAAGTTTTGGTTTCAAATGGCATTATTTAGTACTTAGTTGAATCTAAATCTAGATGCATTATAAACTTATAGAATGCTGCCTTTTGATTCATTTATCAATTTAGAAATACTTAGATACTCTTGCTGGTAGCTTATTTAATTTGCTGATCATTCTTATTTATATAATACGTCTAAATTAAGAATAAAAAGCAGAAAAAACCTCAGCACAAGAAAATTACCGGAAGATTAGACAATTTTATCTATCTGCTTTTTAAAAACGAACCCTTATCCATACTTTCAAAGCTAATAAAATGCTAGGGAGTAGAAATAAAAATAAGAAGCAAAATCTTTTTTTAAGTCAAGCAAAGGAAATAAGGATAGTAAGTATACACAAACCCAGTTTTCTTAGTATTTATAATGGTATGACATATAAAGACTAACTACGCTAAAAAGGAAAATGAATATCTATATCCTTGGCAATTTTTGAAGATTAATTTGCTTTAATTTTATTTCTATTTAAATACACTATTAATAGAGATTCAGATAGACAGTAGAAGGATATTTCACTCTATATTGACTTTAATTAAAAAGTAAAGCTTAGATATGATTAAAAGAATTGGATAGAGTATTAATGGAATCATGCAGACTTGTTTTGATAGATCTTGGGAGAAGCAGAGATTGTATGCTAAAAGCTTGAAAGGAATAAAATTTACTTGAGAAGGGAAAAATTTATTATCTGCAGGAAGGTCTTAAATAAAAGGGAATAATTTAGAGTTCTTATGGGACTAACTTGGTTATAATTAAGCATTGGTTAGTAATATGAAAGAAGCTCTTATTCATTTTAATAAATACAACTTATCATTTCCAAGAAATTGCTCAGGAGAGTTAAATTTTTTATAAAAGAAGCGATGAGAATGAAGGATATATAAGACAAACGAATCTGGTAAATCTTAATAAATCGATATTTTACTTTAATGCTTAAAAATGTAAAATAAAATTGATTTTCATTTATGAAGGGATTACGAATTTAGATATCCCACTTAAATTTTTTGAAGTATGAAGTCTTTTATAAAAGTAGTTCTTTTTACAGATGAAAGAAAAATTATTTCAAAATCTTTATTTCATGCTAGATTTAAATTAGCTATCTTAAATAAGGCTTTATATTTTCTCTATTGCACTTAGAAAAAATTTTAAGGAATATAAGTTTTTTTTGACTAGAATAGGCAAGATTTTTTCATGCAAGCTACTGCTTAAAATGAACTACAATGTCAGAAAATTAATTTAGCTCGATAATTTTTTTATGTGAAGTAAGCTATTGAAATGATATCTCTTTTCTTTTGATAATTTCGTCTATAATCAAGTTATTTATAAAGCATCTTCATGACTAACAAGCTTGTATTACTTATTTTAGAAAATTCAGGTTTTAATGAGTATTCTGAAACCTTTTTTTGTGGTTTATTAAGATAAATAAAATGGTGTCTAAGAAATAGTCCTCTCTTGGCTCATTCGTTGAAAAGCAAGAATAATAATCGAATCTAACTGAGTAAGAGCCTCAATAAGCTTAAGAGATATAATCCAAGGAAGCATATGCATAATCGGGGCAACAACAAATAACCAATATAGAATACGAACTAAAATAGCAAAAATAAAGGATAGAAAAACTAAAAAAAGGTTAGAAAGTCTGATTGAATAACCAGACCTATAATTTCCATCCATGGAATAAACTTTTAATAAGCTTTAATCATAAATAGTAATTAAAATGGAAGAGAGTGACAAATAATTCAATGAAGTTACTCAAATGTTTTAATTCCAATTTTCTTAATGTTAATAGCAAATAAAAGAACTGCAAGAAAAGTAAGAATAATAATAAGTAGTAATTTAAAAGCATTAGAGTAGTAATCAAATATTCCAATGGAAATCAAATCTGAATTTCAATAAAAAGATATAAATAAGATGATCCGATGCCGTTATGTTAGAGAATCATTGCTGAAAAAAATGTTGTAAAAAGACAGAAATTGAAAGAAAGAATAAGAGATAAATACTAGAAAAACTTTTCAGCATTTGACCAACAAGGATAGGATAAATATACAGAAAGAAATTCTAAACTCAATAATCAACGAATAGATTGAAAATAGGAGAAGAAATTAGAAGGAAAAGTGGATTTTGGGGGAGAGACTAGGATGGCGGACTAATGAAGTCATACAATATCCTTAAGTTTAGGAGAGAGTGAGAACAAATAGAAATTAACTTTGAAGCTCTTCTCTAAGACATAAGCTTAATTTTATCCTTTTTTGTAATTAGCATTTAACTTTTATAAAACTTTTTATTCTAAATAGCTATACAAAAGGATTAATAGTCTTAAAGTATTATTTGGAATTAGCCCATAACATGATCTACTAAATTTTCAATGTTACTATACTCTTCACTGATTATCATTTTGCTATTTCAAATTATCCATACTTGCCTCTAAATTTACTAGCCTCATTATCATATTTCTATACATAACTAGATTGTATAATTACCTGAGTCTATATTATTTAACATATCCAACTCAAACATAATACTAGGAAATTAGGTAGTTAAGTATCTAGTAAGGTATTTCTTTTCCTAGTAGAATGTTTTTTACCTGATAGATTAAAGTGAAAAATGTGAAGCAGAATAGAATCATATCAGAACAGATTTTAATAAGAAGTAATCTTAACTAAAGAAGCTCTTCATATCTATAAGGATAAACTACAAATAAGCTTACTACTCATTTATAACTAAGCTTAAGATATAGAAATTAATATTAAGCTCTCAAATCATAGAATATACAACTCACTTTAATATTTCAATCCAGAAGAGAAAAATAAGCTAGTTAGCAATATTAGTTAGCTATTTCAAATAGCTTTCTTGAAATTATTGCTAGCATTGACTCTATAAAGTCATTATAAAATACTAGAAGATGGTCTTAAAGAGTATTTAATGCAAGCTTTTAACAATTAATTCGAATAATTATCTTATAAGAACTTCAAGTGGCTAAAATCTGGGTTTATCGTTATTTCTCTAATATTATAGTTTCTTATATTATAGGATTCTATGCTATGTGAGTTGGAAAAAGTTTGAATAATACTAAAGCAAACTGTGGTACTTGTTAGTAGATATAAACATAGCTGAGTTTAATTATATAGCTATTTAAAGTTAGGACTATTAGTATTTTAGGTTGCTTATTGAGATATGATTAAATTGATGGCTTTCCTTTAAAAATTATTAGAGTCTAAATAAAATATTTTAGAGTCTTATGTCTATTCTAGTTTTAAAAAAGCAAATATTATATTTTATAAAGTTGATAGTTAGATTATATAAGCACTTTACTATAAAACTGAGCTACTTGATTATAATAATATATTATCGAGGCGTTACTTTTGTTTGGTTTACCACGAATTAGAGACTATAGAGGTTTTATAAATCAATATGTCTCGAGATCGTATTTTAAGGATCATAAATCCTTATAACTTTCCTATTTTCTCCTCTTGCTATTGCTTTTAAGTCAAATCCTAAATGTCTTCTTTCGTGTTATCTCATTGCATCTTAGATTTATGGAACTTCTAAGAATGATTAAAATATTTTTGCCCTGTAAGCTCTTCTGCTTGGGAAAAGAAGATTTCAGATCTCAAGAAAAGTTTCTTTGTAGCTCCTAAGAAGAAGAAATCTGGTGCCTAAATGTAGTATAAGGAAGCGAACAGATTTTTGAAAGTCACTCGAACTGCAATAACTCCTACCTCAGAAGAGAAACAGAGGAAATAGAAAAATTCTTCTCTCCACTAAGAGGTCTCGGGATTTAGCCCTTCTGGTCAGATGAGCATAGAACAGCTGATCAAAGCAGTACTGAACCTCCAGGAAGTGGTTAAAGATCTAAAGAAAATTTATAAAACTCTAATGGAAAAACTAGAACTATCAGAATAAATAGAATCTAGACTAACATCTTAAGAAAGGGAACTTAGTTTTGTCTGAAATATATATTAAGGCTAAAGCAATTAATCTTAGAAGCAACAATAAGAGCAAAATGAAACTAAGAAAAGATAGGAAAATGCTATACTGTGACTCAGCTCTGTTTATCTATAAGAAAAAGAAGAAAAATAATAGCAGAGGTTTGGAATATTTCAAGATGCGCATTCAAGACAGGAAATGAGAGATGAGCACTTAAACTTTTATTTTTAGTCTCCGGAGCAATTTGGAGGCTGGCGTGAAAGAGTATAAAAATCCTCCTAGTATTTTAAGCTTTTATCTACTATTACTATTATTCTTCTGTTTGGCGAGCAAAAAATCTTGAATAAGTTTTAGATTCCTCTCTGTTATTTGAGATTGTTTTTTCTTAAATCTAAAACACTTATTAACCCTGTGTTTATAAATATTACAGAATCAACATCTAATTTTTATTTTCTAGCAGGTTAAGCTTGAGTTCGAATCCCCTTCTCCTCTTAATTCCGGATCTGATAGTTATTGAGCTTGGTTTACTCCATTTAACTAATCCTCTAGCCAGAATTTTACCCCAAATTTCATTCAATTTGACCAAGCTACCTTTCATTCTCTTAGGAAATAGTCTATCGTTTAAGTTCTTACTTAGAATTCTTATCATTTACCATCTTGTTAATGGTTAGCATGAGGGATTTATTTATTTATTTAAGGTCTTAAACTTCTTTTACTGGCTTCTAATTATCTAGTTGTAGCAAACAGAAATCGTTAGTAAAATCTGGTTAATTATTAGGTTTTATTGTAGAATCCTTTTGTTTCTTAGGTGCCATTTTGTATCCATTAAAAATGCAAAAATTAAATAAAAGCATCACTGAAAAAAAAGTGTAGTAGTCAGATTAAAAATCATTTTCATCCTTCATTTTAGATTTGGCACCTTTCGTTCTTCAAATAAGCAATCAAATGATAAATAATAAAAGATTAAAATTTATACTTTTTAGCTTTGAGGATCTAGCAAACTCGGAAAATTTTAATTTATTACAAATGCCTGCTTATTATAACTACCTAAATCATTAATTTTAATTCTGGAAAACTAAAGCTATAGAAAATACAAGATTCAGCAGCTATCAGAATCAAAATTAATTAGACTCAGTTATAAAATAGATATAGCTTGGTATTTAACTTGAGTGTTTATAAACTTTAAGGGAAAAGTCTATAAAGTAAGCATATTTAACTAAATATGAATAAAAATAAGAAAGATAGCTCTAGTTAAATAGATCCAGATTATCTTTCTATTTCTATCTGATTAAAGCTTAAAATTAGGCTAAATTACATTTAAATGCTTTAATATTTTATTTGAGATCAAGAGCGTGAGTAAATATCGAAATCTGGATGAATATTCACTTATGGATGATAAAATGAAATTACCAATCAAAACTAAAGTTAAAAACAGAAAAATGTATAAATAAATTGATGCAACTTAGTAAAAATAAGACTTTTTTATATTTTGTAATCATTTATTTTTTCGTATATAAGTAGATCTTAAATTCCAAAAGTTGACTTATTCTAATCTATGTTTAAACTGATAATAAAAGTTTGATTCATAAAATCTCCTTAAATTTTCTAAATTCTACTTCGAAATGCTTTTAGCTCTTTTTTTGATTTAAGTCGAAGAGGATTTTTATTTAGCACCTTATAAATAGAAAAAATTTATAAAATAATTTACCAAAAAATTGTATATTAGAAATTACTTGGTTCGCTCTCACTCTCTAGGCTATTTTTTACCATGTAAATATAAATAAGCATTAGTTGATTGTAAATTATAGGAGGATTTATTATAAATTTCATCCATTGCAGTAAAAAATTATTATTTTATAATTTATTTTCATTGAATTTCTCCATGATAATATATATCCCTAGGCAATGAAGGAACAGAAATACCTGCTTATCCTTATTTATTTTATATAAATTTACTCTTTCCACTTTTAAATGAAATTTGCTTTTATTTAGCTAAATAATATAGATAAGCATATCCTTCGCACTATTTTTATTTAAGATAGTCTCCTTTAAAACTTTAATCCTTCATTAGCTATCTATTTATTTTTCTCAAATAGCCTTAGCTTTTTCATACAATAATTAACCCTTAATTATAATTAGAGTATGAGTAACTAAAAATATATAAAAGTTTGATTAATTATTAACAAGCTTAAATATCCTTTACAGCATATATTATAAATTAGTTAGAAAATTGTTCTTAGATAAAGAGAAATATACAGTTATATTATATCTTCAGTAGATTTATTCTAATTATTCCTTTTCTTTAGGATTTTAGTTTAAATTAATTTATTATAATTTAAATAAAAGATTAATGATAGTTAGTGCTAGATATGTAGGAGTCATGTCGAATTTGATAATATTCAACTCTCTTGCAAGCATAAGCTTTGTGACTAGTGTTTGAGGGTTGCTTATGTTTAAACTTAAATCGATAATCAATATAAAAATAATTAGAAATAGCAGATTAAACCAAATTAGCTTAATTGTCCAGTGTGTTCTGAAACAATCAAACTTACTTTTGAACAGTACGATTATGTCTAAAGACTTCTATTAGGAAAAACGATGGTTGAAACAAAATTTGTATTAGATTAAGTAAGTTTATTTATATAAAGCAATTAGAAGAAAATAATATAATATTCTGAAATTAATAATAAACCCCTGAGTAGTTACAGGAATAAAAATAATAAGATACACAAGAGTTATAAAAGCTTAAATAAGAGATAGATCTAATTTAAAATAAAGTAAATACAAAAAATTAAAATTATAATCGACTCAAAACAGAGTAGATGCTAGCTAATAAGGAAATAGATAATAAAAAATAAGAGATATTAAATAAAATTTTACGCTTTTAAAATTTGTGTATTTAATTACAATTTAAACTAAATTAAGGGAAATAATTAAATCAGCTATAGTAGATTAAAGAGGAACTTCAATAAAGAACTTAGAAAAACAAATAATATTTTGCTAATCTTCTTAAATAAATCAAGCTTATAAATTTAAAAAATATCGAAAATATTAAAAACTAGTATTAAGAAGTTAGAGCTATCAAGGATCGAAATGAAAAAAAAAGAAAAAAGAATTAGGAGGAAATAGATCGAATAAAATATAAATATAAAGAGATTGACTATAAAAAAAGAAATATTTTAACACTAAATGAAGAAATTTATAAATTAAAGTAGAAAAATCAACAAAAAATAGAAATTTTAAGCATAAAAAATCAAAAAATATCATAAGAAAAAATATAAAAACAAGATAAGAGTTTAAAGCTACCGCAATTCATATTTGATAATTAATCTCAAATGTTTACTTTTCAAAATTTATAGAGATAACAGCAATAAATTATAAATTAAGAGAACATTATGAAAAGTTAAGATAATTTAACTTGCAAATAATGCAATTAAGCCTTCGGTTTAAAAGATAATATTCCTATAAGCTTAAACTGCAAACATACAGTGTGCGATTAATGTTGCTTGAAGTAAATAAAATTAAACTAAACAGTTAAATGTCCTTTTGATAGTAAAACATTTTAATTAAAGAAGATTTAACTCTATAAAGAAATAAACTATGGCATTGTTCAAATCTTATAAAATGAATAAGACTAGCTAATGAAGCAAGTCTAGGAGAATATGCATTTCTACCTAAAAAATGAAGACTAAATTTAATAGACTTAAATCTTAATGACTGAGACTTAAAATTTAATAATCTAGAAATATGAACAATTTCGATAGACTTATGAAGAAACTTCAGTCTAGTTCCAAAAAGAATTCTCAGCTCTTAGAAAATAATATTACTAATAAATATAGTAAAACTTAAAGCTTTAGATTAATAACATCAGTTTGTCTATTGAAGACATCAATAAATTAAAAAAAATTGGAAATGGAAGTTAGGAAGACTTATATCAACTTAAGAGCCATGAAATTATTAGAATGAACTAATCTCTTTTTAAAGTATTAGAGCTAAGCAAGCTCAGCATCCAAGAAGAAAATGAAAGATTAAGAAATTTTAATTTTACCAGCTATTTCTTTGACAACTATTTATTCTAAAACTTAACTTTTACAAGTAAAAGAGAGAACTATCAAGGAATTTCTTCTTAAGGAGAGGATTAGCAAAAAAATAGATTTTAGGATTCAGCTAAGAAATAATTTTAGGGAGAAAATTGGACATAAGAGCGTTAGAGTTTTTATCATGCTCCTTAAATATAACTTTCTGGTCAATAACAAATCCAGACACAAAAAGGTAAGTTTTTTGACTTAGTTTGTGTTAAAAACCATTAAAATAACTAAGTTGTGACATTCAAGTGCCAGCATTAATATTGTTTAGAATGTTTAACTACGGAAATATAAATAATCTAACAAGGGCAAGTATCATACCTTTCTGAAATAAAGTGCTTAGTTTGCAATAGGAATATATAGTTTTCTGAACTATAAGAAATTTGCGCTAACTTATAGAGAAGCTTCGATAAGTTAAACTTCTTTATGCAAAACAGCAGTAATGCTAGCTTAAAAAGCTGAGATCTTTTAGAATCTGAAAAACATCAAAAACTTAAAAATAAAATTTAACGTTCTTGAAAGACTTATCACAAATCAAATAAGCATATTTTTAAATTACAACTCATCTAAAATAAAGTCTATCAAATTTCATTCTGCTTTCTGAATAATTAATTTAAAAAGCTGTTTTAAAATGAAAGCTTTAAATTTAAAATTTTCTTAAGCATATCTTAACTTATTTTGAGAATTTTTTTACAGTGTAAACATTTAGAAAGATATATCATAATTCATTTGACTTTTTTATAGTCGCTAATGATAGAAAGAATGTAAACTTAGTGTTTAAGCATATTTTAAAATATCTAAGAACTATCATTATAACTTTTTAAGTTTATCTACCCATTAAATCAGAAATGATCTTAAGATTGGATTACTCTTTTTTTTAAAATAAAAGGCAAAAAATACAAGAAGGAAAAATTATAAAACTCATCGCAAGAAACCTTAAAATAAAATCTAAACCTTTAAAACATTCGTAGAGTAATGAAAGATAAAGAATAATTATATCTATTCTCTCTCTTTTTTAAAACGCTCATTTTTTAATTCTCAACATATGAGCATTTATCACACTTAAATTCACCACTAAAGATAAATAAAATATTCGAAGTCAATTAAAAAAAATCTAAAATATTGATTCATCTGAGATAAAATAAAAAAGAATAAATTTGTGAATTAGATTCTATTCTTTTTTAGATCTAGAATTTTGCATGAAGCAAATCATACTTTAAATAAATTAAGTTCTTAGTAAATATCTTCCAATTCGCTTGCCAGTGTTTAGATAAATTATTACTCAACTATTAATTTTTATTCTAGTTATTTTTCTAGAATAACCAATTCCTAAACTTGAAAAATTATCCCTAATTCATTTCAAATCGAAAACTAGACTTCTTGTTAAATGATTTTTTAAGTATAAGAGATATTTAAATTTATAGAGGTAAAGATTTATTAATTATACGATTTGACTTAATGAAGTTAGAAGTTACTTGATATTTAGTTTGGGTTATAAATAAAGTTTTCTTCAACGAAGAGTTAAAACTATGATTGTCGTTTTCCCATCTAATTTGCTTTTTATTATAAACTTCCTAATCATTAACGCTTTGAATATCTAGCAGCCTTTATCTCATAGCTTAAGCTTTCTTTTTAGAGAAACTTTTTTTAATTTAATTTGGAAATTTCTAGTTTATTTCCTCGATCTGAGCTTTAGATATCTTATCAATAAAAAAAAGATAGAAAACCAAAAAAGGTAAAAGGCAAATGAATAAAAAATCAAAAAAGGTCCAAAATAGAAAAAAATAGGAACTATTTCTAAAGTGACACTTCCATAAGATACAGTCACAAATTAATATATCAAATTATATTAGTAAATGAAGCATAAAGCTCTTAAGATAGAAACAATCTAAGTTAGTTAAATTTAAAATACTTAATAAAAGAAAAAAAATTTAGTCTATTAGCTTCAGAATATTAAGATTATATAACTTTATACTTTAAGCAGAAATAATTCTTTATACTAGAGAGTGAAGAGAATGATTCTTTATAAGTAATTAAAGAAGAAAAAGAAATTTATGAAGAACCTGCTTAAAAATTATATTTAGTAGTCGGAAAAGTGAGTTGAAGAAAAGAAATTAGTTTTGGGTAAAGTGGAGATATGTAAAATGAGAAAGATTTTAGATTAAAATATTTTCTAAGGAATATGAAATTTTATATGCTTTATGCTGAACTTTATGTCAGATTCTTAAATTTTAGCGATGGAAATAAATATAGTTCTGAGATTCACGAGAAGAGTTTAAACTGGAAAAAAAAATTCGCTTAAAGGAGGAAAATATTTTCAATTTTTTTTTAATCTTGAGTAAACTCTTAGCTCTCTATTAAATACTATAAGTATACTTTCAAAAACTAAAAATAAAATTCATAAACATTGAAGTTCTTAGTTCAAATTATTTAATCAGTTTGCATTGTAGTATATCAAAATGTTATAATCAAGCAACTTTAGATAATTTAAAGATAAGTATAAGAGTATTTAAGAAAAAGACTAATAGAAACTGTTGTAATAACTTGAAATTTTACTAGAGTTCTTTAAGAACTTTTATAAGGTGCTTCAATTCTGTTATTGCTTGCTATTATAAAACGATTTTATTTTAGAAACTTTACCTAAGTCCGTTCTTTAATATGTTCTAGCTTTTTATTTATTTTCTAGAGTTTAAAACACAATATTGCCAACTTCTTAATCAAGTACCAATGAATATATTTATACTCTATGTAGATAATCAGAATAAGTTTGACTAAAATGTTTTAAACTGCTAATTCATTTTTCTTTAATTAGACAGCATAATTAAGATATCTATCTTGTTAGCTACTTAATTTAAATAAATAGAGTTATAGAAATAAAGTTCTCGCTTTTCCTTATTAAATATCCATTGAAGATATATATCGTTATCTCTAATTTTACTAATACCTTAAATAATACCTCGTTCACAAAACGCCAAATTTATTATTTGCTTCATACGTTTAATTCTTCAATTTAACATAGACTAAATTAGGGGTATAATGCCTTAGCTTATATGGCTTATGCTTTCTTAAAATATACTTGATTGATATATACAAAAACCATCGATATTGTATCTATCTTCTAAACGTATTGCTCTAGTGTCTTTATGCAGGGATATACCCAAATTCTAATAATTTTGGAATGCAAGCTACTCCAAAACCTGGTTTACATTTAACTAACGATCATCTCTAGAAATAATTAACCAAACATCAAGCTTTTTACTCTTCTAAACTCTCTTAATTTAATCTCATTATCCCTTCAAAATCATCACTTAATAAAAAAACACATTCTCTGGAAATCATTATATTAAGCTTATTTAATCTAACCTAACATTGAGTATATCAACCGTAAACTTGGTGAAGTAAGTTCACCAAGTTATGATAGTTATAGCATACATATATACACTCTATATCAACTACTAGATAAACATAAGTATTTATAACTGCTTGAGGATATTATCTGCTTAACTTTTTTATTATTAAACTAGGGATCGAAAAAAATATTTCAATTTCTCCCTGTTTTACAATGATAAGAAACACTAGTCTCAAGAAGGAAAAAATAGGAACATATTTCCCTTTTTTATATAGAAAACGCATAAGTGTAGAGATCTAAGGGGAAATGTCAAGTTTATAATACCAAGCGACATGTTAAATATAAGCTTAACATTAAAGAGAAATTGCTAAGGATATGAATATTCAAAATAGCTCTATAATAATAAGTATAAGAAGCTAGTTTAAGCATAGAAGGAAGAAAATTAAGCATTATAAAATAATAAAAGTTAGAAATCTTAGCAAGACATACAAGTAGGAGAACTAGGCTAAATATATACAAGCAGCTATCTTTTTACTTAAGTAATTTGAATTTTATACATTATTGATGATAGCCAGCTTTTTCTAATTTTACAGCAGAATGTAATGAGATATAGTTAAGTAAATGTCAAATGTGAGCTATAAAAGGCATGATAATTACGCTATAAATTACTGTTTTAATATCTATTTTTAATCATTGAGGTCAGTAGATGTTTTCAAGCTAGGGAGTATTATTGAATCTAAATAGCTAGCTAGAGTTTATTTTGCTCCTTTTAGGAAACAAAAAATTTTTACCTCTAGCATAAATTAAAAAATCAAAGTCAATTCTTAACTACAAAAGTCTATATAAAAAAGAAGCAACTTAACTATATACCAGAAAGTACGCAAGAAAGCAAAAGTGCAAGTAAAAGTAGAAAGATCTCTATAAGAATAAGCAAAGATATCAAGAAGGTATTACAATATAAATAAATAAGCAATAGCAAAGGTAAATATTTGATATTAAAGGTGTATAGCATCTATTACAATTACCAAATGAATATATACATTTTTAAGCTTATAATTCTATTTAGATCTAACTATATAAATTTGATATTTATGAAAGGGAAGCTTGTTGTAGAATGGCTATTTAATAAATATGTCATAAGAGTAGAGTATTGAGTAGGAATTGTTAAAGAGATAGATTTATAAAATTAGAAGGGAAGCTAATAAAACTATATAGTAGGAGACTTTAGATCCAGAAGAAGAGAGTAAAGGAAACAGGAGCTTTGTGGATCTTACCTAATGGAAAAAAACTTGAAATTGTAATAAGTCAATGGAATTATCTCATTATGCGAAGTCGTAAATTTTTCCCTAATCTCAATAATTCGACATAGTTTAAGATCAGTAACCTTAAGCAAATGAAAAAATCAATTTGCTTAAGAAACGATAGCTTTTGAAGCCGCTTGTCTCCTACTACAACCTCGAGTTCACTAATCTAAGCTTATCTACAAAGTAAATATTCAACGCAAGATTGAAGTAATCAAAGGTAAATGGAAACGAGCAAACGAAAAGTTTAAAAAGGCAGCAGAAAAGTTAAATACTTCCTTAATTAAAAGTATAGCAATCGCCTAATAGGAAGAAAAAGCAATTAGACAAATCACCACTAAGAAAAGCACCTAATTAATAAATATCATCTGAGGATCATTTTTCGATTTTCTAAAAATGACTAAAAAGTAAATAGCTATAAAGCAGAGATTAAAATATCAAAGTTATAAAGAAAAGAAAAAATAAGAAATTTTTTAAGCAAAATGAGGTAGAAAGAAAATAATTAGATCTAACCTAAGATGAATCCTTACTGAGGATATCATAATGCAAAGAGGCACAAAACTCTTATTCAAGTATGGAAGTTGAATATTTTTCCTCTTCAGAGGAATAAAATAGTAGAGTTTATACTAAAAACGATAAAGATGCAAATTAGACAATACAAAAGCTTATTTAAACTGGAATTAACGATGGAAGTCAATCTTTGCCTTAAGGATGTACTATAAATAAGAAATCACAAGAGCATAAGCAGAAGAAGTTTTTGAATACGGACTAAATGAAATTAATTAAGCAAAAGTACAAAATTAGAAGAGAGAATTACTTTTCATAGCAAAAGAGCGAATCTAAAGATGAAAAAGCACTTCAAAGATATTTGAATCCCTTAAATCAAAAAAGCAATTAAACAAAGCTTAAAAGAAAATAGATAGAAACTAAGTTGAACTTGGAAAACCAAGATTCTACATTAGATACATTTTACAGGATAAATATACAAGAAGAAAAGGAAGATTACAATATCAAGGTTTCAACAGGCTTAAGAACCGCTGACAAATCTATAAGTAGTAGAAAAGAAAATAATTTAGCAGAAGATGCTAGTGTATTAAATAAATTGCAGTCAATAGCTTAAAGAAAATCTAATAACGTATAGTTAGATAATAAAAGCTAGATAGCAGAAGCAGAGTTCTCTGAAATGGAGACTTAGAAATCGTATTCATGTATATTAGAGAAAAGATCATTCAAAAAAAGTAAGGAAAATTAAGCAAGGAAAGATTGATTTGCTGACTATTTAAATTCGAGTAATTTAAACCTGTATTAAAGTGTATCATCACTTGAAGAAGGTTAGAAATATCAAGAGCAAAATCAAAATGAAAAAAAAGAAGCGAAATAGTAAAGGAGTGGATAGCAATAAGATTCTACTTTAAGTAATTTAAGCTTTAATAGTAATGAAAAATAAGAAGAGAACCAGGATAATTAATAGCAATTGAAATGTGGTATAAAAATAAAGAGAATCCAAGGAAATGATATTTAAAGCTAATCACTTTAAATAACCAATTAATTTTTATAAGGAAGTTTAAAAATGTTTGCTTATGACTAAGATTTATCAACAAGTCTTAAAATATGCTTAAAGAACGAATAAGAGCTGGAATAAATATTTGAATTTCATGAAAAAATAGCTCAAGATTGGCTTTTAAAAATCTGCTCTAATACATTTAACGAGTTATTGAATAGCAATAGCACAAACTTTTCCCAACTATTAGAAAAGTAATAAGCTTCTAACAGTTAAGACTATCAAAGATAAGTTGATTATCTTATCAAGCTTTGCTCTTAGATCTATTCAAAGATAGCAGAGCAGGATTTTAATCTACCTAATTCCCTTAAAGTCTTTTTCTTCTGTCTTTTTATACAAGGAAGAGCTTTTCCTGATAACTATTTAGCCTCTTTCGAAAAAAACTGTATAAAACTATTAAACGATCAACTAGAGTAAGCTTTAATATTTAGACTGCCAGCTAAGTCTTACCAAGATTTCTTAATATCCTACTATTTGTTTAGCAAAATACTAGTCAGGAAAATCCTGTTAAAGCCTAATAAAATCTGAAATGAAGTGACAACAATCTAATAAAGCAATCTCAGGTACTTAGCAAGTATTATCCAGGCATTAACACTAGAAAATTATTTGATGATAGTCAAGATGCCTTAAAGATAGATAATGAAGGAATTTTATAAATCAGATGACTATTCTAAATATAACTCCGTAAGTTATCTAATACAGTTATAATACGATGGAGTATCTCATAACCTTTACACCTTCAGACACCTCTATCATATTCTTCACCAAAACAAAGAGTTCAAATGGGAAATTTTTACATTACAAAATAAAATTGGAAACGCAATGAGACGCTACAGCGAAAATTTTGGTCAACAACTACATATTCCTTCAATAAGTAGTGAAGAGAAAGATTTTTATGAGTACCTGAATTTTAATCTGAAGAAAAATATATACTAACAGTATTAATCATTTTGTATAGATTCAAACATCACATTTCAATTATCTCAAACTTTTGCTTTTTTTCATATATAAAATATTAATTTCAGCTCATATATTAACATCAAAGGATCTACATAAGCTTAAAACTAAAAACTAAAGTTATAAAACAGTAAATAATATAAGAAGATTGAAATCTCTTTATATAGATTTGTGTGTGATTAATAATTCTAAATGGAAGGTTAAGATGAAATCGGTTAAGTAAAATCAACTTAATATTAAATATCTAAGAAAAAAAATTTATTGCTTAACTTCTATTTTTAATTTAATCAAAGTGCTTTTAAAATTTTTTCATTATGCTCTGAAAAAAAAGCTAAAAGTTCCTTTCCATAAGAAAAAAGAAATATTTAAAAATAAAAAATTTTGTTTTAAGTCTTTCATTTTTATAAATTTCAGCGAATTTTCTTAAATAATTCCAAAAAAGTTTCATAAATTTATTCATTTTTTTAAACATCTATTAATTCAAAAAAATAAAGTCTATTCATGAAAATATTTAAATATTTCAGCTTTATTTTTATTTATTTATTTTCTAACGAAAGTACATCTTTCTTATTATCTATCTTTAATCTTATTATTTAGTTTAGAGTACAAGGACTATTTTATCTTTCTGCTTTATTAGTGAAATTGCTTATTGCACATCTATTTTTTATTAAATATATTAATATGCTTTTGTTAATATTTTATATGTTGAATCTTTTATGTATTTCATATCAGTATTATAGCTAGCCTCTAGATTATATCATGATTTCTACAAGTTCTTTATTTTTATTTCTAATGCTTTTTTAGATCTTTTTTATTAATATAAGTGATCATAATATAGAGAGTGAATAAACATTTCAGGCTTTTTAAAATTTAGTTTGTATCATTTAATTATTCCTCTAGCTTTTTCTTTTATTTTAGCACTTTTAAATTAATGGGAAGGCAACTAATTCTCTTTTCCAAACCTAACCATCTTTTTAATTTACTCCTCTACTACTTCTTTCTTTTTACTAGGAGATAGTTAGATACATCAACAGTTATACTTCTCAATATAAAAAAAGCTTTAATCCTAATAGCAACTTCAACTATTTTGTTAATTTTTTTCAAAGTTGTATTTAAATGTTTATCTACCTAATAATTTATCTTATAACTACCAACTAATATTACTTTATCCTTTCTCTTTTTAACTATTTCTAAATTAAATCTCTTATAATACTAACCTTCTTTAGATTTTCCTTTTTTCACTTTAATAGATCTATTTTTACTCTCCTCGCTTATTTATAAATTAACTCTTTTCTTTATACTATTTATGTATTTAGGCAATCTAGTAAAGTTGCTTTATTTGTATTAAATGAAGTTGTAAGATTAGAGTTTTAGCATTTTGCAACTTAAGCTTATAATCTAATCAAGCTTATTATATTTTATAGCTTGTTTATTTGACCAATGCTTAATCTAAGTTCATAGTTAATTTTTATAATATAATGCTGATCTCGAAACTAACAGTCTAATTAAGAGCTTTCTTTATGGAATCTTCGGTGTACGAATTAGATTCTAGAGGAATGCTTATGATTAGACTTAAGTTTGATAGAGAGATTCACTTTCTAACTTTTAGCAATCATATAGTTTTTACTCGTTACTGATAGAAATTTTTAGATGCCAAATGTAAAAATAAACGCTTCTTTGACTTGAAGAAGCAAGTTTGATTAAAGTAAAATAGGCCAAATTTTCTATCATCGTATGTATATACTTAGAGCTATAAACCTTCAATCTATATACCGTTCTCTTTAACTAAATTTTTTAAACTCTAACCTTATTCTGAAATATAAACAAAAGGTTCACTTTTTAAGAATATCCCAAAAGCTTTTTAACGATTCTAATACTTTTATATAGAGAAACTATTAGTAGGATTTGAGAGTATATTGATAAATGCTTGACTAGTGTATGTAATATAAGCTTATTATAATTATACGAATTGTCTAGCTGCATATTTAGTGTGTAAGTTTGATTTAACTTCCCTTTTATGGCTTTAATTTCATTCAGTTTGAAAATATGCCTTTACGTATCTATTTTCTTGCTAAAAGACTTTGCTTCGTAGTTCTAAGTAAAAGTTAGTTCATAAAATGCTTTTTTTTACTTCTTTGCTCACTTATTAGTACTTCTAATTTGATTCTACTTCGCCAGACAATATAATTTTGCTTAATTCTAAGCTACTATGATGGACTGCTTATATAGTCCAATATTAGTTATAAGCCAAACAACCCTTGATATTCTTCATAATGTCAATGCAATATTTCCTATTTAGTTTGGTTAAAGCTTATACTAATAAACCTAGAGCAATATTATTACAAAGCTTATCTTTATTGTAGAATTACAGGTAATTCTACTTCAATAGCTTAGTTCTATTATATACTTATAATGGACATTAGGTTTGTTTTATTCGAGTAAACTAAACTAAAAATGTTGATCAAAGCATTAAAATAACACTTCGCTTCTTTTCGGTTCTTCCTTACTATATCTTATAGATGATATCACTCTATTTTGCTGATTTTAAGCTACTCTAGTTATAACTTTAGACTTAGAAATTAAGCGTACTTTGCCTTATTCTTTTTTAGTGGAAAAACATAAAGCAGAAGATAAAGAATGTGCCTTGATATTATACGAGCTATCTATCAAAACTAAAGTGTCTAGACACTAAAGAAATAGCTTAGTATTATAGTAGCTTTATAGTAAGAATTGAATTAGGCATTACTAGTTGAGAAGGATGGTATCACATATCATAGGATAAGATATAGAAACCCTCTAATATTTAATCAAGCTTTCATTATAAATTTCACTTTTAATGAAATCTTACACCTATAAGCTAATTAGCAATAGCAAGATATATCTAGGAATTCTGCTTGGCTATCTATTCAAAAAAATGAAATCCTGGCTATTAAAAGGTAAGTAGATGTGAAGGAGTTAAAGTCTAGTTCAATTTTATTAAAGGCTAAAGTCTTATAATTTTAAGTTATACAATAAAGGGATAAAAAAGACTGTAAAAACGAAATGGAATATATATCAATATTATTTAGCCTAACAAATAAGTTCTAAACTTTAAGCTCTTCTTGTAGATAATTAAACAAATATGCCATTAAAAGTAATTCTATTTCAAGTGATAAGCTCATGGAAGTTATTAGTTTTGAGATCTTCATTCCTCATAATTTTTAAGGGCAAAGATCGAATTCTCACTACAGCAAAGCAAAATACTTTTATCATATTAAGAAGATACTTAATAGCCCTAAATAGAAATGAGGTTATCGTGATCTTTATCTTTCGAATATTTAAAACTAAATATACAGTCTTAGATCCACATCTTAAGGCTTCTAAGCATATGACTTAATTAGATAGATACTACAATAAATGCATTCCTTTTCTTTGTCCTTTTATTTAACCATTATGCTGCACTTATCTACTTTCCACTATTAATAGATACCCTTTTAGCATATATTGCTATACATTAAGGAGTAGATTTTAATTATATTATATGATAAGGGATTTTAATTTAGAGAGCTAAGAAGACTAGATTTTGATGGATAGAGAAAAAAGGCAAAAAGAATTAAAAAAGGAAGTTTAAGAAAAAGGTTCAAGTCTAAAGAAAAAGCACTAATATAGCTTGAAGCTTAGTTCGAAGATCTAGAAGTATTTAGTCATTTTCATATAAACTAAAGCAAAGTGTTAACTAAAATCTTAGTAAATAATCAAAAATCTTGCTATATATAAGATGAGAAGCTAAAAAGCACACTAAACACTTTATGAATGAATAAAGCATAACTAAAAGTAATAAAATTCAAAGAAAAGGAGGATAAAATTGTTTCTCTTTGAAAGCTCTTTATATATCTAGTAAGCAGTAAGTATTATAATAGTATGAATAGAGTATCAGATCTAAGAGCAAAATTAATGCTCCATAAGAAATATTCTCCCTTGAAAAATCTTATTTTTTAGAGAAGAAAAGGAAAGGCAAGAAACTAGTTAAAAGGGTAATTTTATTCCAGAGGAATGATCCTGGTATAATATTTCTGTCATATAAGAAAGAAATTAAACAGTTGAAACGAAGAAAGGTGGATCTAGTTTTAGGGTTTATGAAAAGGATGGTTAAAGTTGAATAATATAGGATAATAAAAATGAAGGATCAGATATTTCTTAGTGTCAAGTTTCAGATTTTAGTTAAATACCGAAGTGACCTATATAAAGTTAAGCCTTAAACTAATTTATCATTAATCATCTGCTTATAAATATCCCCAGATGTAAGCAATACTGATAAAAATAAATCATTATAATAGATATAATTATATCTCCAAGTAGTTATCACATCCTTTAATTCTAAAGTATACTAAGTCTAATCTTAGTAACTGTGTAATATATTAAAACTAGGAGTATTAATTTAAGAAAGGAAGATAGCATTATTAAATAGAAAGCTAATAAAAATCTATTCATTTAAGTTTATAAAATAGCAGGCTTTAAATATGACCCTAGTAGCTTAAGTTCAGAGGATATAGTTCGTCGCTTATTGATTACTCTAGAAAATTTGCTAAAAACATTGGAGATTTATTAAGAGTTTAAAGCATAAAATTAATTTAAAGTAGCAAAAAGGCAATAAAAGTACCTTAAGTTAAATGGGATATTCAAAATCTTTGATTTCCATATTTACCTCAAAAACCAAAAGTTACTCTGAGAGCTTTAAGAATAGTTAATCTTCATAATTTATGCTTAATTGCTAAAATTCTACACTAAACCCATAAGCAGAATAAAAAGGGTATTAACTAACTCAGTTCTTAAAGACAGATTTAAATTAACCCCTAGATAGATCAACTTTATTATGCTCAATTTAGCTTTCATTTTTCAAACTACCTATTAAATATAGATCTGCAGCATCTTTTTTTACACATTAACTATAAAATAACCTGGTATACTTAGCTTCATAAAATAGTTAAATTTACATTATAAATTTAAGCTGCGATTATAAAATGTACCAACAAAGCTAATTATGTTCAAACTAGCACTGTGGGAAAGAAGCTCAAAGTTAAATTGTTCTTTAATGTGGACATTTTATGTGCAGGCGATGCTTAAGATAAGCTCATGTTTAGACTCAAATTTAGAACTAAAACACTCTAAGTTCTGATAAGAATAAGACTAATTAACTTAACTGTCCTGTATGCAATACATTAACTGTTCTAAATGTTTAGGAGTATCAATGTATTCAATCTATCCTAATGGAAGAAATAGAAGTAATAGAAAAGCAAAATAATTTTCAATAATCCTAGAACATTGATTAAGCATCAAGTTATGTGTCAAATTTAACTAATAATCAGAAGGAAGTCGAAAACGAAGAAATGTAATAGTAAAACCAGAAATAAAAAGAAGAAATCATAGCTCAAATTAAGAACTTTGAAAGGCAAATTTTTCAGAAAAAGGAAAAACTAAATATTTTAGAAATAGAATAAAAACGAAAGCTAGACTCTTAAGTAGCGATAAATGTGGTAGTAGTAAAGAAGAATGAGAAGATAAAATCATTTTCTGAAATTCTATAATTTAATATTATGCCTGACTAGGGAATAAGCTAGCTTTAGAAACTTAATGAGGACTTAAAATAAAAAAAATAGCAGAGTAATTTATAATTTTAGAACCTTTTTTCTAAAATTATACCATTGAATTAAAAACATTTCGAAAATATCAAGAAGAAATACATGGAACTATAGTAGTTTAAAATGGAGAATTAAGGAATAATAGATATAAGACCGGTATTATCTTGAAAACCTTTATAGCTATAGTAAACATAGGAGTTGAAGGATTTAAAGGATTAGATAGAAAGAATCAGGCAAGAAAATCAAGCTAAATTGAGTGTTATTCAGTAGAAGCAGATTGAATTAGATAGATTGTAAAAAAGACTTAGTTAGCCAACATAGTAATGCCTTACTTGCTATGAATAAAGTAGCTAGCTTTTGTAATTTTCGTGTAAACATTCATTTTGCTTTGATTGCTTTATAGTATATTTAAAATTAGTTAGTTTTCTATATGAATAAGAGAAAACCAAAACAGTTGATTTGAAGTGTGCAGCTTGTGATGAAAGAATAGAATTATCTGTACAAGAAGGACTGGAAAGCTAGTTTCCTTAGTTATTACAGGAGCATTAAGAACTTTGGACTAAAATCAAAAGGAACTAATAAGAGCATTCTTAATATGGGGTTGAAAAGACTATTTAAGACAAAATCTAAACATAGCTTTATTAACAATAACAGTAAAACTCATAAACAACTAATTAGGATGAATTCTATTAGTCCAATTAAACATCGACAAGATTTGTACTACCAAGTGAGTCTGAAAGTGATCGGGCTTTTCTAGATTCAAATTAAAGCTTGATGCTTCGGGGATAAAACTTAAATAATTTTCAAGAAAGTGGAGAATTATGATGTCCTAGAATATAATTGATATTTAACTTTTATTTTAAAGCTAAAATTGTTATCTAAAATTAAATTTATTGGCAAACTTCTAATCTAACTTTTTATAAGTATTGCTAGAGTTAAAAAGCATTAGATAATTTTCTTTAGGCTAATAAAAAATTTCAGTCAAAAAGGTTATTTTTAGGTATTTAAGCATCAATTATGATTAATTAAATTTGAATAATTTATTGATTTGATTTCAAGTTAAAAAGTGAATGTGGATGTTAATTTGAATTGTTTAAAATACATAAAGCGTTTGTTCTTTTATATGCAAGAAGATTTAACGAAGTTTTATGAACTAGAACTTAGTGTAGCTAACCTTACTGTCAAGTTTAGTGTTTTCTTACTTAGCTTTTTATGTGCTTGTTCATCTTTTTTCTTACTATTTAATCTGAATTATATGCTCAACATGATGGATAGTGCTAGTAAATATAGCTGTAAAACTAGTTTTATTTCTATCTAGCAAGAGGAAAAATCTCTGTTACTTAAAGAAAAGGATAGTATAGATCAGAAGCATAGCAAGTAGCGTTGATTTGTAAGATGAGCTAACTTTTATTTTACAGTTCTTATACTAATAATCTATTTATTACTACCTTAACTCACAAATTGTATTTCAAATACTACCAAAGAATAGCAAAGCTAGCATAGCTTTCGATTTCATTTCTTAAAATTTTGAATTTCAAAAACTAAAACTTCAAAATCTTAGTTACAGATCTATTAAACTCTATCCTTAATAAGTAAAAAGAAACTAATGGTACTAGTGTGAAGGATCTATTTTGAACATAGTCTAATAAATATCTAAACTGTCGTACGAAATAGCAGCAGCGATTTAAGTCTATCTCATTTAGACTCAGAGCGTAAAATCTCTTAGATCATTTTTCTTAATGCTTCAACACTTTTTTTAATATTTCAGTCCTTATTTTTAAATAAGAGAATTCATAGTTAGAAATATCAAAACACACTTTAGAAAATTGCTTAAAAAAACGTTAAACTTTAGTAAAGCTTGAAAAGGGAAATACTCCCAGAAATTGGACTAACTACGATATACAATATTAAGAATAATAAAGAAAGGTAAAAAGGGATTTAGGAAAGAATTAGAGAAAAAAGAAATTAGTTTAGCATTGATATATAAACATCAGAGTATAAACTAAATAGTTATCCTAGTAATTAAATTACCTTTTTTAAAGTAGCTTACTAAAAGAATTTCTAGCTTTACTAGGATATAATTATTACAGTCATTTTTGATAAAAGATAAATAAAAATAATTGAAGCACAGAAAAGAATCAATTTTAATAGCGATTGATAAGCTCTATTGAGATGATGATCGTTATTGAATGATAATAAAAGTAACTTAAATCAATTAATTAATGTCTATCTTAAAAAGTATATATAATCATATAGAAGACTTAGGTTCAATTATCAGTGTTACAATTAAAAATTAAAGTTAGCTAGAAGGTTGAGTATATCTAAATGATAGAGATATAAAATTCGCTAGATAGTGTAAAGATATTAGAAGATAAATTTTGTTTAATATCTAGACAATATAGGAATATGAAAAGGGAATTGTAAATAAGAAATAAAAATGGAAAAATAGATAACTAAGTAGTGCTGCGCTTGCTTTAAAACTTCTACTAATTTAAAAATATGCTCAGCTTGTAAGAGTAGCTACTACTGTTCCCAAGAATGCTAGAAAAAGGATTATCCTTCCCATAAGATAAAATGTTAAATGCAGAAAGCAAATTTAGATCTCAAGAAATAGTGCAATGTTTGCTTAAAATAAGTAAGTGATATTAAAACCTGCTCAAGATGCAAAAGTAGATACTATTGCTCCAAAGAATGCTAAGCTTAAGATTATCCTAATCATAAGCTCATTTGCAAAGATGTTGATTAATAAAATTAAAGCAAAAATTAAGACTCTTAATCTAACTCAGGAGATCCGCTTACATAAATGTTTATCAATATAGAAAAATAAAATAACTGCAGATCAATGGAAGAATGAAAAGAGTTAATATTTACTAAGCGTGAGAACTTTAAGAAATAGACGTCTTAGTACAAAGATCATGTGTTAACATAAGGAGGTTTCCTTTAATGCAAAAACAGTTCATTAATAAAGTAACCAGTTTTGACTCTAAGATGTATGCTATTAAGCGAAATGGTTGTAGATAAAGTAAATGAAGGAACTTTCTTGCTTGTTAAAACTATAAGTGATAGTCTCAAGGTAACTTCTATCATGTTTATTGCTGAAGATTTTAATCAATTTCCTATGCGGTTTGCTATATATAACAGTGATTATAACGTCATTCCTTTAAATTAGTGAATTATAATAAAAGAGCCACTTTATAAGTTAGCTAATGATGGTTTTAATATAGTAAGAATAGACGATCCAAAAGAATGCGAATTTGTGGATAACGAAACATGGGAGAAAGCTGAAGTTTCTATTTAGCAATAGACAGAAAGGTATATATTCTGCTACATCAACTAAGCTAATTAAAGTTAGCTCTCATTTCAAATTTTGTTATTTTCCGATCCAGACTTAAAACCAGGCCAGTAGATTTACTTTGAATATGAATAAGAAAAATGAAAAGTGGCAGTGATTTAAAAGGTAGATTTCAATTATATTGATATATGGGGAAAGGCTAGAAGATCCTAAAAATGTGCCTTAGTTTATCTCTAAAAGTAGTATTCACAAGAGTTTTTTGACAAAGTCAGTCTTCATTTCTAGAAATTCCCAGGCTAAATATTCAAATTTTTAGTTCCATTGAAATTCTGTAAACATTCGCTGATTAGGAATAAGCTTAGAAAGAAGAATTTAGAACCAAATTTAGAAAAAAATATATCCCATTTATGAAATTTCGATCTTGAAAATGTAGCTCCGTCTTAAAACGTAATGATGAAGCTGGAACTTTTTTTTTTAAGTGTCTAAGATTTAGTAAAATAGATGACAAATGAGAACTAAATATACCAGACTTAATATAAGCAGAAATTAGCTAAAGAGAACGAAGAAAAAAGTAGATAAATCCCTGAACTTTTAGAAACGCTTAATTTCTTACTCAGAGCTCTGGAAATGTATAAGAAAAATCCTTAAAAAGCATAATAAGAGCTTTTCAGTGGTCCTTAAGATATTTCATAGCCGAATAAGTTCGTTATGCCTAATATAAAAGTTGAAAAAAATGCAAAGAAATAAGTTTAACCTAGTTCAACAAAAAAGTTTATAAACTAAAGCGGAAAAATAAACGTGAAGTAAGTAATTTAGTCTATACTCTTGGAGAAAAACTAAGAAATCTAGTAGTTATCTTAAAAAATTATCCATTAATGAATTTCACTGCTTTAGTAAGGCTAAATCTAGCTCGTATAAATCGAAATTTTCAGAGATTATGTCTTATAAGAAACTTTCAATTTATAACAAGATATTAGTAAAACTAACCAAGCTTTAGTACTTCTTGGAATGGGACTCAATTAGTAAGAGATGGATGAGTTTATAGACAGTAACTTAGAAATTTTTGTAGAATAAAATATTTGAGAAACTTCCAAGGAATAACCAATAAAAAAAATAAACATTAAGAACATAAATAAAATTAACTTAGTAATGTACTAGAATGAAATAGTGTAGGTAATTTAAGATAACTTTGACTTAGAAGAAGGAAATATAGAAATAGTAGAACGAATAACGAAAGATTATTTATAGTAAGAAAAGAATAATTATGTTTAGAATTATGTAAATGAAAATAAGAAAAGAAACTAAGAAATGTAATGGAAGGAAAGAATAGTGATAAGGAGTAGAAATATATCTAGTGAAGTATTTGATTAGATAGTGAAAGAGTTGTAGTTTTACTAAGAAGAAGGGTTGAAGTGTTTGATGACTAGAGGAGATTAGAATAGAATAATGTTAAGAGGAGAGAGTGGATATGTTTATATTTTAGAGACGATAAAGTAGAATAAAGAATCATATAATCCAAAAGTATGTATAATTCCAGAAGGATGGTAATGAACTTATTACTAAACTATTTATTTTTAATAATTTATCTAATAAGATAAAACTTAAAATCAAACTTCTGCCAAATAAAATTTCTTTTATCTACAACTTTTGTTTTAATTTTTATTATTCATCTTCTCAAATAGTAAAAGGAAACTTGAAGTGAAGATAAAAGTTTTAAAACAACTTAAGAATATAAAGAGTTTATTTAACTAAAAAAAGAATGAAATATAGTAAGAATAAAAGATGTCTGTATAAAGTATGAATACTCAGATCCATTAAATTATATTCAGCTACGCTTTTTTAAATTCAACTTTGAATAAATTAAATATTAGATATCTCTTTAAAAGTCGAACGAACGTTTTACGAAAAAAGTTAGTCAATTTATCTAACGTGAGAAAGAAATAAAAGTTATGGAAAACAAAATAAACTTTTTTTTATTTATGGAAATACTAAGAATAAAAATAGAGTTTAATTAATAGTTTTATAAGCAGGTTTACTTATTAAACATTCTTCATCAGTTCTTTTTATTTTGTACCAAGCAGTTCTCTCTGAAAAGCGAAGTTTTCATTTATAATATTTAAGTTCAAATTCTCATAGTTTCTCTGAAAAAATAATCCGAAACATCGATAAAGAAAAAGCATTCTTACAGATTCATAAATTTCATCTGTCAATTTAATTTTAAAACAGGCTAGAACTGAAACTTAGTATCTTGAAATAAACATTTACGAATTTTAATTAGATTTTACCCCTTTTAATCCTTAAATCTGTAAATAATAAAAAAAATGAAAACTCTAGAAATAAATTACTCACACAAAGAAACCCCATAACGTAAGAAATCTTCTAGACATCAAGCACCTAGAGTTATATAATAGCTTAGTAAGTCTAACTTTTTATTATAAAGCTAAATAAAAACAAAAAACAAAATCCTTTAAATCATCATATTTTATTAAAGTAATCACTAAACATAATAAAAAACTAATTACCTAATCCATTTAAAAGCTTTATAAAAGTTAAAATTATTTCTATAGAAACGCTTAAATTAAGAATTATAAGGATATATTAAAGTGAAAAAAGTCTAAAAATTGATAAATGAAAAATAAGTATAAAATTTAAATAAAAAGAATGAAAAAAGTGTATCTAATAGATGGAATTTATGAATAAAAGAATAATCAATAAGTAACTATAATGCTGTAAAGAGATAACTTTAGAAAGGCTAAACATTAATATTAAAAAGATATAATAAAAAAACAAATTATAAGAGACAAAAGAGTTATAGATAAAATATTTAAGACCAAGATTTAAGAATATAATCTCAGACTAAATTTTTATAGAAGTTACTCTTATTAAAAAATCAGAATGAGATATAATATAAATGCAAGTACTTAACTAAGGCTATTCAATTTATTTTAGCAAACAAAAATATTTTTATCTCAGATTTATTAATTAATTTTAATTAAAAGATTTCTATTTGAATCAATAATTTATAGATCATTATTAACTTTTATATATAAATAGCATTCTTAAAATATAATAAAGGAAGAAATAAAAGTACTATAATTTATTTCGCTAACTATTACAAATAACTATTATCTTTATTATCTTAAATCTGTTTTTATGTTCCATAAGTTATGAATACTTATTTCTTTCTTTATTGTGGGTATTTTTTTCTGAATATTCCCTTTTAGTCACTTTTTTTATTAGCATTCTTTTACTATTTTTAGAAACTTAGCTCGCCAGATTAAATCTGTAATAATTCCTATATTTTCTAGCGAATAGTGTAAAGAACTATTGAGGTGATTGATTAAGCTTACTATTAGCATGCTAGAGTATGTTTTTAAAGTTTATTATCTGATGTATTTGAATAGCTTTGCACCTTAAACTAATTAAATGACTTTTAAGTTTTAAACAGATTAAAAATGCAAAAGAAGAATACTAAGAAGTGTATTGTTTGCTCTTAATTCAAACAAAACATGAAGATTTGCTCGGTTTGCTAGGAAAGGTACTGATGTTCTAAAAGATGTAAAAAGAAAGATCTTCAATTACATAAAACTCAATGCTTTTTATAAAAGGATTCTGAAAGCTTAAAGAAATAGTGCCGTGCTTGCTTAAAATATACAAAATATGCTAAAATATGCTAAACATGCAAAAGTTGCTACTATTGCTCCAACGAGTGCTAAGCAAAAGATTTTTCTGCTCATACACTTAATTGTTAACCAGTGAACTAGGAAAACTAATAAGCTAAGGAAAACATTTAAAACTTGTAGAAAGATTCAATAAATCTGATATTCGGAGAAATAGAATTATAGGAAAGATGCAATAGCTTGGAAGAGTTAAAAGAACTATTAATAAATAAGGTTGAAAGCGCAAAAAGTGGATTTACGGAATTTAACTAATCTGAATCAAGTTAAGTTAGTTTGATAAAATGTAAAAGCAGTTTGAAAATTGAAGAATTAAACTCAAATCTTAAAAACATCTCAAATGGGGAGTTGACCATTAACACGTTCCATAAATATTAGTTTTTACTGGTTAAAACTGTAAGTGAAAGTATCAAACTGAACTGCCTCGTTTTTATTGCAGAAGATTTTAATCAGATACCTATGAAATTTGTTATATTCAGCAATGAGCTCAATTTCATACCGAAAAACTAGTGAATTATTATAAAAAACCCAATTTACAAAGCTGAAAACAGATAAAACATTGTGAGGATAGACAGTCTAAAAGAGTGCGAATTCGTGGATAACGAATTATGAGAACAAGCAGAAAAATCCATTGCAAAATAGACTCAAAGGTATGTTTATTGCTTTATCGATATTTTAATAAAGGACTAAAGTAGTATTTGACTCTTTCCCTTTTGTGACCCTGATTTCAAAATAGGATAGTAAATTTACTTTGAATATGAGCCTGAACAATGAAAAGTCGGAGTGATATAAGAAATAGATCCGTGCTTTTGAGATTTTTGACTCAATAAAAGAAAATCGGAGAAGTGAATTTGTCTTAATCTGAATCAGTACACCTATGAGTTTATTCTCATACTTAGTCAACAATTTTAAAAAAATCCTGGTAAATTATTTAAGTTTCTAGTTCCATTGAAATTTTGCAAACATTCGCTTTTGAGAAATAAGCTTAAAAGCAAAAATTTAGAACCCAATTTAGAAAAAAATTTATCCCATTTATGAAACTTTGATCCTAAAAATGTAGCTCCTTTCTAAAATGTGATGATGGATTTAGAATTTTTTTACTAAGAAAACGTAGATCTTATAAACCAAATTAATGAAGACTATAGAAGCTATAGAGATTTGTATCAGCCTTACTTAGTAAATTTATACTAAGACCAGGAAAAATAAATAGCAGAAGTGGTAGAAACACTTAACTTCTTATTTAGGATTCTGAAAATATACTCTAAAAACCCTAAAAAAGCTCAAGTTTTATTACTAACTAATTTCAAAAATAAGAATACATCTAGTAATTTAGACCTATCAAATTCTTCTAAAAAGAAGGATAATAACGAATATCAAAAATAGTTAAAAGTAAATGAAAAAATAAACGTGAAGTAAGTAATTTAGTCTATACTCTTGGAGAAAAACTAAGAAATCTAGTAGTTATCTTAAAAAATTATCCATTAATGAATTTCACTGCTTTAGTAAGGCTAAATCTAGCTCGTATAAATCGAAATTTTCAGAGATTATATCTTATAAGAAACTTTCAATTTATAACAAGATATTAGTAAAACTAACCAAGCTTTAGTACTTCTTGGAATGGGACTCAATTAGTAAGAGATGGATGAGTTTATAGACAGTAACTTAGAAATTTTTGTAGAATAAAATATTTGAGAAATTTCCAAGGAATAACCAATAAAAAAAATAAACATTAAGAACATAAATAAGATTAACTTAGTAATGTACTAGAATGAAATAATGTAGGTAATTTAAGATAACTTTGACTTAGAAGAAGGAAATATAGAAATAGTAGAACGAATAACGAAAGAGTATTTATAGTAAGAAAAGAATAATTAGGTTTAGAATTATGTAAATGAAAATAAGAAAAGAAACTAAGAAATGTAATGGAAGGAAAGAATAGTGATAAGGAGTAGAAATATATCTAGTGAAGTATTTGATTAGATAGTGAAAGAGTTGTAGTTTTACTAAGAAGAAGGGTTGAAGTGTTTGATGACTAGAGGAGATTAGAATAGAATAATGTTAAGAGGAGAGAGTGGATATGTTTATATTTTAGAGATGATAAAGTAGAATAAAGAATTATATAATCCAAAAGTATGTATAATTCCAGAAGGATGGTAATGAACTAATTACTAAAATTTTTTATCTTTATAATTAAATATAACTAAATATATTAAATAAAGTTATCTAAGATCTTTTATATTTATAAATTATTACAAATAAATAAAATAATTTTTAAAATATATTAATTTTATTTTCATATCCTCAATTTTAGTAAATAAAATTATATTAATTACCTAAGATTAAATTTAAAATAAAAAGCTGGATAATAAAAGATAAAAATAATTATAAAAAAATAAAAATATTTTAAACTTTAAAATATCGAAAATATCATACTCGCTAAGTTTTATTAAACATAAGTAGAACATAAGGATATCTTAAAGAAATAATATAAAGCTTATTTAATTTTACATACAATCAAAACAGAAGAAATAAAAAAGTAATATCAACTTTTCTATTTTTATAACTTTTATATCTGAAATGAAATTAAAAAAGGAAAGTTTATAAATTTAAATTTTATTAAATAAATTTAATTCTATCAAATTTATTATTAGTTTTATTATTTTAATTTTAGATAGAAAATCTAAAATTTAATTTTAAGGCTTTTGTTCTAAAATTTAATATGAAAATTATAAAGTTATAAGGCAAAATTCTAAGTATAAAAATCAAAAATTTATAAATAAAATTAAAATTTGTTTAGTGAGTTCTAATTTCTAAGTATTAAATTAAACTGATTTATGAAATATAAACTTATTAAAAGAAAAATTTACTCAACGCTATTTGATTATTAAACTACGATTTATCTATTATAGCCACTTTAAAATTTCTATTTTTAGGCTTTTTAATTAGTCTTTTTAATAAACCACTCTCGTATGACAAAGACTAAAGTTTGCTTATTAAAGCTGTAGTCGTAAATGAATCTTTATAAAATAGACTATTTAATATATACCTTTATGCTAACTGGACTATACAATGCAATACTTCTTGATATAAATTTTTAATTTTACTCTTCACAAGTCTATATTAAATCTAACTTTGTGCTTTAGTTATTTTCATTTTCTCATTTTAAACATCAAGTTTCATCATAAAATTTTTATATTCTTACTCTTTGAGTATCTTAGGTTTCTCTTCAATAAAGATATATTTCTAATTAAAATCCATACTTTTAGGATTTTGATTTGTAGTTTAGCAATAAAGATTTCTTTCGTGATCGAACGATTTAAATGCAATTTAAGCGATCATTTTACCTTTCAGTTCCTATTTCAATTTAATACCAAATTTACCTTCCAAATATCTTTTTCAGCTTATCTATCTAATTAATATACTTTAGAATTTCCTTTTAAAATATACTCAACTTTTTCATTGAGAAATGTTCGAGGGGCTTAGTAATAACAATGAGCTAAGCAATAAAAAAAAAGTAAATAACAAGGATAAGAGAATTACAAGGGTATAGATATAGAATCCTTTTTAAGTTTTAGGATCAAAATTTTTGAACGATTGCTTCAAAAATAAAAAAGTCTTAGCTAAAAACATTTAAATAAAGGGTAAAAAATAAAGAGACAAAAAAATAAAATGGAAAAATAAATTATTTAGAAATGCTCTGTGTGTTAAAAAACTTAAAAAGAAATGAAAATTTGCTAAATTTGTCTAAATAGGTATTACTGCTCTAAAGTATGCAAAAGAAAAGATTATTCTAAACATAAAAAAAAATGTTAAAAGTGAAAAGATTCCTTGGGGGCGGAGGATTTAAATGAGGAAGTCTATAAGTAAAGTAAATATTAATAAAACTTTTTTATGAATTGTGACTACTCTTCCTCTGATAGTAGTGAAGAATGGAACTTTCAAAATAACAACTATAATTCTAGTAATTGAAACCCGTGAGATCTAAACATATTCTAAGATAATAGTAAATTTAAGAAAAGTCCCCTTTTCGAGATATTCAGTAAATTTGAAGCAGATTTCTGCTTATCAGAGGAAGATTATAGAAACCTATTGCTTTAGGAATTTGAAAAAAAATAGATAAAAATGTCTTAAAATAGTCAGAATATTATCTTTTAAAACAGTTATATCCCCTGCTAAAGTAGTTTACTGATTGAGCAAATAGTTCAGAATCTAAGATGCATTTTGATAAATCAGCTATAGTTATGTTCACTCCATGTTAATACATTTATGATTGTTAAAACTATAAATGATAGTATAAAATCAGAATCCATTGAGTTTATAGCCGAAGATTTTGAATAGTATGCTATGAAGTTTGTTTTGCATCACAGTAAATATAACTTCATTCCTTAGAACTCATGATTTATTATAAAAAAGCCGACATTTATATGAGAAGAAGATAGATTTAAAGCTGTGATTTCTAACGATCCAGAAATGTGCGAAATAGTGGACAATGCAATCTGGGAAGAAGCAGAAGAAGCTATTAATCAACAAACAGCTAGATACGTTTATTGCTTTATTGATTGCATAATATAAGAGACAAACCTTATTATGCTTTTTTGCTTTTGTAAGCCTAATTTTAAGAAAGGTTAGCAGATATTTTTTGAATATGAAACAGATAAATGGTATCTAGGAGTAATATAAGAAGTAGATGAGCAATATCAAGATTGTTGAGGCAAATAAAAAAAGGCCTAAAGGTGAATAGGCATAGCTCTTCAAAAATAATAATCCAAAGAAATTTTTTCTTAAGTTTGAAGCTAATTCTAGAAATTTCCTGGCTAAATATTTAAATTTTTAGTTCCTTAAAAATACAGCAAAGCAGAGATGTTAAGGAACTAACTCATTAAAAAAGGATTCGAACCAGATTTAGAAAAACCTTTATCCCATTTATGAAACTTCGATCCTGAAAACGTACTCCCTACATAAAATGTGATGATGGATCTTTAAAATTTCTTCTTAAACAATATTGAACTAATCACATAAATGACAAACGATAATTAAACTTACAGAAATAAATATCAAGAAAACTTAGCTAAATAAGATGAAGCAAAGGAAAGATAAATAAATGAGGTAGTATAAATACTTAATTTCTTGATAAGAGTTGTCGACATTTATAAAAATAATCTTTAAAAGGCATAGCGTGATTTATTATTAAATAATTAAAACATTTAAAGATAGAATAATATAGCTTAATCAAATTTACTTAAATAATAAGCTGAATCAGATAAAATTCAATCTAGCAAAGAAGATCTCATAAACTAATTATAACAAATAAACGTTAAATAAATTATATAATCTATACTTATAGAGTAAAGTCAAGAAATTTAGACACTAGCTTTAGAAATTATCAATCAATGAAAAATGTTGTTGCTTTAAGGTTAATTTTAGCTTGTATAAATTGAGGTATTTAGAGATTATACGTTGACAGAAGCTTATAATTAAGAACAAGATATTAATAAAACTAACTAAGCATTAAATATTCTAAGCATAGGATTAACTTAGTAAGAACTCACTGATTATGTAAAAAGCTTTTAAGAGAAAGTAGTAGAGTAAAAGATAAGATAAATCTCTTTAGAAGAGACTATAAGAAAAATTTTAATTAAAAACGCTAGATAGGTAAACTTAATACTGTTTTAAAGAGAAATAATCGAAGTAATTTAAGAAAATTTTAGTTTAGAAGAAGGAAATATAGAAATAATAGAACGAATAACAAAAGAATATTTAAACATGAAGAGAGAAAAATAGAATTTGTGGAAAGTTTACTTGAATGAAAATAAGAATAGATTATGAGAAATGAAATGAAAGGAGAGAATTTTAGTAAAAGATAAAAATATATCTAGTGAGATATTCGATCTTATGTTAGAAGATTTGAATAATTAATCCAAAGAAGGAATAAAAGAAATATTAGGTACTGAAGACTAATAAAAAACTTTATTGTAGGGATAAAGAGGTTTTATTTATATGATAGAGAAAGTAAAAAAAGAAAATACTAATTCAGATATCTATATTCCAAAAATATTGATTATTCCCGAAGATGAATGAAAATTGACTCTTTTTTATCTAATTAAGCATTCTTTAATTAAATCTTTATTATTATTATCATCTAAAGTTCAATATTGCTTGTTTTCCTTGGAATTTCAGCCAATTCCAACTATCCATTTTTTATCGAAGTTGATCATTTTTTAGGGTGAATTGTTACTAATCCACCTGAGTCTCATTAAGGTCTATTCTACATTCAACCTTTTTTGTAGACTTTGTTGTTATTTATTTAGAATCTTGCTAATTCTCTTCAGATCCTTTAATCCTCTTTTCTCTTAAGTTTTTTTTATATCCAGAGCACTATTTTACTAAATGATGTGAAGAATTACAATATTAGCCCCGCTTGATATTCTATTTCTGTTTCTTTTTCTGAAGAATAAACCTCTCAACTTTTTTCAATCTTTTTTATTTCAGTTCTTTAATTTCCTATTTTCACATTCTATTAATCAGTTTTAGCTTCTTCAATAACCATTGAAACTTCCTCTATTTAATTATCTAAAGATTAACCTCTAAGATTTTCTTCTGTTAAGCCTTTATTTTGAACAAGTTGTTTCCTTAAGTACATATTTAAAAAAAATTGCTCAGTATCTGTCATTAGTTTTCCTATTCTCTCTTAAAGATTATAAACGATCTCATCCAGCTTGCTAAGAATTTTCTTAATTTTACCACATTAAGCATATATAAATTTAGTTTAATAGAATCATATTTTATAGATAGTAGAAAGAAAAAGTGATTCAGGGCTTTTATTTAACAAAAATGAATTTAAGGAAAAGAAGAAAAAATTAAAAAAAAGATGCTTTTATATAATAAAATGGATGTTGGATACTGTCAGGAGATTTAGTAGGTAATCTGGTTCAATGTATAGCTGCATTGAGAGTAATCTCGTATTAGATGCCACCATGGGGAAGAGTGGATAAGCTTAACTTGCCCGAGGGTTCTCTCTAGTAGTATGAAAGTTTGACTGACGGACCTATTAATGACTTAGTAACTAATTCTTATTTGGATCTTATTCAAGAAGACTGGATCATTTGGTTCGAGAATCATTTTTATTAAACAAATTCTCCATTTGGAGAAGTTGAAGTGACTCGTAACTAACAACAAGTATGAGAACATCTTTTCTTAATAATAATAATAATATACTTAATTATAAAGTGTTTGTGGCTTTAGGTATTTCAACCTCATTTCCACTAACATCCAGTGATCGCTCCTGGGTGCTTAAAATAAAAGTTCGGGCCATCCAGTTTTTTCGGAGTTCTGGAACTCGAATAGAAAATTCTTCTTCTGTAAATTCTTCCTTCTATCGTCACGTAAATTCTTGTTAATTCTCTTCAGACTTCTTCGATGATTCTCTTCATTTTTTCTTTGTATATCTTGCAACTCTTGAATCTATGGAATCTTTTAGTATAGATAACATCTCTTGAGAATCCTTCTAATATTGGTCTGTTCTATTTACCTATCGTCTTCTACTTCCATTTTTATTTTTTAGATTAGAGGCTCTATTCTTTTTGTCCAAGTTGCTATACTTCGATTTCTTATTTGACTAATCTTTCTTCAGTATTTTAACTTTTTTCTAATAATTTTTTGTTTTCTAATCTTAATATTTTTACTTCTTCTTACAGAATACGTACAGATTTCAAAAGACTTTCAATTAATAATTATTCTTCATTTGTCTGTTTTTGCATTGTTTTTGGATTCTCTTATTTCCTATAGTTACTTGGTCTCGGTTTAGGAGGAAGGTCAATATTTTATTAGTTTTATTCTGTTTATGCTTATTTAAGTTCTTATTTTATTTAAGATTGTCTTAAATTTTCAATTATTGGAGGTTATTAAGATTAAGAAGATTATTATTTTATTAAAAAAGACGTGATGGATTAATAATTAGAAGTCTCTGGCTTTTGCTCCTTTATCTATGGAGCCTGCAAAAAACCCTTCTTGAGACCTTCTTCCATTTTTTATAGAATATTTTTTCTTAATATTAAATATTATTATTAAAATAGTAAGTTTGGCAATTTTCACCTCTTCATGCCGGTCCCAGATTGTTCCGGGATTAAAAAAAGGTTTATAAGTCTCATTTCCTCTCCCATCCACTTGTTCTTGTTGTCTCTAACTATGTCTTCCATTCATCAAAGGTTTCTTCCTATAAATATTTCAAAGCTAGTTCATGAATAGTCTCTCTCTAATTTTCCTTTGTTATAGTTGTCTCTTATTCTTTTGCTACGCCTGCTGTTTCCTTTATTTTCTCCAATACTGGTTCTTAAAGTTTAGGTATTACTCACATCTTTTTCATAGGTGTTTCTCTGAATTACAATAGTAGCACCTTTTAAATACTTTGATTGGCTTAACCTTCTTCTTCTGTCAATTACCTCTATCAGCATTGAATCACCTCTTTGCTCATTAAGTTTCATTTGTTGTTGCAGTTTCTCTTCTATTTCTCCAAGCTTGTTGACCAGCTCCGTCTGTTTCTATTGCTAATTTTAGGATTAGCAGTTCTGACTCTGTGATATGTTCTAAAATGCACTTAATTCCCTTTCTTAGGACATAAATCTTGTCTCGATTTCCTCTTGCTTGCTCAGATTCTCCAATAGCTTGTCGTTGTCCTTGTTTAGTCTCTTGACTTCTTCCTGGAGGTTTTGTACAACTTGGATGAGCTATTCCATGCTCATGTCAGAAGGATTAAATTCTGACACCTCCTGGTGTAAAGCAGATTTTGCCTGCTTCTCTTGTAAAGTCGGTGTTTCAGTATGCTTGTTTTTTTGAGCCTTCTTCAGTTCCTCTTGCTAAATTCCAGATTTTTAAGGTTGTTAATATTAAGAAATAGGTTAAAGTTGTGAAGAAGACGACGATAAGAAGTGGTTTCCTGCTTCCTCCCTTCCTTTTTGAATTAGTAAGAGGTGGTATAGAAGCCTTTCTTGAAACCTTCCACCATTATTTTTGTTTTTAATATTAAATATTAATATTGAAAGAGCTGCGTGTCCAAGAAATGCTGCGCGCTATATAATCCTCTTTATTTATTTATTATTCCTTTAGATAAAGAAGACTTTACCAAAAACAAAATTGTAAGTATTATAAAAGATTGAAGAACTGATTAGCGTTCAGAAATTATCAATGCTATATGCAAAACTAAAAAGAAGATTTTGTAGAATAAAATCGGACAATTAAAGGTTAGAAAAAAGAAAGAGAAGCTAAGAAGATCTCTTGAAACTTAATAATATTATATAATTAATGCTAAAAGCTGCTGATATCACTAATATAAAATATTTAATCTCAATAATTTAAACTAACAGAGTATTATCAAAAGCTCTTTTCATTACAAAAAGAATGGAAAAATATAATTAAACGAATATCAAAGAGAATTAAAGACATGCTGAAATGAATCTATAAATGGTTGAAACAAAAAGAAAAGTTACTGGATTTTTAAATGCTAAAACTCTATGAAAGAAAGGCTAAAGTATCAACCTACCATTTTTTTTAAATTGTTTGAAAGATGTTTCGGAAATAGGAAAAATAAATATTGAGAATTATGAAGAACGGAATCAATATTATATTACAATAAGGGAAACTGATATAACAAATATTAGCATTTTACAATACGTCCTATCGATTGCTGGATGGAAAAGCAGTAAAGTTCTTTCTAGGAGAAATTATATATAAAAAAGGATAATTATAGGACTTTCAAAAATTAATTTACTCTAATAGTTTGTAAATTTAAATTTTATTATTTATTAGTATTACCATAAATAATTATATTCAAATTATAATTAATTTAATTATTAAAGACTTTAAAATTTTCAAAATGAATTATTTTTTAAAAGATGAATTAAAAAACCTAAATTATCATATCTCTTTTAATGTTTATAATAATAAATACCAAAAAAAAGCTAAAGTTAAAATAATAAAAATTTGTCTTAACTAATTGACTTTTAGAATGTTGATTTTTTGAAATGTTTATATTTTGATGATGATAATGTAGTGCTTCCTTTGATTGGGAATTTTACCATATTTGGATGACAACAATTAAGAAATTGGAAACTCGGACTTCTCCAGGTTTTTTTCTCATCCTTTTGCTTAAATTTTGCTCCTTATCTATTGATTAAGTTTTTCTTTTTGTATATTGCTCCAGCTGGGTTACATAACTTTTGGTTCTTTTATTTTCGTCATATTTTTTCCATACGACTTTTCTCATTATTGCTTTCATTAGTAATTCTTTCAATAAGTTCATTATATCTTTTAAACTTTTACAATACCTATAAAGAATTAGTAAATTTTCAATAATAACATTTCTTCTTGACGTTTTTGTTATTTTCTACTGATGGATAAGGACTTTTTTAATTCTATTTCTATTTTTTCATCAAAATCCTTTTTTTATTCAAGTTGCTCATTTCATAGCTTTATGTTTTCTTCCCTCAGCTAAATTCTTTCTACAATTTTTTTGATTTTTTGCTCTAATCCTACTAAACAGTCCAAAATTCGTTCCAGATCTCTTTTTCTCCGACTTCAGAAAAAAAATTTTATTCGAAACCTTTAGTTTTAAACCTCTTCCTGAGATTTGATGGCCATCAGCACTAATTAAGCAATGTTCATTTACTCCTCTCTAAGTCAAATTTACATACAGCCTGATATATAGTCTCTTCCTATTTTCCCAAAGTATTTATGCTCAAATTTTAGTTTCAGATGTCTATTTCTATCACTTTCCTATCTTTATATATTAATTTAAATTAGCTTATTAAAAAAAAGATTAATTTGAAGGTGACGCTCCTTACTTTCTCTTCTATTTATAGAAGGTGGTAAACTTCTTTCTTGAAGCCATTTACATTTTTATTTTTGAAATACTTTAATTATAGAATAAAAGCAAAAAGGATAGTTTCTTAAAAATGCTTATAATTTGCGTATATTGTTATCAGAAGATTCCTTAACTTAATCAATTTCTAAGAAAATCCTTATTAACTCTTCTATTTCTAAGTTAATTAAAGCCTTCAAGTAAATCAGCTAGATTTAGTTTTACTCCTAGTTTATTTATTTCTCGCTTTTGATATGTCAAATGTAACTAGAAAGGATTGATCGAAAGTTATAATTTTGGAGTGCTTATTTATGTTCTATAGCTAAAGATTACTTCTTAGGAAATTTGATTAATCACCTTATTTTTTATTCGCTAAAGCTAAATGCTTTTAGTGGTTTATTAGATGGAGAAACAAAAATGAGCAAAAGCTGTTAATGATCTATAATAATGAATTTAAGATTTGATATAATCAATTCAATTTTTAAAATCTGAAAACTCACTTTTAAGATAGGAATTAGCTCTAATCCTGTCCTTGTAGCAAATTTAAGGGAGAGACCAATTGGCAGAATAAATCGTAAGAGAAATTTAAAATATTAGAAACTGTATGATAGAGTAATCCTAAATACTCAACGATTTAATGGAAATAGATTACAATCCTCAACAAAAGTCAATCCTTATCAAAGGGGACAAAATATATGTTCAAGTGGGTAGAACTTAAAACTCGAATTTGCTAGCAATTTAAATAAAAAGAATAGAGTTTAATAGAAAACCAATGGGAAAAATATCTAAAATATATTGCTTTCAAGAACTTTTAATTTATAGAATATTTCAAACCAATAAAGAAGCTCCTATATTTATAAAGCTATTAATGAGCTTAATAAAAAATGATTGGGATTATATTTATAGGAAAAAATCATGAAAATTGATCTAGAAAACATCAAGACTCATGATAGTGAAGATTCAATCAAGTTTGAAGAGAATAATTTTTATAAGCATTAAACTCTTTAATGGTGCGGAGCCACTTAAATTAATTATTATTATCCTTATTATTATATAATTACCAAAATTAACTTATTCTAGTTTTTGTTTTTGCTAATTAAAAATAAAATTATGAGACTGAATGAAGTGATCTAGTTGATTACTAGAAGAGATATTAAATGAAACAAGTTTATTTTTCTATAAATTATATTCTACTAAATCTCCAAAAGGGATATATATAATAATGAATTTACTGATTCCACCTACTAATAAGGTTTATCCCTGCTTTAAAGTTTAAAGCTGTGTTAAATATTATTTCATTTCCAGTCTTCTTCCTTAAATACATATCTTCCAGTACTCCTTTAACCCTTTTTAATAAAAAGTATCTAAATCCGATCGAGTTCGATACCAAGTATTTTCAAATTTCTTCTTTATAAAGCAAACGCGTTGTCCTTCAATATTTAATTCCCTTTGAACATATAATAACTTAAAAAATGAAAATTAAGGTAAAACTATATTTCTCAATTCTGAGAAACTTGGCTAAAATATCTATAAGAGATTTACAAATTACAAGTAAGAATAAAAAAATACATTCTCTTATGAATTATTTCCAAGACTTTAAAAATAAAATTTCATTGCTATATCACTGTATTGGAAAAACTATAGAAAGTGAATGAACTATATTAATCTTAAATTACTCTTAGGGATCCAATAGACACTATTCATAAACTGTAACTTACAATAGAGAACAAAAGAGACTTAAAGGATGCTAATATTGGAAGAAATTTAAGCACTTAATAAAAAACAAGAGTTTCAAAAGAAAATAAAGAAAAGAGAAAATGAAGCAGATAAACAATATAATAGAGCTTATTGTGGGACCAATAGTAATTATAAAGAAGAAAACAATTTATTAGCATGGCGTTAATATAAATTAAAATAGTTATAAAAATAAAAAATGGTTGAAGGCTTCAAAAAAAGATTTTATACCACCTCCGCGAAGAAGGAGAGAAATCCAGAAAGCATTTTCTCATCAGACTTATTACAAATAACCCTAACCTTTTTATACTTAATAACCTGGAATATAACTAGAAGAACAGAAACAGCTTAAGAAAGCGACACACACTGAAACGCAAACGTCGGAGGAGCAACTAAAGTAGCAGACGAAGTTTACCATTCACTAGGAGGTCTATGAATTAAATCCTTCTGGCTAGATGAGCATGGAGCAACTCATCAAGTGGTTCTAAACCTTTAGGAAGAGGTTAGGAAGCTCAGGAAGGAGAATGAGAAGCTATCACAGCAGATCCAGCATGATTGTAAGATACCTTAGACTTCTGAATGGCTAACTAGGAAAAGAAGATTGATGCCTTATGGAAGTATTAGCAATAACAGTTTAGCCTGACTAACTCTTAAGTGCAAAGGATAAAGATTAGAGTCAGCAGAATGAAAGCATCTTGCAAAGTTAGAGAAGCAGCAGATCTCATTAGAGTAGGTAAATTCCGATAAGATGGAAATTGAGAAGAATCCTCAACAAGCGAAAATAATTAAACCAAAACTCAGGATTTAGAAATTATGCTAATACTGTAAAAGTAAATGTCCCCTCTGGAAGAATTGTAACGAATTTAAAAAAGTCAAGGAGAAATCTTGGAAGAAACAATTATAATAATAAATAAATAAAAGGAAAAACTAGATCTGGGGCAAAGAAAAAGGGATAGAAAACAGATTGAAGAAGAATTCTGAATAAGAAGAACTAGAAGATATAAACTGAATTTTATAACGGAAGAAGAAGGAGAATTAGGAATGCAAGATTCACAAATGCTAGGGCTCTAAAAACCTAGATTAAAACTCCAAAAGACATTTTTAATAATTTATATATAAAAATAGTTACAAATGGGAAGAATGAAAATTTTGTACTTTGAGATTAACCTGACTAGAGAACGGTATAAAGATTGAAAAGAACAAGAAATTTAAGTATCTCTTCAAGAAATTATAACTACAAGATAGAAAAAAGGTAAAAAGCTCTTAGAAAAAACTTTAAAGCGATTAAATTATTGATGTGTAAAAACACAATAATCAATTATAAGTATAATGAATAAAAAAGTAAAAAAGGATCTATTTAAAAAGGAAGTTACTTTCATTTAAACTTTAGATATTATAATTTAACTTTATTTATTATTATAATATTGCTTTTAAACTTAAAATTTTTCTTCTCTAATATATGAGAAAATGAACAAAATTGAAAGATATTGAATTATTTAAAGTATCATATTAAAAAAAATGGCACCTAAGACACAATAAACTTCTTCAGTAAATCTTAATAATTAACCAGACCTTTCTAACGACTTTTATTTTCTACAATTGAAAAATTAGAAGCTAACAAAAGAAGTTTAATATCTTAAATAAATAATCTAATCTCTAAGGCTAGCAATTAACAATTTGTTAAATGAATAAAATCCTTAGAAACAATAAAATAGCAGACAAGTTCTTAAGAGATGGAAAGAAAAATTAATCAAATCGAATGGAATTTAAGACGAAAGTTTGACCAGAGGATCAATTAGCTTGAGCGAATCCAACTTAATTAACGATCGGATCCAGAATCAAGAGGAGTGCATAATCCAACCTTCTCCTAATAGAAAATAGAAAAAGATGCTATACTGTAAAAAACGGACATAAGGTAAACCAATGCTATAGATTCAAGGGAAATAATATTATGAAACAAAAAGAGGAATTCAAAATCTATTTATAATCTATTTCACACCAAACGGAAGAATATAAAAAAAGATTGTAATCTTACGTAGAATCTCCAAAGATTACACATGCCCTGGGATAATTTGAGAGATATTAAGTAGAATTTGATTTCCAGCAATAGGAAGAGGACGAAATAGGCAATTTATAAGAATTTATGATCCGGAAAAATCAGACAAATATGACATCGAAGATCTCTGATAAGAAAAAACTTTTACAAACTCTATTTTTGTGATTAACCATAAAAGGTGAAATCACTTTAATAAATATGTTATGTTATAAAAAAATAGAGGTCAGTTGGAAATTGTCTGTGGATTCTAGTAATATGCTATCGCGCAAGTTTAGGTGCGCAGTTAATATTGAACAGTAGCACTGTTTAGAAGCTTTCAGCATTGACGAGAAAATACTTCCATTCTGATCTTACCCTTTCTAGATTTTCTTGAGGGAAGGTAAGTATTATATAGGCGGTATTGTAGAGGGAAGCAAGAAATTTAACCTTTATATGGGTCTAATAAAGCTGAAAGACGAATTTATAATTATTTGGCTATTAAATGTATTAAAATTAGCAATTTTAATTTATACTATTGCTTGGAATAATAAAGTAATTTTATTATTTTTACACTTATAAATCTTAAGTTTTTATATTAAAAAAAAAGATAGAAAGTTGGAACACAAATAAAGAAAAGAATCTATTTTAAATCGAAAGTCATGCAAAGGGATAAAATTTTAAAAGGCCAATCATATTTTAAATTATTATTTTCACGTTTTTTAAATAGTGATTACCTTGGCTAAATTTTATTTGATATCCCTATTTTAAAGTTTTAAACCTTTGCTAAAAAATATTTTAAAATTATTTTAAATAACTTAAGACAAATTACTAGGCTTCTATTTCAATTTTAATTTTTTGCTTATATTTTTCACTACAAAACAGTCTAATAGTCAATCAATCCTTTTAGTATTAAAAAGAAGAACTTGGTAATTTTTTTTGGCCAAAGCATAAAATGATTTTTTAATTAAGAAATTTAATTTTGATAAAATTTAAAATTTAAAGCAGATCATTTTCATTATTTATTTTTTTTCTATTTTATAAATTATTTTTCTCTGGTATATTAAATAAATTTTATAAACTGACTAAAATAGATTTCGATATTGTCTATTCTTTATATTTGCAAATAAAGCAAAAATATTAATTTAGAAAACCTAGAAATTATTTAAAATATGAAATTATGCTTTTATTAATCTCTTTGTAAATTAAACCGAAATGCTTCAATTAATTCTAAAGATCAGAAGCCTTTATTTTATAAATACAGATTTAGTTATTTATCTTATAAAGTCTAAATTTTATTAGACTAAATGAAATTTCTTCTTAATATCTATAAACTACGACTAAAGCACTTTTAATATATCCTAAAATATGAGAAATTTTATCACTAAACTCCAAAAATTATATACTTGAATGAATTTTAAATTTAATATCTTTCTACTTATCAAATCATTAAATATTATATGGGCGCAAATATTTAAATTTTTATTCTTAAAAGCATACACCTTTGTTTATTTCTGTGCTGTCATGCAAATCCAATTAGCAATGCTTTTAATATTTTCCCTAATTTAATTTATATAATGCTATTTAAATAAATCTTAGCTATAATTTATTAAATTAAATCAAAATTAATTATTTATAATGAGAAAATACGAAAAAGTTAAAAATTATTATTTATACTCAATTTAAATTCACTTCACTTTCTTGAATTTCAAAATTTTGCCCAGCATTCTAATACTAATCTCCAAAGTCCCGGTTATATCCATTCTGGTGTTAGTTTTCATTTTCCTGAGCCTAATATTAATTTTCTTAAATTATCTAATGGTCAATTTACTGATGTTAAATTATGATATGCTAAGGATTTTAGTTCTAGTTATAAAAATTATTTTAAACATTTTCGATAGGAATATTTTATTCATTTTGTAAATTAACCGTTCCTAAATCTATTTATTGAGCATGCTTTATTTTTTCTAATAATTCGTTAATTCCCTGTTTTAACACTAAGTTACTTTCTATTATTTATATATCAGATATATCGTAATTTTTGTTACAGTTAATGCATTTAACATCGATCACTTTATTTATTTTTTTGTCTAAATTAAAATAAAGAAATTTTAAATAATTTAGAATGCATATGTCACAAATTTGACATCCACATTAATATTTAATTATTTTTTCTTATTTCATATAACATGCATTGCATTTCTAATGACTTATCTTTTCTTCCTTTAGTTTATTTTTCTAATTTAATTTATAAATTTCTTCATTTAGTGTTGAAAGATTTCTTTTTATATTATCAATCTCTTTTTATTTATTTTTAATTCGATCTATTTCCTCCTAATTCTTTTTTCTTTTTTCTTCATTTTGATTCTTGATAACCATAACTTCTTAATATTATATTTTAATATTTTCGAAAGCTTTTTAATTTATAGGCGTGATTAATTTAAAAAGATTAGAAAATGATTATTTGTTTTCCTAAGCTCTTTATTGAAGTTCCTTATTAATCTACTATAGCTGATTTAATTCTTGCCCTTGATTTAGTTTATATTGTGATTAATTACACAAATTTTAAAAGCGTAAAGTTTTATTTAATAGCTCTTATTTTTTATTAGCTATTTCATTTTTAGCTTGCATACACTATGCTTTGATTCGATTTTAATTTTCATTTTTTGTATTTACTTTATTTTAAATTAGATCTATCTCTTATCTGAGCTTTTATAACTCTTGCATCTCTTATTTTTTTTATTCCTGCAACTACTCAGGGTCTTATTAATCATTTTATAATATTATATTACTTTCTTCTAATTGCTTTATATAAATAAGCTTACTTAATCTAATTTATCACTTGTTTCAATCATCGTTTCCTCTAATAGAAGTTTTTAGACATACGTGAAATGTTCTAAAATAAGTTCGTTTGTGACAGAACACACTGGACAATTAAGCTAATTTGTTTTAGTCTGCTATATCTAATTTTACTAATTTTACTAATTTTGATTTGCGATTTAAGTTTAAACATGAGCACTCCTCAAACACTAGTCACAAAGCGAATGATTACAAGAGAGTTGAACATTAGCAAATTAGATATTCTTATTACACTTCTAGCACTTACTAGCATTCATCTTTTATTTAAATTATAATTAACTTGATAAAACTTGTATTTATATAAAATTATGACGTTTATCATGAATATTACACTGCAATTTAGATTTATTTTATAATTTTTATTTTTCTTCTTTTCTTTTCAGATTTTTTCTTTATAATATTACTTGAATCTCGTTATCTATTTGAAAATAACTAATGCAGTGGATTCTTTTAGTTTAACTATAAAGGCTATATTATTCTATGATTATAGTTGTATTTATTTTATTTTAAGTTATACTCTTTAAGCTTAAAATCTTTTAAGGTATTTAAGATTTAAAATTTGTTGGTCTAACTGGAAAGCTATTTGTAGTTTTAAATAGATTTCTTCGATCTGATAGTAGTGCAAGATATTACATTTTTATTTATTTTATTTAAAAATAGCAAAAAGATTTAAAAAATTCCTTGAAGAGAAAGCTAATTTCTTTTAGTTACTTTTTTCAATTTTTTTCTAAAATCTTCCTTGTTTTTCCTTCTTTTATTATCAAATTATATAATTCATTCTCTTATTTTCCTTTATATTCAGCTTTCTTTTTTAAAGTTCTTTTTTTTTAATTTCTAAGAAAAAGAGGCAGATTAATGCAAGAGATTTAAGATAAAAAAGAAATGATTTTTCAATTTATTTTTTCTTTGGAAATAATTAAAGATATTCGGCTATTTTATAATAGAGCTTAAACTCTACAAGTCAAAACTTTTTATAACCAACATTGCTAAAATCTATTTTTATAAGTTTGTTTCTTTTCTCTAATCTATTTCTTAATAATTTAATTCAAGTCGCTAGCTTGAACTAACGTAAAATAAAAGCAAATTTTAGATAACTTTGTCTGTTAATAATAAAGAGAGAATTAAGCTTAAAATTAGAAAAGATAGTAAGTTAAAGCTTAATTTCCGTTCTATATTTGCCAATTTATTTACATTTATATCGTAATGCCTTTTCTCTTTTATGCCTTGGATTACATTAATCTATTTTTCGATTTATTGTTCATATGATTAAAAATGCTTAATTAATAGATAATCCTCAATTTATAAAAATTAAAAAAATAAATATCTGAGAGTTCTTTTTTTGCTATGAATAGGCTTAGATTGAATACATTTTCTGGGTTTTATTTGCAGGGGTATTTTAAACCATGAATGTATTAAATCGTTCTTGTAAGTTGAAGACTTGAAAGTTGCTTTTATATTCAGTACTAAAAGCTTTAGAAGATAAAAAACTTAAAAAGTAATAAAAGGAGATTGCATAAGCTTAGATCTTAAAATAGGCTTCAGAATAATTCTAATAATATAAAGCTTAAAAGTTTTGATTTATTGATCTATTTTAATAACATCCATAAACAAATTTAGACTACATTTAAAAAACATCTAGAAGATCTCTTAATTTTAATTAATTTGTATCAATTGTATGCTTTAAAGATTTTTCTAATTTATTTAAATTCTTCCTTCAAACTTATTAATTTATTATATTATCTATTGCTAGGAAAAATTATTTAGGAAAGAAAAAAAAAGAATCACTTAGAATTTATTAAACGATCATGCTTGTATTTTTTTCCTTACTTTATCATTTCCCAATTATATAACTTTATGCTTAACCTAAATAATTTTTAGATTTCAATTATCATAAATTTTAGTTAGTTAAACTTAGCAAAAATAATTATAATTGAACTCTATTATAACTTAAAACCTATTTTTAAGGTTGACTTATTTTATACACTTTAAAAATAGGACAATTTTTATTTTTAATGTTGATCTTTTAAATTTTTCTTTCTTAAGTTTAACTAAATTTTTTTCTTTTATAACTTTGACTAGAATTTAACTATTTCTAAGAAAATTGTTTATAAGCAAAAGTTTCTAGTATATTCGATAAATTTAAAGAATCCCTTGATTTTTTATTTTTAGTTAAGCTTTTATTTTTTAAATCTATTTCTATAATTTTTATTCATCTAAAGTCTTCAATAAAAAAGCTAAGTTTTATGATACCCACTAAATGATTTCCAATAAACTCCTTGTATTAAGAAGCTTATTCCTTCATTAGTTTTATTTGCGACTTAGAAAACTTTTCTTTCTAAATAGCTATAAAAATTTAACTTAGTTTAATCTCTTCATTATAACCAAAAATCTTAGAGGTTGTTTTCTTTACTAAATTTAAAGACAACATTTAAAACCTGGTAGCAATATAATAAACGCTAAATTCTTTCTCTATCTACTTAAATGAAATTTCTAGCTTCAAAAGCAGGGAGTAATAATGAGAGAATTAAAACCTTAAATTTGTTCTAAAAAGAAAACCTAAATCTAGCCAAATTTTATATAAGTGAATCAAATTATTAATTGTCATTTGATTAGAGATTTGTATAATAATTAATAGCTAAGCTCAGAAATAGATTTGATTTAGCGAGATCTACAGAATTAATTGGTTTAAGAAAAGGGAAAAATAAGAAGCAAAATTTTAATAAAGGACTATGTAATTAAATCAACTTTGAAATGCTAATTTTGCGTTGTATAAAAATCCTTTTTTGAGGATTTAAAATTCTTACGCTTTTTATTTAATTAAAGCTTTATCGGTAGTTTTATGATAAAATAGTAGCAAGAGTAAACCATATAAATATAAGAATTAAAAGGAATTCAAAGAATAATTTTTAGAAATTTTCAAGTTACACTGAAATAGTTTGATTTGACAAAACTAAATTAAACATAATATAATTATAAAGCTAATAGCTATGTAAATTTTATTAAAATCATTATTTTTTATTTAACTAAGGATGCTATCGTTTCATGAAAAAAGGACAGAATTGAAACTTTTATTTCATATCTACATATGTAAATTGTTGTATTTAAGCTCTAATATTTAAAATTATAATCAAAAAAATTTAGCCTAATTAGTGTAGTCAGCAGAGTGTTAGTTTTCTAAACTAATGGTCAAAATTAAAATCTCTGAGTAGCCGCTTTTCAAGAATTTTTGTAATTGTCTTAAATTTTTAATTTAATTGTAAAAGTTATATTAAAAATAAAGGGGAACTAGCTCACATGGTAGAGCGCTCGCTTTGCATGCGAGAGGCAACGGGATCGATACCCGTGTTCTCCATTTTTTCTAAGCTTAAATAAATATTTAGCTATACTTTATAAAAAAAATAACGGATAATTGTCATAATAATCAATCAAAAAGAAAAACTTATAAAAAGAAAATCCACAAAAGTTGTCTTTGTTTTCCTTTAGTTTAATTATTTTAAATTCCTTAAAATTAAACTTTAAGAATTGTAAAAATATTAAGGTTATAGTTGCCTTTTTTAATAGCTATAAGATTGTGATTTTAAGTTTATTTTCTTAACCTAACAAAAAATAGTTAGATAATGAATAAATGAATAAACCTTTTCATTTACATTTTTATATATTAATAGATTATCAGCTAGAAAAGTAAATAGAAAGCGAGATTTATAGCTAATGATTATAGATTTTAAAGCAATTAATGCATTAAAAATTTAAGTATAATAAATAGCTTAAGCAATAATTTTAATCCCAATTCTTTTTGAAAAAATAGATTGATAAGTTCACTACTATAAAATATGAATTTCTAAACCAATAAAATGATAAATAAATCAGAAAGATAATTAACTTTTCTATTTTTAAATTCAGCAAACTTTAAAAGAGGTAAAATCTTTAAATCTACTTATTCAAAATGAAAAAGAAAAAATATGGAAAAAGAAATTTATTTAGATTTATAAAGAAAGAGATTAAATTTTAGAAATGAATAAGTATGATATTAGAATTTGCAACCTAAAATGATTTCAAATGATTTTAAAAAAATTAAAAAAATAAAGAAATAATCAATTAAAAAATGCTTGCTAAGAAAAAGCATAGAGATTAATAGAAGATATATTGAAATTATTAAAAACTATATAGTAAAAATTAATTAATTATAGTTATGTAAAATCAAAAGATTAATGAGCTTGTAATCAATTAATTAGAAAACTGAGGGAATGAATATATAGATACTTATGTTTTGATCATTTTATTTCTTTAAAAACTCATTATTTTATCAGTGAATATAGTTAAAAAGTCTAGAAATATCAAGGACTTGCATTTTTCTTTCATTATCATATTTTAAGTTTGGATCAAAAGTTAATAAGCATCTACTAAGTATTAAATATCCTAATTTCTATATATCATCCTCAAAACCTTTCTATATAAGATTTAAATTTAAATTACAATATCTATATAAAAACTCCAAAATAAAAGCTCAAGCGTTTGATAGCTTAAAAAATAATCTTAATTACCAATTAACTTCAAATTTTCATAATCACTAGAATAGCTTTTAAAATATCTCCCTTAATTAAAAATCTAGGTTCTTAATTAATACTTTTCTACTTATTTATTTCTATGAATTTTGCTTCTTTTCTAAGTAAAAAGTGAATCATAATTTTATAAAGACTCTGATTGCAAAATTATATCTTGAATCTTAAAAAACGGAATAATAACTAATGAGTTTAGAATGCATTTTTCTTATTTTTGCTTAATTTATTTTTAAAGCATAATTAATAAGATTCGAAAAATAAAAAAGTGTGATGTTGATGCTGATTTATTTAAAAGAAGTTAATTTATCTTTTTTATGAGACTATATTTAAAATATGAAATAGAAAAATTCCCTTATAAAACATGAGAATGTAAAAGATGGTTTGACTATTTGAAATTAGCAGTTCTTTTTATGTAAATGCAAGTTAAGTTTAGTTTGCTCTAGAGAATTATGTCTATAGGTTTAAATATTAAATATATGAGTTATAATGATATTAACAAGTAGAGCTGAATAAAAAATAAAATTGTATGTCTTGTGTGAAATAATAAATAAAGCTTTTTTTAGAAGAACTTATAAAAAATCTCTTTCATTAGCCTAATAATTTCTTGTTATATATTAAAAGATTTATAACTATTTATATATTAATTGTATTATAAAACTTTTTTCATCAATACATATCCTCTTTCTTATTTTAAGTCCTTCTCTAAAATTTTAACCAAACTTTGAGTAATAAATTTTATAACTTTTTATTTTAGCTTTTTCCAAATACTTTTTTAGTAATATTTTCAATAATTATTCTCACATTTTTTTTTGGGAATTGTATAAGAAAAAATATTAAAGATATTTAAAAAAGAAAAGCTTTTTTCATCTTTAATTATGTATAAATTGATTTAAAAAAGGTTCTAAACTAAAACTAATTCTATTATCTTGAAAATTTTTTATTGCTTCGAGATCTCTTGAGTCTTTAAACTCCTCTTTTAGATTCAATTAAATATAAACTTTAATATTATTTTAGAATAGTAGAAGATATTTCTTGCAATTCTATTCTTTTAATGAAAAAGTTGCTTAGAAGGTTATAAAATTTGATTTCTTTAGCGAATTTAAAATTAATAGCTAAATGCTTATTTATATAATTATGATTCTTGATATTTCTTATGTTTACTTTGTTTTTGCTTTGAAAGCGACTGGATTATATATTGTAATAAAAAGCCTCACTTATCACATTTTTTACTAACTTAAACAAAAATTAATTTTATAAGGTACAATCCAAAATGCATATACTTGGATTTATTAACTCTATTCTATTATTTAATCTGGTTTACTATGAAAAGAAGTAATTAATACTCCTAGCCTGCTTTAAATATTTTAATACTTGAATTTAAGAATGAGAAAGCTAAAATATTAACTAAAATAGAGATGTTTGCATATTAATTAGAAATAATTAGAAATTTTAGAAAGTTTCTCAGACTTTATTTATTTACTATTTTGATATACTTTAATCACTAAGTTTATAAGTCATTAATACTTTTATTGCTTACTATTTTTAGAATCTGATATATGACTATTAAAGTTTTAAATACATTTAGAATTCTGCTACTACTAGTTTATCCTTATGGACTCAGTGTATGATTTTGATAATCCGCCAAGTGGATTCGAACTTAAGAATTAGAATTTACTCTCTAATAATCTGTAGGTTTATCCAACTAAGCAATAAACCATAGAGTTAACACTTCTTAGTTGAATAGCTTATATGCTCTTTTAATATTTGTATAAACGCTTCTCATTCTTAAATAAACATTTGAATGAATATTATACTTAATCCCTTTATTTTAATTTTATGATCAAAAGCTTAAAAACAAAAATATGAGATGATATGATCTGCTACTCATCATCGTCTTCCAATTTTTTATCTAAGAAAGAAACTGAAAAAATAAATTAAAAATATTTGAGATAGAGTTTAGACTTATTGCAGTGTAAAAAGAGACCAGATTTAATTCTATTAATGGATTAACTAAAATAAAAGAGTTCATGAATAGTCGATCATATGTTTACTTCTATTCAAAATAGACTTTATTCATGAAGGATATACAATCAAAGTTCTTATCTATAATATTTTTTAAAGATAGGGAATTATTTCAGCAAACTATAAATATAGCTAGCTTTTGTATTTCTTAGTTAAATCTTTCCATTTTTAAATTATATATTTCAGATAGACAGAAATCTAAAATAAAATATATGATTATATATTTATTATATAGTGAAGACTTCAATTTAAATAAGCCAAATCGGATATATCCACTAGATAAATATTTTATTTAACTATTTAACTTATTTAAGAATCAAATTGTGATATAGCTATGAGGTTTATAAGTTAATTTATTTAAATTTATCTTAAATTAGTGTAAACGAGTATTGTTGATCCTTCATAGCTGCAAGTTCCAAGATTATAAGTTATAATTTTTTTCGTTTTTACCTTTTCTTAATAAAGCGAAATAAGTTCTTATTTTATGCTTTGATTTTTAGTCAATCTAATGCCTTATTCTTATATTCCTTAGCTATTTTTTACTTTACTTACTAGCTATACACTTTACTATTAGCAGCTTATAGTCTTAATACTATTAAACATATTCGAGCATGTTATTATGATAGCAGAATGATAAAAGAACATTTAAAAAAAAAATTTATTCATTTTTCCGCAATCTGAAGTAGATCATTCTTGCAAATATAATTACTTCAATTTTAAAAACTAAAAAAGAGGAAGAAAGATACAGATACTAGCAATTACAGATAATCTTTAGAAGTACTTTATACATTTATCTGAATACATTCCTCATACTTTTTAAAGCTTGGAAATTTTGCATTATTAAGCAGAGATTAGATATTTAATTTTTTAACTTTTTTACACTTAATAGAAAGCAAATAAAATTAGTTCCCTTGGAATATAAAATTTTCATAGTATATAATGAGGAAATAAAGCTGAAGAAGAATTTATAAACATAGAATTAAATAAATTTATCCACAAGTAAAGAAATTTGAGAATTAATGCTAAAGGAAAAATAATAAAGACTTAGTTTAATTCTATTTTATTGTTTCGGAGAAAGGTTAGATTCAATTATTTTAATTTGATAAGACTTATGTCAATTAGAATTTTTCAAGAGTCTAACTTCATAAAGTTTTTACATTAGCCAAAAAATTTCTTAAGGAATTATTGAAAGAAGATTAGATATCTTCAAGTTGAAGAAGGAAAGATTAGAAAATTCCTCAAATGGAAATTTTTTTTCAAGTGTCTATACAAAATGAATTAAAGCAAAGAGTATAATTGAGCTTTTGGAGAAAAAATAAAAACTTTTTTTAAACATAATCTGCATATAACAATCACCATAATTATGCAATTATGATCAATTCTCAAAACATTGGAAGTTTAATATCTAATATTATTCTATTTGATCTCTTATATTCACAATGATAAACCCTATAACTATTTATCCTTCTTTAGATATATTTTTAAGTGATTAATTTTTGAAAGTTTGAATAAATTCTTTTATTTCATATTTAATATAAATCACATCTATTTATCATTAATACCTAGATAAATAAAATATTATCTCCGTCTTGGCATTAGAATCTTTGCATATAAATAACTCTTATTTAAACTATCTGCTATCTCTTTAGATTCAGTATGCTTATTTATTTATACTTCGAACTTAACTTAGAACGCTTTTTTAATTTACTAATGAAATACCATTATTATTAAGTTTTGACTTTCTAGGTTTTTCTAATTTATTTAAAATGAAAAATTTAGTGAAAGATTCAGTTTAATAAGCATTGGTCATTTTTAGTTCTTTTGGTATAAGAAAAATCTTTATAGTTCTTATAAATCTAAAGAAAGGTCCAAATTAGTCTAAGTATTATGTGCAAATAAGCACTATCCAGATTAAAAATCCCTCGCTTTTGAAAGCAAAATTCATAGAAAACACTCATAACTTTTTCCTATTTAGAAAGAAAACCATTTTAAAAAAGAAATCTTATATCTAAACCTTAAATTAGGAAGAAATACCATACAAGCCTTACTACTGGTATTTTCATTTATAGTTATCAACTTAATTATTTATCTACAAGCTTCGCCTTTTTAAATTATAGCTTTAAATTTAAATCATCATCAATTTTTCTATTTTGTATCGAATGATTCATATACTCTCCTTTTAAATGTTAAATGAGATAAAATATAAAGACATTCATTTAAATGTATTTGTAAGCAAAAAAGTATTTTAGGTTTTATAATATTTCGGTTAAGTGCTAAGTATAAACTATAATTGAATAGATTAATGTATTTAAGTGTTCATTGTATTTGGTTATGTCGTAAGAAAATATGAATAGGCGAAGCAAAAGGAACAAAGACGGATTAAAGACTTCCGTGATGCTTGCCATATTTATCTGATTTTGCCTTTAAATTAAAGTCAATTAACTAAGAGGTGAAGTCCAATAAATTTCAGTTTAAAAGCAGGCTGAATTTAAAAAATAAAAAATGAAAAATTAGTTAGTCCTGATTCTAATAATGGTTTCAGCTGCTTTGTCAGCAACTTACGAAGTAACTACCTTCAATTCTGGTTAGGATGCTTATGTAAATAGTCACATAATAGATAACTAGAATATAATTGTTATTATCGATACTCAGTATAGTTCTCGAGATGCTTATACTCTCGCTGATATTGTAGAAGCTAAAGGAAGAGATGTTTAATATATTATTTCAACTCATGGCCACCCAGATCATTTCTTTGGACTTTCTGCTTTGCATTCTCGCTTCCCAGATGCTACTATCCTAGTAGCAACGGAAAACTTGAAAGATGATATAATTGGTTTTGCAAATTTTATGGTCAAATAGGAGATATTCCAGATGAAATGATGCCAAAATCAGATAAAAATCCTAATGGATTCGATTACGAAGATCTCATTGAAGTACTGGATGGAGATAAGTTAGAACTTTCAGGGTGAGGTACTTTGAAAGCAGAAGCATGGTATTAGCCAGGAGAGGCAGATCATGAATCTAGCTGGTACTTGGAAGAATACAATGCTATCTTTATGGGAGATTTATGCTCCAACAAAAATAATTTATGGCTGGGTACAGGTGTAAATAAATCTGAAACTCAGTTTTGGAAAACTGACCTTAATATAATGAAAGATTATTATGGCTATAATAATCAAGACATAAAGGTTTATTGTGGTCATGGACCTGCTCCAATTTGTTATGAAGTTTTCTAATCAGATATATCTTATATTGAAAACTTTGACGATATTATGAGAGCTTCGAACACTAAAGAAGATGCAAAAAGTTCTTTAAATTATGATTATTCAAGTTGGACTGATAATTATTTGATTTCCTCAAACGTAGATGCTTAATGGGATTTCTATAGCCTCGAAAAATCTAATGGACTTAGAATCAGAACTTGGAATAAAGGAACAACAACTTTTGTTAATAGTTATATCATAATAAACGATGAAGCTATAGCTATTATAGATTGCTAAGACGATGATGATAGTGTAAAAAAATTGGCAACCTATGTCAAATCACTTACAGATAAAAATTAAGATGTTGCTTATATAATAGTTACTCATGGACATCCAGATCATTATTTCGGGTTAGGAACGTTAAGAAAAGAATTTCCAGATGCTACTATTTATGTAGCAAGTGAAGATATAAAAAACGATATTTTAGGATTTACATAGTTTTCTTTATCATCTAATTAGAGTGTTCCTGAAAATATGATACCTAAGTCTGACTCTAATACCAACGGCTTTGATTATCAAAACTGGATTAAGATTATATCAAACAATAAATTAGATCTACAGGGAGGAGGCACTTTCGAAGTATAATCAGATTTTCCTCCTTTAGATCCTCCTCATGAATCAAATTGGTTCTTAAAAGAACTAAATGCCCTTTTTACAGGTGATGTAGGATTTTATTACAACTTTTTATACCTAGGTCCAGGGGTTAACAGAACTCAAATAAATAACTGGAAAAAAACTTTAGAAGACTTAAGAAATCAGTATGAGAAAGATAATTATAATGTAAATGTTTATAGTGGACATGGTCATTCTCCTTAAAATGTCTTGATTTTCCGTTACATGATTCAGTATATCGATGACTTCGAAAAATATATAGCTAATTATGATACTAAAGAAGATTTTGTTAACAAGATGCTTGAACTCTACCCAAAGTGGGCGGGAACATGAATTTTACAATTATCTGCCGATACATAGTGGGAAGCATACTCAGATGAAAGAGAAGGGCAAGGAGAGCTACTGCAAAATGGAAAAATAAGTTCTCTAATTTTCTGTTCGGTTGTGGGAATTCTGACTTTGATTGGAGTATTTTGAGAAACATTTTATTAACTCGAATATCTAATTTCTTTTAAATTAAAAAAAATAGTAAGCTTGATGCTAGAAAAAAATTATTTAAGATGTATTAAAAAAAAAGTGTATTTATATCTTTAAAGAAAGAATAAAATTTTTTATTTTTATTACCTCTATTTTTTCTTATTCTGTTGTATAATAGATTTAGCATTTACTTTATATCCTTTATGAAATAGTATAATTTATTTATTTTATTTCGAACTTTATCTTATTTCCAATTTTTCCTTATTTAAACAAAATTCATCAAAAAGATTTAAAAAATTGAGAGAAAAAAATGAGTTAGCACTAAAATTGCTTGATATTAGTTAGTATTTTCTTGATAGTTATTTATCTATATAAGTTAATTAATTTAAAGACTTATATTATTTAAAAGATTGACCTAGTCTTAAAATGTTTTTCTTTTTGTTTCATCTATTATTGTAGATATAACTGCTACCATATGCAAATTGTTTAATTATTATTTTATTAGTTATACATTTAGTTAATATTTCTTAAACATAGCCTTGTTATTTCTTTTTTGATTGCCTAAATATAAACCCCTTAATAACCTAAAATTATATATCATTTTATTGTATTAAATCTTAGTATTCCGTAATCTACAGTCACCCTATTATCAATTTCATTTTATTTAAGGATATCAAGAAACCCAAACTAGTAGATAGTTTTATTTGCAGGTAGTTCTAAACATATCATATACCTTCAACAAGAATAAATTACAGCAAAGCAGATAAAATATACTCGCTAAAAAGTAAAAATTAACCCTCATCATACAGTTTAAGAGGATAAGATACTAATAAGTAATATTTTAGAATAGGAATAAATTTAGAACCTACAGTTCAAACTAAAAAAAGTTAAACGATCATTAATCAAAATATATTCAAAGCCAATTTTCTTAATTTGGTAAAGACTAAGATATCGATAAATATAATACTGACCGTGTTTCTTGTAAGGTTTAGTTGTCTACCAAATTAAGTATAAAGCAGTAGTGTATTTCATTCTTATATTTACCTTGTAAATTTAAATTTTTTTAAACAAATGTTGGACGAAAAGATAAATGGAAAGAAATCAAAGCTTTTATCTTGGAAAAATGGATGAGAGAAAAGGAATAATTAATCTTACAATCTTTATGAACTTACCAGAAAAGCTGAAAAACACCATGATGATTGTTCATTTTAGAGTTTGTAGTTTCCATCAAAAAGAAGCATACCAGTGAGAAAGGGAGATACATGTAAGAGAATTTATAGAAGAATCAAAGAAATAATTGCTTAAATCTCCTATAGTTAAAAATTACTTTTACAATTCGAATGCAAATTCAAAACTAAAGCAAAGATGTAATGATGGAATAGAAGAGATAAATCACTAATTGGAGTTTTGAGATGAGAAAGCTTACCTTAGAGAAATACTTGAATAGCATGTGCAGATCTATGCTGACATTGAATTTCTGTAGCACCAATTAGTTAAACTGAAAAAATAAATTGTTTAGCTAAGGAAATACTGTGAGACGTGATTCCTCTCCTCAAGAAAATAAAAAAATTCAAAAGGAATTATTTTTACAGAATTGAAACAAAGAAAAGTTGAAAGATGCTAAAAGATGAAGAATATAAAATAGTAAATGAACTAGCAAAGCTATGAATTGTATCTAAGGATTACCCAAAAAAATTACACTAAAATTTCCCTGTCTTGTGATAAATAATAATATAAAACTTCTTTTAAGCCTTAAGACAACAATTATTTTGATAATTTAATAGGATGTAAGAAGAAAGATGAGATTTAGCCAACTTTAAATAGAAGAATCAGACTTAAAATTTGAAAACTTGTAATATGTTAACCAAAAAATAAATAATTCAATCAATATTACAAGATAAATTATTTATAAATCTTAATTTCATAATTAAAGTTAAAACAAAATAGCTGAACTCTGTATTATATTTTATTAACAATTCTAAAAATAAATAAATAATTTATAAATTTTATTTCTATTTAATTGAATAAAACAATTATTATCGTTTGGTGTTACATAAAAACTAAAAGTTCCACTAAATAAACTTAACCCTCTCTTCAATATATCTTTATATAGTAGCAAGGTATTAATGAATTAAAATATATCTCTTATTTTTTATTTAATGCATATTTTATCTAAACTACTATTTTTGATAAATAAGATAAAATTAAACTTAATTAGCTTATATTAGTCAGTGGTAATTCTTTTATATCTTTTAGATTTGGTTACTTTACCTATTAAATATAATATTTGATTTTTAGATGTATTACCCTTTATATTATGAATATACATTCAAAATGAATTAATAGTCTTCAAATTTTAAGTTCTTAGCGAAAATCCCAAAAATTACACTTTTATCTATTAATTTTTGGATTCCTTTTACCTATTTAAATAGGCCATTCTTCCTCCTATGATTAAGATTAAATTTCTCTTAGTTTTATTAGTAGTAAAAATTGAATAAATGCCCAATTAAAGTTGTATCATTTTTCTAATCTTAAGGTAATTATGGATAATTCTGCTTTGATTCTAGCATCTTCTAGTTTTTACCTTGTGCTACATTATTAAATAAATCTAATTTACAAGACTTTAAGAATTTGTTTATGCGACTTAAATAAAATTCTTTTGATGAGTCATTTCATAATCAACAGTTGTATACCGATTAATTAAAGCGAAAAAGCATAATTATAATAAAGTCATATATCAAAATAGAGCAGGACTAGAAAGAATTAGGAATGTAAAGGGATTAAATCAATTAGAAATGTAATATTTATATATATAACTAAAAATAAAGCTAAGTCCTATAAAGAAAGAGTATCGTTTACAAAATAAGTTCATTACACTCAAATTATAAAAGATTATATAACTCCTGTTAATATTTTTCAATCCAAAATATAAATTATGGTAACTAAACATTTAGAGAAGAGTGTTTATTATAGCCTTGCTATAGGCATTTATAAATATTCGTTACAAGATGATTATATCATTTTAGAAGATATTATCAGGGGAACGTTTAGAAAAGAATTAAATAATTTTAGAGTATGAATCTTAAAAGAATTTAAAGTAACTAATATTTAGATGCTTATTATATATTTCAATATACTTTAAGTACATAACATAAATTTTAATTGTATGCAAGTTAGAAGAAATCGAAAAAACATTCTTAAGAACAATAGTTATTGTCAAAAACAAAAAGTATAATCAAGTC